>SJYX01015499.1:223067-243899 GCA_006410675.1 Oreotragus oreotragus | reverse complement strand
CCTGTGGCCACTGCTGAGTTTTCCAAATTTGCTGGCATATTGAGTGCAGCACTTTCACAGCATCATCTTTCAGGATTTGAAATAGCTGAATTGGAATTCCGTCACCTCCACTAATTTTGTTCATAGTGATCCTTTCTAAGGCCCACTTTACAAGTGCTAAAAATGGGAAAAAATGACAATTCTTTTAAAAATGCATTAAAATGTGTTATTAGAAACATTGAATTTAAAATGATAAAAAATGTAAACCCTGTTTTTAAAGTATTAGACTCAATAGATGTAAAATACTCTGTCATATTCCTATAGAAGTTTCTAAATGGTTCTCAGTTTCTGTTGCATGCTTGTGTGCTGTGTTGTTTTAGTCCTGTCTGACTCTTTGTGACCCTATAGACTGTAGACCACCTGGGTCCCCTGTCCATGGGATTCTCCAGGCAGGAATACTGGAGTGGGTTGTCATGCCTTCCTCTAGGGGAATCTTCCTGACTCAAGGATGGAACCAGCCTCTCTAATATTTCCTGCACTGGCAGCTGGGTTCTTTACCACTAGCACCACCTGGGAAGCCCCTCTCAATTTCTATTACGGATTACTGACAAATAGCCACCATATCTTAGACTGACATTGGTCAGCAGACCACATTATGAGTACTGTAAGATAATATTAATGATTATCTATTTTCCTCTGGTTTACAAAGACTTATAAGAGCAAAGGAAGAATTACTAAGAAAAATATTATTTTGGTTAAGTAAAATATAAAAATTGTATATGAAATCATCCAAACGTTGTGAAAAGTTAAAAACTATATAACAATTTGTAAAGTGTTCATGCAAAAAAGGAAAGGTAAACCAGTAACATCCTAGCAATTGACACATGATATACAAATAAAAAGTTGAAATCTATAATGAAAGTAGAGAACATGTCATTTCCCTAGAAGAGAAGAAACTATCAATCTGAGATACATTTTTTTTTTGCTGTAAATTAAAAAATAGTCTTAATAATTTAGAGATTAGGTCAGTGTGTGAAAGATATTTATTGAAGCTTGGTGCAAAAGTGATTGTGGTTTCAGATCATGAATTTAAATTTAAACTTATAACTAGGCTCAAACAATCTTTAAAATTAAAAACAGGAACCATTACAATAAACACATTTTTGCTAATGAGAAATAAGTTTGTTTATTCCTGTAGCATAAAAACCTGTGTTTCAGGATTCTACAAACTCCTAGAAAGCATTTTCTGCCTTCTTCTGGTTGTGAAAGTATTTTTCCCTGTAAAAAAATTTGTCTAGATGAAGATGCAGTAGTTGGTTGGAGAGAGGTCAGATGAATATGGCAGATGAGGCAAAACTTTGTAGCCCAATTTGTTCAATTTTTGAAGCATTGATTGTGCAATGTGCAGCTGGGCATCGTTATGGAGGAGAATTGGGCCCTTTCTGTTGACCAATGCCAGCTTCAGGCATTGCAATTTTCAGTGCATCTTATTGATTTGCTGAGCATATTTCTCAGATGTTGTAGTGGATCAGACGGGCAGCAGATCACCAAACAGTGACCATGAACTTTTTTTTTTTTTTTGGTGAAAGCTTGGTTTTAGGAAGTTCTTTGTAACTCCTTCTTGGTCTAGCTGGTCATCACTGGTTGTCGTGTACAATCCATGTTTTGTCACATGTTACAATTCTATCGAGAAATTATTGACTGTTGTGTAGAATAAGAAATGACCCTTCAGAATGATGACTTTTTTGATTTGCAGCCAGCAGATGAGGCACCCACTTATTGAACTTTTTTCACCTTTCCAATTTGCTTCAAATGCCCAACGACTGTAGAATGGTGGACACTGAATTCTTCATGTAGTTTTAAGAGGATCAGCTTCAATGATTGCTCTCAGTTGGTTGTTGTCAACTTCTAATGGCTGGCCAGTGCACTCCTCACCCTCAAAGCTCTTGTCCCCTTTGCAAAACTTATTGAACCATCACTTCACTGTACATTCATTAGCAGTTGCTGAGCCAAATGCATTGCAGATGTCGCAAGTTGTCTCTGCTATTTTATGACCCATTTTGAACTCAAATAAGAAAATCACTCAAATTTGCTTTTTGTTTAACATCATTTCCCTAATCTAAAATAAACATGAAATAATCAGCAAGTAGTAAGTCATTAGCAAAAAATATAAAGTCAGAAATGTGTATTAAATTGTGTATTAACATACCATTTAAAAATGTATTCCAATATCAAATAGCAAATTTCAACAATGCAAAACCATAATTATGTTTTCACCAACCTCAGTATCTAGTTGCTAATCATAAAAGCAAAACAACACATATAAATAGGACTTTAAATTTCTAATATATGAGGATACTCAGAATATTGGCTGAAAATGGGGTATATAACTTAATGGTTATGAACTTGGGCTCTGAAGTAAAGCTGTCAGGAACTTAGTGACACCTTTATCACATACCATCTGTGTAACCTGGAGTGAGTTAGTCTTTTTCTCCATCTGTAGAACAGTGTTAATGATAACTCCTACTTCATGGGGCTGTTGTGAAGATTAAGGAGTGAAAGGATGTAAAGCTGTGCCTGCCTCACATAAGACGCTTAATGCATAGTAACTGTGGTTAAAAGGAAACATCTCCACTTACAAATAGGACAAGCATGCAGGGTTTACCAAAGTGAACAACCTGTGGTTTAGAATTGTTCTTTACTTCTTTTGACATGTGTGTAAAAGTCCCATCTGGACCAGAGACAGGTAGACAGTATCAGTTAGAAAAAGTTGTCTTGGTCATGTTTCTCTATCTATGTCCCTCATCCCTCAGTTCTGGGCTTCCCACAACCACAATTTACCCAAAGATCACTCCTCTAAAAATGCATTTTTAAATAAATGCTATTCAAAAGGGGGTCACAACCCTGACCCTTCACAAAGTAGAAGTTTAGACCTGGAAATGGTACATTCTAGTAAGGTCTTGGGACTCCAGGTGGGAGTACCTGTGTTTGGGGAATTGTAGATTCTTGCCAGGGTTTCCCAGTAGTGCGAGTGGTAAAGAACCCCCCTGCCAATTTAGGAAACTTAAATTATGTACCTGGGTTCCATCCCTGGGTCAGGAAGATCCCCTGCCAAAGGGCACAGAAACACACTCCAATATTCTTGCCTGGAGAATCCCTTGGACAGAGAAGCCTGGCAGGCTACAGCCCATAGGGCTGCAAAGAGTCGGAAAGGATTGAACTAAACTAGCAGCATTCAGACTCTTGCCAAGCTGAGTGTCAGGCCTGGGTCACTAAATCTTTTCTTTCTCAGGAACAGAGATGTCAGTGAAGAGATTGCATCTTACTAGGTATTTATTAAGGGCAATTACAGTCTTTCTAATACTTTTAAAATATATTTACATTTTGAACTGTTAACATGTTATTATTATAGGAAAATAAAGAAAGAATAACAATAATAATAAAATTACAAACTTAGGGAAATTTCCAGGTATGACTTTCTTTGAATCAGCTAGCCTCCAAAGACACTCAGCATGTGAGGAGGACTGTCACAAATCCTGCCATCACTCTCCCATCATTGGTGCCCTCAGAATATAGGGTTTTCTGGCCACTGGTATATACATCGCCTGAGCCTATTGTCTCCATGTTCCTGTCCTGGCAAGGGCCCAATTCACACTCCTCCTAGCATTCTCCCCCTTACTAAGAATTACAGCAAACCTCACAGATTTCCCACCTATTTTGCCTCCTGCAGGGACAAGTTGTTTTGAAAAAAGAGAGAGGATGGGAGTAAATACCTAACTTTGAGGCCAATTTCTATTTTCAGTGACTACTGAGCTTTGTTAGGAGGAATAAAAAGATTTGTGCATTCAACTGGAGACCAACTATCTGGAAAGAGGGCAAAGCTGAGTTTTTACCTGGACTCACTCACTTTTCTGTAGAGTCTGTGATCACATCTATGATTTCCAACTGCAGCCTGTTTTTGACTTGGTTTCTCAATTTTGTGTCAGGCTTCTGAAGCTGCCCTGGAATGGCTTTCAGCTTCCTTGCATAAATCCTTTATCCAACCCCCACATTTCAGAGCACATTCTTCAAGGTATTAGCTCACACTTGACATACAGTAGTGTTACAGCCAGGATCATAGCTCATTTTACCCTGCCCCCTGGGTGGACCTGTTGTGTTTCTTATATAACTATTCACCATCATAGCAGAAATGTTTCCAAATATGCACAAAATCTCTTGTCAAGAGACTTTGTAAAGGTGTTTTTCAAGAGTATGAAAAGGAAAAGAAATTATAGAAGAATCCTCTGGTTCAAAAAATTTTCTGAAAACATTCTCGAGTAGATTACTTGACAAATCTGGGCCTTTTATTTTCACTAGTTATCACAGAGAGAAGAACAGGACTTAGGGCAACAGTAACCTCTCTATAGGAATGATAAATTTATTTATCATTGGACCAACTGAGATTTCATGGTCTGAAGAATTCTGCATTTGCCAGTCTTGTTTAATTGTTTTCAGTAGAGTATCATATTATTTATGTCATTCAGGAAAAAAAAGCAAAAAACTGAAATGGTCTCAAATTAACTCATGTCTTAACACAAGCAATTGGTCTTTGTCCAGGTGCATAATCCTATCTGCTGATAGATTTCTGTTATGCAACTTTGAATCCATTTGTGACAAGTCACAGCCCATTAGCCATTGTTTCTTTGTGGCATATCTTTTTTCTTATAAGACTTTGATTTTTAAGACATTTACCTAAAAGCATCTTCCACCTAGTAAGAAATAATATCAAATACAACAAGAATTAAAGCAATCATTTAGATGAACATATTTTTAAGATTAAAGTGATTAAAACATGGGAAGGTCATGTAAAATTAACATTAGCATAAAATAGCTTCCCATATGAATAAAGCATTGTTGTCTTAGAAAATATATGAGCCAGCACAGCTTTATGGGTAGAAATATGAACACTTTGAAAATGTGTAACATGCAATAGTTCTCAAGAATTTTCTGCCTTTACTACCTGATTTCAGTATTGACAACAGTTGGTAAATTCTCCCACTTACCCCTTGAATAACAAAAGACAAAGAAAAAAAGACTAAGACGAGACAGCAAATGGATTAAAAGTCTGAACAGAGTTGGCAAGCAGGTGTGTGTCTTCTCAACTGTCTGGAGACATCACCCTAGATACCATCTTTGCTGGTGGTTGTCTGTCTCCTATATATCCCAGCATCCCTAGAACTTAATACAGTGGTGCATGTACTAGGAAGATTTAATTTAAAATATCTTTATTCTAAATATAAATTTATCTTTAAGCAGTGGAGAACATTTTCAAAGTATAAAAAGTACAAGATAAAATATATTTGCCATTAATCCCACTACTCTGTGATAAAACTGTGAACATGTCAGCATTTATCTGATAGCATTTTTAATGCATGAGTGTGTTTGTATACACATAAACATATAATTGTCATTATGCTCCATAAGTCTTTTGAATCTTTCCATTTAATTTTTAATACTGCAATTCTTGTACATATTTTTTAAAGTAAAATTGAATTTCTACACTTTTAACAGAATAAAAATACTCCTAACATTTCTTTCCATTCTTGACTCCTGCTCCTCAGTGACAACTGCATTTAACACATGTAGCTGTTTCTTGCAGCATTTAACTCTTTAGAGTACTCTTGCATAACTATTCACTTTACAGTTTTATCAGCTTCCTACTTGTTAAGAGAGATGATGATTTAATTTTCTTATATCCCTCACCTCCATACATACCATCTTTCCATCTTTAAGGACAATCACACATGGCTTTCATGGACACTAATATTACTATTATATTAGATTTATAATGTTGAAACATCTATATACTGTAGACCTCTGTCATATAACCCTTTCAATTTTGTTTAATAACTTTCATGTTTTTGCCTAATTTTTATTCATATATTTTCCCCTACTTACTTTCTTTGACATTGCAATTTCTAACTGAAGGACTGATTTGGCAATTTGCTATATTATTCTATTTTTTTAATAGTAAATACAGTAATCTTTTTCCTAAGTATTTTGTGGTAACATCAAATTATATAATAAGGAAGGAAGAGCGTAAATTTGACCCACTACACTAGAAATACAAGTATGTTCTTCCACTTTTTCTAAATAAAACTAGGTCTAACTCAGTGCCCACACACTGACATTAATGGTAATATAAAATTAGGCAACTTTCAAAATCCTCTTCATATGTCTAAGTGAGGACAACAACTTTGAAAACCAGGATAATAATATGATTTCATGGAAAAATATAAATTACCAAAATGAGAATAAAATGTTGATTGAAGAACTTGGAAATAAATTTTAAAAGTAACAAACACACTATGTTAAGTGGGCTTTAATGCAGAAATAAAAGAGTAGTTAAATATGAAAATACGTATTCAAATAATCCATTACATCAATAAATTATAGGAGAAAAAATATGATAGTACCCACTGATGCTGAAAAGGTATCTCATGAAATTTATAAGCCATTCCTTCCCCTTTTCTAAAGTTAAACAATGGCCCAAGGACAGAATTCATACCTCTTCAAAAAAGAGTTTATACTTAAATCCTTCTTATCACTATTCTGATTTGAAACTACAGAATATCAAGGAAAAATAAAATCTTAAAAGCAACTGAGAAAATAATTGAAATTATCTACAAAAGAGTGGCCCACTTCCATCCAACAGCTGAAAAACAGAAATTAATAAGTAATATTTTTGTTATGTAAAGAAAAGCAACTGTGCTGAGTTTATGCACTGAATATAAATGTGTTTCAAGAACTGGGGTAACATGAAGACATTTTCAGAACAAAAGTTGTAGTTCACCATCAGACCATCTTGAAAGTTAATTCTAGGAGATCCGGGTTTGATCCTTGGGTTGGGAAGATCCCCTGGAGAAGGAAATGGCAATCCACTCCAGGGCTAATTCTAGAGAATGTATTTCAGAGACAAAGTCTCCTTAAAGGTCTCAGAATCAGAGCACAATAATGAACAAAGATGTTCATTAAAACACTGATAAATTTTACTAAACAAAAATAAAATAACTACATTAGAGAGTAGGGGAATAATGACTAGCTGCTAACATAGTAGCGAAGCTGAAAGGAGGTGATTGTAGTTAAACATCTGTTATANTCAGAATCAGAGCACAATAATGAACAAAGATGTTCATTAAAACACTGATAAATTTTACTAAACAAAAATAAAATAACTACATTAGAGAGTAGGGGAATAATGACTAGCTGCTAACATAGTAGCGAAGCTGAAAGGAGGTGATTGTAGTTAAACATCTGTTATATACTTGAATTTGAAAGAGGAAGATACAACTATTGATTAATGTCAGGATAACTAAAATGTTATCTGTAGCTAAAATGTTACAACCAAAATAATAAACTATGTAGTGTAATGAAAAAATATATGAGGTGATGAGATATTACAAAAATTCTCAAAATGAAAGAAGGCAAAAAAGGAAGGAGGGTAGAAACAGTGGGACAAATATAAAGCAGGTAATAAAGCAAAGTAATCCAAATACATGATTGGTGATAGCAAATGCATGTGAACTAGAATCCCCAGCTAAAATGCAAAAATTTTTAAAGCAATTTAAAAACACGGGATTCCCTAGTGGCTCAAATGGCAAAGAGTTTGCCTGCAATGCAGGAGACCTGAGTTTGATCCCTGGGTCTGGGAAGATTCCCCAGAGAAGGAAATGGCAACTCATTCCATTATTCTTGCCTGGAAAATCCCTTGGACGGAGGAGCCTGGCAGGCTACAGTCAACAGGGTCACAAAGAGTTGGACACTACTGAGTGACTTCACTTAATACATAGTCTTTCCAAATAACATATCTAAAAAGTAAAGAAAAGAGACTGGGAGTTACAGACAGAGGAATAGTATACCATGTAAATATGAAAGAAAGAAACTCAATGTTATTTTAATTAAAAAATAATGTTTAATCAACAATCATTACTAAGGATTAAAATGTTTGCTAAATAATAAAGGTAAATGTATGTAACTGATAAAGTGACTTTAAAATATATAAATAGGAAAAACTATGAGACAATATTAATAGATCTAATCTAAGTGTAGTTAATTTTTAACATACATCTCTTAGAAACTGGCAAATTACTAAGCAGCCAAAAATCAGTAAGAACACAGAAATAAGACTAGGATGATTAATATGGCTTAGTGCTGGACACATATAGAATATTATACCCAACAATTGGAAATGCACATTATTTTCAAGAAGCCATAAAGCATTTACAAAAATATGACCAAAATAAAGACCAAAGAGCTATGTTCAGTACGTTTCTAAGGATTGCAAACATTGTCCCTGACTATAGCGAAATTAATCTGGAAAACAACTTTCGAAAGATTAACTTCAAGTTTCCTGACAACTAGAACTTCCTAAAATCTCAGGAGAGAAAGAAAGAAAAAAAGGAAGAAAAACAGAAATTTCTTAAATCTGAGTGATATTCAGAATATCTTTTATCCAAATGTGTGATGCAGCTTAAGGATATAGTTAGAAATTTATAGTTTGTAAAATGTTGTATTAGAAAAAATTCTAAAATTTCATTTGATATCCTATTAAGGACAATAGAATAATCAAAGGAATGAAAACATAAAGATATTAGCAGAAATTAATGAAATAGAAAACAAAAATCAAATAGAAGTACTGAAAAAAACAAATTTTGATTTTCTGAAAAGATAATTAAGAGACAAATCTCTGGAGAGCTTAAGAAAAAGAGAGTGAAGGAAGAAACCAGCAACCCACTAGAAATGACAAGAGAAGCACTATTTTGGAAGTGTCAGGGATTAAGCAGATGACAAATTTAAGATCTCATAAGTAAATCTACCCTGTGACAAAGTGGCACAATTAGATAAATTCATATAAAACAAACCTTATAAAATTGAAAATTTATTCACTTCATCAACAAATAGTTTTAGATAGAGCATCTATTATTGTACTTGCAACATTTTGATTTCTGAAATGCTTCAGTGAACAAAACAGCAAAAAAATCTCTGACCTTGAGGAGCCTAAATCCCAGACTATCAATGGGAGAAGACTGACAATAAACCAAGCATGATGAGTTATAAAATTATATGATATATCAGAAGATTATAAATTTTTTGGAAAACATAAACAAGAAAATGTTATTAAAAGGAATATAGTTGAAAGGGTTCAAGAATGCTGACGGATGAAGGTAGTTTTTATTGCGAATGTAATACTGGAGCAAAGACTTGAAACAGGTGTAGGTGCTGCCCAGGCAGACATTGGGGTTAAGAGTGTTTCCGGTGGAGGGAACAGTTAGTGAAAAGGCTTTGATATGGGAATATGCCTGGTAAGTTTGTCCAAGGAACAGCAAGAAGACCTGTGTGGCTGGAAAAAGGGAGGGCAATGACAGAGTAAGACAAGTAAGATTAACAAAAGATGTGATCAGAGAGAGGCCAGGTTCTGCAGGAAGCTGTAAGTTCTGGAAGTCCTTCTGCTTCTAATCCTATTACAATCAAGAGCTACTGACAGATATAAGCAGAAGAGTCACATCATCTGATTTTACTTAAATTTGGAAAGGCTCTTTCTGGCTTCTGTTTTGAGAGTAGACACTGAGGCTGTGATATCAATTTTGTTGTCACCAGGCACATGCAGTTACTTAACTTTAATGTCAATTTTTCAATCACATTAACCATTGTTTAAGTGCTCAGCAGCCAAATATGACTAGTGAGTTCCATGTTGAAGGACAGATACGGAAACTTTTCATCACTGCAGATAGTTATTTTTGAAAGTACTGCTCTGGGAAGACAGAGAGAAACAGGTAAGTGTGCAGAGACAAAGGCAGTAAACTAGATAAAGCAATGATGGTGTTTCCAAATGGGATGGCAGTCTCTCAACCCCCAACTTAAGGATCTTTATTCCCTGGCCTTCAGATGAAGTCTTGGAAAGAACTACAAACTTTACATTACTCTCAGATAATAAAATTCCTTTCTGTATCTTTAGTCCTAAGAACAGTCCCTTCTCAGTAATGAAGACCTCTTAATCAAAGCTACGAAGTTCCTTTCAAGTTCAGATTTTTCCAACATTCTGACTCAGTGTTTCACATTCCACCAGCAGTGTGGAGGAGGAGAAGGTCCACTTCCTTCTCTGCCAACTGCTCTGTGACCCTTTTCCATTGCTTGCTAATTTTGAGAGAATGGGAAGGGGGTGGAGAAGAAGAAGAGGTAGGGGGGTGGGGACAGCTTACCCACTTGTACTGCTGTGATCCAGGATGGGAAGCCAAAGCACCTTTGCTAACTCATGGGAAGCTTTAAGTGGTCCTTTTGATAGAACATCTATGGTAGCCACTCAGCTCTGCATCCAGCAATGCTAAACCTCTTTATCCTGGGTGGCTTCAACCTTGGCTAGAAGCCCTGCTGGGATGGGTTCTCTTCAAGATGAGCCCCAGGCAAATCCCTTCCTAAGGGGCAGGCTTTGGTTGATCCAGAAGAATACACAGACACTCTTGCTTTCCCCAGTACCACCATTCAATCAGTTGCAGTAAAAAATTTTTCCTTAAATCTTATTAAGGATGGATGATACCTGATTCTTATGCTATCTTAAGCTCTAGGGCAGTCGTTCCCAAATTTTGTTGCACTGTGGAATCACCTGGGATTAAGAAAACAAAAACAAGAAACTGAAACAAACGAACAAAAGACATACTGGCAAATAGCTCCTACTTCCAGACATTCTGAGTTAATTTGTATGGAGTACAACTTAGGCCTGAACATTTCTAAAAGCTCTCCAGTGATTCTAATATGCAGCAAGCTTACACTTGTTTTCAGGAAGGAATGTTAGTATGTTAGAGTGGTCATCTTTTGACTCCTTTACTCGCTCCATGTGCATGCAGGGATTTTTGTCCTGATGATTGACAACTCTCATCTCTTTCTGTGAGTTCAGGATCTATCTCACTTGGCGCTGTGAAGATACTTGGCATCTATCATTTTGTTCTAAAATTTGGGTTCTTTCTTAAATCTGACTAACACTAAAAGACTAACATTTTCATATCTAGATGTTTGGAAAACACTCTTGAAATTATGATTAAGAAGAAATATAGTCAGTTCTGTGCTTAGTTGCTCAGTCATGTCCAACTCTTTGTGACTCCATGAATTGTAGCCTGCCAGGCTCCTCTGTCTATGGGGATTCTCCAGGCAGGAATACTAGAGTTGGTTGTTATGCCCTCCTCCAGGGAAACTTCCCAACCCAGGGATTGAACCCAGGTCTCCTGCATTGCAGGCAGATTCTTTACTGTCTGAGCTACCAGGGAAGCCCAATATCATCAGTAATTACATAGTTTTTACATATGTGTAATCCTAAGAACAAACTGTTGAAGTATATTGCTACATGGAAAAATGATAGATATAATGTCAGTCCTGTTCTTATTAAACATCATGTTCTTTTGCATGCTCATTTTATTTTATAAATTCCACCCTGATATGTATTTGTTTTTGCCTATGTTCAGATCTTGAATATTTTTTAGGAGAAATAGAGTGTGCTAATTTCTTTGGCTAGCTCATTAAAGATTCTTTAGAAATTCTGACTCAGCTACTGAGAATTGGGAGCTGAATTAGCATCCTCAGCTGGGCACTGCTCACTGAGATGACTATGATCCTGATTGAAGCAATTGTAGTAACCAAGCAAATGTGCACAAATGAATGGCTTAAATACTGTTTGTGGTTTGCAAATTAGATCTACACAGGCAAGAAAATGTTTCTACACTTTCCTTGTATAATTATGCTCAGTTTGTTACAATATTTCCCTTAAATAAGAGGATTGGGACTCTCAAACCTGGTTTCTGATTTTGGCAAAATAGATTTGCAAATAACCTTGATTTGGGGGCATACAATTCAAAATCAATGCTATTTACAGTGCAATTTGGTAGACTGCAATAAAAATCAGGGCTATTTAGAATTTTATTATCCCAAAATATTTAAAAAAATATATTCAGAATTCTTTTTCTTTTTCTTTTTGGAAGCTTTTCTTTTCATTAAAAATTATTTTTTTTTTTAAGGAAAAAGCATAGAAAAAAAATCTCATTAATAGAGGAACTGTATCAGTCAGGGTCCTGGAAAAAACAGATGGCACACTCAAATTCGGTAATCTGAGGTGGGTTTAATGCAAAGACTTGTGAGAAACATGTAGGCAAGGTATAGGCTTGTGCCTTGCCTTAGAGAACTGGGCCTGGTGGAACAAATGCAGGAAGGAATTAGCCAGATCTGGAGATGTGGAAGGCTGTGTAGAGGGCCTTTCACTTTGGAGGAAGTCAGTCCTTGAAATCTTGAGGGGCTCGAGGAAAAGAGGGGAGTTAATGGCCAACTCACTCTTTGCCCTTCTTTCGCCTTCCAGCTTCCTGCCAATCCTTCTGTTGTCTGAACTGAGCTGAAGGTCAGAAGTCACATATTCAGCTGTGATTGGTCAACATCCTAGGACTCTGGCACCAAGGGGAAGGTGGACAGGAGATCTGGAGGGACAAATGGAAGATATCCATTCAGTCTGTTCCTTTGGTCCCTTGGCCTGTGCTGCTTGTATTTCACCCAGGTGAGCAACCCATGTCCTTAACATGGGAAACAGAAAACCCTACAGCTAATAGGCCATCACTGGAGATACCTGGACAGACATACTCCTACCTGAAGCCTGAACCATTAGCTCCAACTAAAGGCCTGATAATAAAAAGGGAGGAATAAACAGTCAATGTGAAGATGAACTGTTATGGTGCCTAGTTATATAGCTGTCACAGGCCTACACTGGCACCACTACTGTCTTCCTTCCTATCTGTTCTATATTCTCTTTACACCTGGTCCAGGTAACTTCTTGGTAGGATGACCCAGATTTTAAACTTGTTGGGCCAGGAGGTCTTAGAAGTTTTATCTTCCTTAGGTATCCTTAGTTCTCTAGTGATAAGGAGTCTCTTAGTTCTCATACAAGCCCTCCTTGCCCTCCTGGTGTAGCAACAATCCCACCAGAATGAAGCACATCTGGTGATGGAGTTGCCTCCTTCCCTATCTGTTGGTTTGTTGATACGAGGGATCCAAAATGGCCAAGGATGAGTCTCAGCTTACAAATCATGAAATCATGACTACATTCCTAGGCTGAGATTGTGCAGCTGAAAGGAAGCATTCATTGGTGGTTTTGTTAGTAACCAGTACCACTTCTACCTCCATGACTTGGCTCTTGACCTGACAGTGGGTAATATGGCAAAATATTAGCAATTGGTTAATGAATATTTTGCATCCTTTAAGACAGTACTTGTCTAGCAGAATACTGTCTCACAATTGGTATAATGACTGAACATTCAACTTCAGCAATAAGGAGCAGAATTGCATTGCCACACATACTTCATCACAAAATCAGTCTCTTGATCAGAAGCAGTATATGCTGATTGCATGATGATGCTCTATAAGTTTGCAAATAGTAGTATTGACAGAAGTGCAGACAAGAAAAACTAATTTCCATTAGGTATGGGCTAAAAAGAGATGGGAATAACAGACTACCT
Organism: Oreotragus oreotragus; assembly: GCA_006410675.1. Classification (NCBI taxonomy): domain Eukaryota; kingdom Metazoa; phylum Chordata; class Mammalia; order Artiodactyla; family Bovidae; genus Oreotragus; species Oreotragus oreotragus. The sequence continues at coordinate 230,397 of SJYX01015499.1, read as the reverse complement.
TACATTCCTCCTGATAAATCTGTATGCAGGTTGAGAAGCAACAGTTAGAACCCAACATGGAACAACAGACTGTTTCCAAATTGGGAAAGGGGTATTTCAAGGCTGTATATTGTCTCCCTGCTTATTTAACTCATATGCAGAGTACATAATGCACAATTCTGGGCTCAATGAAGCACAAACTGAAATCAAGATTGCCAGGAGAAATATCAATAAATTCAGATATGCAGATGACACTACCTTTATGGCAGAAAGCGGAGAGGAACTAAAGAATCTCTTGAAGAAAGTGAAAGATGAGAATGAAAAAGCTGGTTTAAAACTCAGATCATGGCATCTGATCCCATCACTTCATGGCAAATAGAGGTAAAAACAATGGAAACAGTGAGAGACTTTATTTTCTCGGGCTCCAAAATCAGATGGTGACTGCAGCCATGAAATAAAAGATGCTTTCTCCTTTGAAGAAAAGCTATAACAAACCTAGACAGCCTATTAAAAAGCAGAGAGATTACTTTGCTGACAAAGGTCACTGTAGTCAAAGCTATGGTTTTTCCAGTAGTCATGTATGGATGTGAAACTTGGACCATAAAGAAAGTTGAACGCCAAAGAATTGATGCTTTTGAACTATGGTGTTGAAGAATCTTGAGAGTCCCTTGAACTGCAAGGAAATCAAACCAGTCTATCCCAAAGGAAAGCAATCCTGAATATTCATTGAAAGGACTGATGCTGAACCTGAAGCTCTGATATTTTGGCCACCTGATGCAAAGAGCTGAAGTTTTGGAAAAGACCCTGATGCTGGGAAAGATTGAAGGCAGGAGGAGAAGTGGACGACAGAGGATGAGATGGTTGAATGGCCTCACCAACTCAGTGGACATGAGTTTGAGTAAACTCCGGGAGTTGGTGATGGACAGCAAAGCCTGGTGTGCTGCGGTCCATGGCTTTACAAAGAGTCGGACATGACTGAGCAACTGAACTGAACTTATGGTAGACAAGTCAACTATTCCCTCCATGATGAAAGAAGTCCAAGAAGACTTGCTATCAGGTGACAGTTTGGCTGTCCTAGTGAGCAATGTCATGTTGAAGGCTCCATGTCCATCTTTGGTGAGAGGAAGTCTATGACCCATCTTGTTTTTGTACCAAACAAATAAGTGAGGTAAATGGGGATGTCATAGGTGACCTAAGCTTCTTTTGGTGAGGACAGTTGTCTCTTATATTCTCTAGAGAGGTGGTATTTTATTGTGATTGACCCTCTCAGGGAGGTTACTGATTCAGGGACTTCCATCTGGCCTTTTCTACTATAGTAGTCTTTGCTCCCATTGGTCAGGAAATAAACAAGGATATTCTCTAGGTGACTTATTGACTCTAATTTTGCTATATATGCTGGATCTGGAGAAACATCCATAGTCTCACTAGCCCTGCTGTGGGAAGAATTCAGGTCAAGGTGTATCTTTCACTGAACCTCCAACTGTACAATCTGGCTAGTGGGCCAGAATCACTGGTCCATGGATTATAGGTCTCCAAGAATAAAAATCAAGTAAGAATTAGTATCTAAAAAACTTCCTTGAATATTCTTATTCTCACTGCATAATTATACTGGTTAAAGATGATAGATTACTCTAGACAGCATGGGGAAAATTCATGATGTCTTTCTGGAACCACAGGGCATGGTCCTTTCTCAAAAATACAAGCTTCCTCCTCCAGGCCTTCATAATCCTTCAGCTAGTGGCTATGAATCTTGCCTTCATATTAGAATCACCAGGGAAGATTCAGAAAACACTGATGCCTGAGTCTCACCCCCAAATATCCTGATGCAGTTGATCTAGTTGTGACCTAGGCTTTGTGAAAGTTGAAAGCTCCAAGTGCTTCTGACCTGACTGATGTTAACTGTTGCTCTGCAGCAGTAGAGGGGAGTAGTAGCCAAGCAGATTTTTGTGCAGATTTTTGTACAGATTTTTGTAATTTTACTAAGTTCCACAGGTGATTTAGATAGAATGAGAAAATCTCTGCTAGAATGATCGAGTTCCAGCCTCAACTTAGCCAGCCCAGCTTACACCACCCCAAGTGCTTGAGGCAATGTGTCAAAACCAAATTTTACAGACAGGAGAAATCTTATTGACTAGGGCCTGCTCAGACCTCATGCCTCATCCTTCTTGGTCTGAAGGTCATTTAAATTCTACTTTCCACTTGCTCCCAGATCCTGCCAGTAGAGATTTACTTAATCCTGTGTTTTTTGGCAAGTATATATCTGCATCCAGAGCAGACCTTGTACTTCTTTGTTCTGTTGATTTTGGATTCTCTGATTTTGTTGTCTGCAGGCAACTGGCAGGTGGGCTGTGGGGAGAACTGGCATCAACTGGTGGAGCTACTGGCTGAAGTGAAGTCATTCATAAGCTTTTATATGATGGAAGATAGGCTTCCTATTGGAAAGTTAAATGGCTCTCTCTGTTGGCTAAGAATTCAGAAATAATTGAGAGTACAGTTTCCTACCATGTCTCTTTTGACACAAATATTCCTATCTCATGTCTCAGCACCGCCCCCCTGCCCACTTCCTTAGCAGGACCTTGGTATGGATGAGATTTTGCAGAGTTGAGTACTTCTCTGCAGTCCTTATGATCAGACCTCTGACTTAGTCTTCAGGCCTACCTGCCCCAAAACTCCAGGAGATGAAGACCTCTTTTGATCTGTCACTGAGACTTTGTGATTTCTGTTCAAGTTCTTAATCTGATGTTCACTGCTTTCCATTCCTCCCTAGGATAAGTTTATCAACTTCTTCACTGTTGACATTTTGAGGCAGATTAATTCTTTGTTGTGGGAACTTTCCTCTGTATGGTAGGATGTTTAGCATCATTACTGGCTTCTACCCTCTAGACACCCAAGTTGTGACAATCACTGTCTCCAGACATTGCCCAAAGGTTCCTTGGGGGACAAAATTGCCACTAATGGAGAAACTCTGTTGTAGATCAGAAAAAAACCCACCTAGTGGCACAATCTTTTAACCCATGTTATCACCCTGGAGTCTGATACAGCAAACTGATGTTCCAACTACTCACCATTCATTGCATCTACTTTAATTTGAATAATTATGATCCCCTAGGTGCAGTTAGTTACTCTTGCCCCTTTCCCTAATGCAAGAAGAGGAACTCAATCTTAGAATTCATGTTGAAATTCTGTTTCCTAGAGCTATTTCCAGTACCAATTTCTGTTTCTGTTAACATCCCAGCAGGAAACAGATGTTACACGCAATATGAGCAATTTGACAACAGTTTAATCAAGGCACTATTTACAAAGATGTGGGCAGAGTATCTCATAGCGAAACCAAAACCAAGAGTGCAGTGCTCTGAGCTCATGGTAGGTGATGGGGGCTCCACTCCCTCCTCTAGACTTGAAGAAGCAAGGGGAGAAGGGGACAGAGAAGTTCCCAGAATCTCAGAACCAGCCTGGAGATAGAGAGAGTTATTGGGCAGCCTAGGAAATTACTCCCTTCCCCCATTCCTCTCTGCTCTTTCTCTCTTCTGCTGCTGCTCCCTATCGGCAGAGCCTGCCTGCTAGACAGACAGAGAGGAAATCACTGGACGAAGCCCCTTGATGAAGGGAATTTAGATCATACTTTGATGAATGTCTGCTTCTAGGACACATCTCGGGGTGCTCAGGTAAAAGGAATATGATGGAGAGGAGCAAAAGGAAGACATAAAGCGTAGCAGTTGCACTTCCAGCACTAGAAAAAAAAAAAAGAAAGAAAGAAACATATTTTGGGTAAGAAAAGTAAATTTCAGACATAGAACAATATTTGAAAAGATTGTCAGGAGCACTACAGAATTTAAGAAAGAAGTAGGACAACTTGGAAAATGGGAACAAAAATCCTCCAGATAAAGAGTAATTGTAAAAGTAAAAACCACATACACATATGTGTTTCTCTTTCCTTTCTCATATTTCCTAATCATTAGGGCAATATTCCCATTTTGCTTGACTGAGGTGAGAACTTTAGTGCTAAGCAGTCACTTAGCACTGAATCTGGTCAATCGCCGTTCTGTTGATTGTGCCTCTGAAGTGGCCCTGGATTTACTCTGTTCACTTCTCCATGGATACTGTCTTTTTTCAACCAGCACCTTCATTTTCCCAGATGACTTCACAAGCCTGATATTTCCTATTTTCATGTCTCAACTTGTCCTCTTCCTTACAACCAGTTTTCATTCTAAAACAAAATCTGATATGCAAATTAATTAAATAATTTTCAATGTTATGTAGTTTATCAAGTGTTTGTTATAGAATATTTTATGAACAAAGTTTATATCATGTACCGTAGTTGAAAAAGAGCCTGCCTTCAACCTTGTGGGCCATTCTTGTCTCCTAAAATTCTATACTCCCTGGGATTGCATTAAAGAAAGCATTTTCAGAACCTGCACATTTAACATGTCTGTAATTTGTGTGCTGCTCATTCTTTCCTGGTGGGCTGCCATCTATAGCGTCACACAGAGTCAGAGACGACTGAAGTGGTGTAGCAGCAGCAGCAGCAGCATTCTTTCCTGGAATGATCCTCCTACTCTGACCTCCCCACACACACATATCCTCCCCATGGGAAAATTAGTAGTTTGTTTTCAGAAGTCAGTTCAACTACCTAACTTGCTGAAAATGTCACCAAAGTATTTGGACAGATTTAGTGCTAAGAAGTAGAATGATTATGCCCACTAAAAAAGACTCAGGACTGTCATGTTCAACCAGTGTGGTGCCTTTTGCCTATTAAGTGGTCATGGAGGATGTACTATGCTGGAGGGATGCAATGTGATGACCACTCTCATAAATCAGTGGTTAGATGATGGATCAATAAAATCAATATTTTATAAGGGAAAGCAAAAGACTTAACTAAACCAAGTGCTGACCCAATGTATTTGGTTTTAAGACTTTATGAGAACCAATAATAAAAAACAGGATAATTACTGCTGATAATACCATTGCTAAGATTGCAGCTTCATTTTCCTTTGGCATTCAATTTTTTAATAGTACATGGTACATTTTTTTAAATTTCTCTTAAGTTTTTAATTTCATCCATATTGTTGTGTTTAGTTATAATTCATTCCTTTTTACTACTGCTTAATATCACATTATCCAAATACCAAGTATGAGTTTGAGTGAAGTACAGGAGATAATTAAGGACAGGGAAGACTTGGTATCCTGCAATCCATGGAGTCATAGATTTGGACAAAACTTAGCAACTAAAAAATATCATGCTATCAAAATACCGCAGTTTGCCTATTGTTTAGCTGATGAATACTGAGCTATTATAAAGAATGCTGCTCTGAACACTCCTGTACTTATCTCATTGTGTGAGAGTTGGGACAAAATTGTTGGATATAGACTGAATATGTGTTCAGCTCTGCTGGACTGGGCTGGGCTGCTTCCATGTGGCTGTGACAATATACTTTTTCCTCCAGCAGGATTAAGGGTAAGTTCTAGTGAGGTAGGACTTCCCTAGTAACTTGGTAAAGATTTGCCTGCAGTGCATGAAACCTGAGTTTAATCCCTGGGTCAGAAGGATCCCCTGGAGAAGAGAATGGCAACCCACTTTAGTATTCTTGCCCGTAGAATCCCCATGGACAGAGGAGCCTGGAGGGCTACAGTCCATGGGGCTGCAAAGAGTTGGACACAAGTGAGCAACCAACACTTTCTTTCAAGGAGATAGACAAAACCTAGAGTTTATCAAGCAGCCAAATTGGAGCTTTGTTTTCCCTNACCCACTTTAGTATTCTTGCCCGTAGAATCCCCATGGACAGAGGAGCCTGGAGGGCTACAGTCCATGGGGCTGCAAAGAGTTGGACACAAGTGAGCAACCAACACTTTCTTTCAAGGAGATAGACAAAACCTAGAGTTTATCAAGCAGCCAAATTGGAGCTTTGTTTTCCCTGACACTCCAAAGACAATGTTAATGGCAGAGGCTGAGCTCTGATGAAATAAAGAAATAAGATGACCACTCTTGAGGTCAAGAAAAACTCCCCAACTGCACAGGCACAGACAGGTTTCTTGGGTTCATAATGGGTGATGTCAAACCTTTCACAGACCTCTGGGCCAGAATCCATCTTGGCAAAAAGCTGCCCACACATTTTAGGGAAAATCCCAGGGCAGGTCAGGTTTGGACAAATAAATCAGATAATTGGCCAAAAGTAAGCAAAGGCCCCAGAAGTACTGTCCTATATAAGTGACTTAAATCATCACCCTTTTCTCTTAAATAAACAGACTGTTTCTCTGTGTGCTCTCCCATATGTTATGCTGTGTCTTTGATAATAAACTTTGTACTGTTTTTACAGTTTTTGCCTTTTTGAGGAATTCATTTTTCAAATGGAGCAAGAGCCAGGGTAACTTTGCCTCTAATTCCTGGTGGTCTAGCAGCTATGATTCCTGAGTTTTTCACCCAGGCTACTCAGGTCCAATACTTGGGCAGAGAATTAAGATCCTGCTTCAAGCCACCACTCACTGCTATCTCCCTGAGATGAATAGCATAAGTTTCAGATGGGTTCGGTACCAAGTTCTTTATGCTCATATTATACTGCTCCAGCTTCACTGCAATACCATATGGAGAGTATTAATATCCCCAGTAGTTAATTAACACACAGACGTATGGAGTGATAGCATGGCCTCTCTGACAGAAAGGTCCATGCTTACAGAAGGGACATAAAACTGCAGGAAAGAGGTATGATGGTATTTATTCTATTGCTATTTATTTCTTCAATGAATTAGAGAAACCTTCAATTTCCATCAATAAATGCACATTTTATCAATCACACTACCACTGTATTATGAAATATATAACCAGTAAAATAAATTTGGGGAAGATATCTTAATAACATGGGACATACTGGACATCACCAGATGGTCAACACTGAAATCAGATTGATTATATCCTATGCAGCCAAAGATGGAGAAGCTCTATACAGTCAGCAAAAACAAGACCAGGAGCTGACTGCGGCTCAGATCATGAACTCCTTATTACCAAATTCAGACTTAAATTGAAGAAAGTAGGTAAAACCGCTAGACCATTCAGGTATGACCTAAATCAAATCCCTTATGATTATACAGTGGAAGTGAGAAATAAATTTAAGGGCCTAGATCTGATAGATAGAGTGCCTGATGAACTATGGAATGAGGTTCGTGACATTGTACAGGAGACAGGGATCAAGATCATCCCCATGGAAAAGAAATGCAAAAAAGCAAAATGGCTGTCTGGGGAGGCCTTACAAATAGCTGTGAAAAGAAGAGAGGTGAAAAGCAAAGGAGAAAAGGAAAGATATAAGCATCTGAATGCAGAGTTCCAAAGAATAGCAAGAAGAGATAAGAAAGCCTTCTT
>SJYX01015499.1:189069-201878 GCA_006410675.1 Oreotragus oreotragus | reverse complement strand
TTTAAGTATGTCTTGCCATTCCCTCCTGGCCTGAAGAGTTTCTATTGAAAGATCAGCTGTTATCCTTATGGGAATCCCCTTGTGTGTTATTTGTTGTTTTCCCCTTGCTGCTTTTAATAGTTGTTCTTTGTGTTTGATCTTTGTTAATTTGATTAATATGTGTCTTGGCGTGTTTCGCCTTGGGTTTATCCTATTTGGAACTCTCTGGGTTTCTTGGACTTGGTTGGCTATTTCCTTCCCCATTTTAGGGAAGTTTTCAACTATTATCTCCTCAAGGATTTTCTCATGGTCTTTCTTTTTGTCTTCTTCTTCTGGGACTCCTATAATTCGAATGTTGGAGCGTTTCATATTGTCCTGGAGTTCTCTGAGATTGTCCTCATTTCTTTTAATTTGTTTTTCTCTATTCCTCTCTGATTCATTTATTTCTACCATTCTATCTTCTATTTCACTAATCCTTTCTTCTGCTTCCAATATTCTACTATTTGTTGCCTCCAGAGTGTTTCTGATCTCATTTATTGCATTATTAATTATATATTGACTTTTTAAATTTCTTCTAAGTCCTTATTAAACCTTTCTTGCATCTTCTCCAGGCTATTTATCTGTGATTCCATTTTGATTTCAAGATTTTGGATCATTTTCACTATCATTATTCAGAATTCTTTCTCAGATAGATTCCCTAGCTCTTCCTTTTTTGTTTGGTTTGGTGGGCATTTCTTCTGTTCCTTTACCTGCTGGGTATGCCTCTTTCTCTTCATCTTAGTTATATTGCTACATTTGGGGTGGCCTTTCTGTATTCTGGGAATTTGTGGAGTTCTCTTTATTATGGAGTTTCCTTGCTGTGGGTGGGGTTGTATCAGTAGCTTGTCAAGATTTCTTGGTTAGGGAAGCTTGTGTTGGAGTTCAGGTGGGTAGAGCTGGATTTCTTCTCTCTGGAGTGCAATGAAGTGACCAGTAGTGAGTTATGAGTTGTCTATGGTTTTGGGGTAACTTTGAGCTGCCTGTATATTGAAGCTCAGGGGTGTGTTCCTGTGTTGCTGGAGAATTTGTGTGGTATGTCTTGCTCTGGAACTTGTTGGTCCTTGGGTGGTGCTTGGTTTCAGTGTAGGTGTGGAGGCATTTGATGAACTCATATTGATTAGTGTTCCCTGGATTGAGGAGTTCTCTGATGTTCTCAGGATTTGGACTTAAGCCTCCTGCTTCTGGTTTTCAGTTTTATCTTTACAGTAGTCTCAAGACTTCTCCATCTATACACCACCAATGATAAAACATCTAGGTTAAAGATGAAAAGTTTCTCCACATTGAGGGACACCCAGAGAGTTTCTCTGAGTTACATGGAGAAGAGAAGAGGGAGGGGGTATTTAGAGGTGACTGCAATGAGATGAGGTGGGATCAAAAGAGGAGAGAGCAAGCTAACCAGTAATCATTTCCTTATGTGCACGCCACAGTCTGGACCATTCAGAGATGTTCACGGAGTTATACAGGGAAGAGGAGAGGGAGGAAGTAGACAGAGGTGGCCAGGAGGATAAAAGAGGGAAATGAAAAGGAGAGAGACAAATCCAGCCAGTAACCAGTTCCCTAAGTTTTCTCCATCGTCTGGAACACAGAGATCTACAGAGCTGGGTAGAGAAGAGAAGGGGGAGGGAGGAGACAGAGACAGCCTGGTGGAGAAAAAGGAAAGTCCAAAGGAAGTGAGAGTGGTGAAGTCAGTAATCTCACTCTCAGGTAAAATTGGGTACTGAAGATTGGGTTTTCAAATGTACAAAATTGACAACAAATACCAAAAAGCAAAGATTAAGAACTGTCTCTTATACACATCTAGATGTGTATAAGAGACAGGTTCTATGCATACTGCCTGCTCCACAGACTCCAAGGGGCTCCACATCCCTCCCTTACTTTCCTTTTAAAATTCCCTCTGCTGCTTGTTGATTCCATATTTATAGAACAATGGAAAGGAGAGTGCGATGTGTGTACTAATTAATACTTGTAGAGTCTTTCCTGTTTCATAGCTTTCTTCTTATAAATGGCTTTGTAGAGTACGTATGAGAGTATTGAGGATAACTTCTGAGATATGTGTATTGGGAGAGGTTTAGGGTAGACCTTAGGAAGGGCAGGAGCTCACAGTATGATGAATTTGTGGGGGTGAAAGTGGTCTCCCCATTCTATTCCTCCACCATCTTAGGACCACCCCCCGATTTTTTTTTTTAAGAAGAAAAAATACACTCAATTGAAAGCAATTCAACAGAAGAGGGATAACTTTTTTAATACATAGTGCTGCAAAGACAGAAATATAGATCAATAGAACAAAATAGAAAGTGCAGAGATAAATCCACACACCTATGGACACCTTAATTTTGACAAAGTATGCAAGAATATACAATGGAGAAAAGACAATCTCTTTAACAAGTGGTGCTGGGAAAACTGGTCAGCCACTTGTAAAAGAATGAAACTAGAACACTTTCTAACACCATACACAAAAATAAACTCAAAATGGATTAAAGATCTAAACATAAGAACAAAACCTATAAAACTCTTAGAGGAAATCATAGGCAAAACAATCTCTGACATAAATCACAGCAAGATTCTCTATGATCCATCTCATAGAGTAATGGAAATAAAAGCAAAAATATACAATTGTGACCTAATTAAACTGAAAAGTTTTGCACAATGGAGGAAACTACAAGCAAGGTGGAAAGACAGCCTTCAGAATAGGAGAAAATAATAGCAAATGAAGCAACTGACAAACAATTAATCTAAAAAATATACAAGCAGCTCCTGCAGCTCAATTCCAGAAAAATAAACAACCCAATCTAAAAAATGGGCCAAAGAACTAAACAGACATTTCTCAAAGAAGACATACAAATGGCTAACAAAAACATGAAAAGACGCTCAACATCACTTGTTATTAGAGAAATGCAAATCAAAACCACAATGAGACACCATCTCACACCAGTCACAATGGCTGCTATCCAAAAGTCCACAAACAATAAATGCTGTAAAGGGTATGGAGGAAAGGGAACCCTCTTACACTGTTGATGGGAATGAAAACCTGTACATCCACTATGGAGAACAGTGTGGAGATTCCTTAAAAAACTGGAAATAGAACTGCTATATGACCCAGAAATCCCACTGCTGGGCATAAACACTGAGGAAACCAGAATTGAAAGAGACACGTGTACCCCAGTGTTCATTACAGCACTGTTTACAATATCCAGGACATGAAAGCAACCTAAATGTCCATTGGCAGATGAATGGATAAGAAAGCTGTGGTACATATACACAATGGAATATTACTCAGCCATTAAAAAGAATACATTTGAATCAGTTCTAATGAGGTAGATGAAATTGGAACCTATTATACAAAGTGACGTAAGCCAAAAAGAAAAACAGCAATACAGTATACTAACGCATATATATGGAATTTAGAAAGATGGTAACAATGACCCTATATGCGAGAAAGCAAAAGAGACACAGATGTAAGGAACAGTCTTTTGGACTCTGTGGGAGAGGGTGAGGGTGGCATGATTTGAGAGAGTAGCATTGAAACATGTATATTATCATATGTGAAATAGATTGCCAGTCCAAGTTCAATGCATGAGACACGGTGCTCAGGGCCAGTACACTGGGATGATCCTGAGGGATGGTATGGGGAGGGAGGTGGGAGGGGGCTTCAGAATGGGGAACAGATGTATGCCCATGGCTGATTCCTGTCAATGTATGGAAAAACTCACTACAATATTGTAAAGTAACTAACCTCCAATTAAAATAAATAAAATAATTTTAAAAATACATAGTGCTGGAGCAACTGGCTATTGTTATTCAGTCGCCCAGTCCTGTCTGACTCTTCGTGACCTCATGACTGCAGCACACCAGGCCTCCCTGTTCGTCATCATCTCCTGAAGTTTGCCTAAGTTCATGTCAATTGCATCAGTGATGCCATCCAGCCATTTCAACCTCTGATGCCCTCTTTTCATTCTGCCCTCAATCTTTCCCAGCATCAGCGACTTTTCCAATGAGTCAGCTGTTAATATCAGATACTTTCAGCATCAGTCCTTCCAATGAGTATTCAGGGTTGATTTCCCTTAAGATTGACTGGTTTGATCTCCTTGCTGTCCAAGGGACTCAGGAGTCTTCTCCAGCACCACAATTCAAAGGCATCTGCTCTTTGGTGCTCTGTCTTCTTTACAGTCCAGCTCTCACAACTGTATGTGACCACTGGGAAGACCATAGCCTTGACTATACGGACCTTTGTCAGCAATGTCTCTGCTTTTCAACACACCATCTAGGTTTGTCATAGCTTTCCTGACAAGAAGCACATGTCTTCTGATTTCATGGCTGCAGTCATTATCTGCAGTGATTTTCAAGCTGAAGAAGAGGAAATCTGTCACTACTTCTACCTTTTCAACTTCTATTTGACGTGAAGTATGGGGCCGGATGCCATGATCTGTTTTTTTTTAATATTTAGTTTTAAATGGGCTCTTTCACTTTCCTCCTTCACCCTAATCATGTGGTATCATTCGCATATCTGAGGTTGCTGATGTATTTCTCCTATGTATCTTGATTCCAGCTTGTGACTCATTCATCCTGGTGTTTCTCATGATGTCTCATCATATAGATTAAAGAGGGTGACAGTAGACATCCCTGTCATACTCCTTTCTCAATCTTGAACCAATCAGTTGTTCCATACAGACTGAGGAAACCAGAATTGAAAGAGACACGTGTACCCCAGTGTTCATTACAGCACTGTTTACAATATCCAGGACATGAAAGCAACCTAAATGTCCATTGGCAGATGAATGGATAAGAAAGCTGTGGTACATATACACAATGGAATATTACTCAGCCATTAAAAAGAATACATTTGAATCAGTTCTAATGAGGTAGATGAAATTGGAACCTATTATACAAAGTGACGTAAGCCAAAAAGAAAAACAGCAATACAGTATACTAACGCATATATATGGAATTTAGAAAGATGGTAACAATGACCCTATATGCGAGAAAGCAAAAGAGACACAGATGTAAGGAACAGTCTTTTGGACTCTGTGGGAGAGGGTGAGGGTGGCATGATTTGAGAGAGTAGCATTGAAACATGTATATTATCATATGTGAAATAGATTGCCAGTCCAAGTTCAATGCATGAGACACGGTGCTCAGGGCCAGTACACTGGGATGATCCTGAGGGATGGTATGGGGAGGGAGGTGGGAGGGGGCTTCAGAATGGGGAACAGATGTATGCCCATGGCTGATTCCTGTCAATGTATGGAAAAACTCACTACAATATTGTAAAGTAACTAACCTCCAATTAAAATAAATAAAATAATTTTAAAAATACATAGTGCTGGAGCAACTGGCTATTGTTATTCAGTCGCCCAGTCCTGTCTGACTCTTCGTGACCTCATGACTGCAGCACACCAGGCCTCCCTGTTCGTCATCATCTCCTGAAGTTTGCCTAAGTTCATGTCAATTGCATCAGTGATGCCATCCAGCCATTTCAACCTCTGATGCCCTCTTTTCATTCTGCCCTCAATCTTTCCCAGCATCAGCGACTTTTCCAATGAGTCAGCTGTTAATATCAGATACTTTCAGCATCAGTCCTTCCAATGAGTATTCAGGGTTGATTTCCCTTAAGATTGACTGGTTTGATCTCCTTGCTGTCCAAGGGACTCAGGAGTCTTCTCCAGCACCACAATTCAAAGGCATCTGCTCTTTGGTGCTCTGTCTTCTTTACAGTCCAGCTCTCACAACTGTATGTGACCACTGGGAAGACCATAGCCTTGACTATACGGACCTTTGTCAGCAATGTCTCTGCTTTTCAACACACCATCTAGGTTTGTCATAGCTTTCCTGACAAGAAGCACATGTCTTCTGATTTCATGGCTGCAGTCATTATCTGCAGTGATTTTCAAGCTGAAGAAGAGGAAATCTGTCACTACTTCTACCTTTTCAACTTCTATTTGACGTGAAGTATGGGGCCGGATGCCATGATCTGTTTTTTTTTAATATTTAGTTTTAAATGGGCTCTTTCACTTTCCTCCTTCACCCTAATCATGTGGTATCATTCGCATATCTGAGGTTGCTGATGTATTTCTCCTATGTATCTTGATTCCAGCTTGTGACTCATTCATCCTGGTGTTTCTCATGATGTCTCATCATATAGATTAAAGAGGGTGACAGTAGACATCCCTGTCATACTCCTTTCTCAATCTTGAACCAATCAGTTGTTCCATACAGGGTTCTAATGGTTGCTTCTTGACCCTCATACAGCTTTCTCAGAAGACAGGTAAGATGGTCTGGTATTCCCATCTCTTTAAGAGCTTTCCATGGTTTATTGTGATCCACACAGTCAAAGGCTTTGGTGTAGTCAATGAAACAGATTATATATATATATATATATATATATATATAAATCCTTAGCTTTCTCTATGGACCAGTGAATGTTGGCAATTTGATCTCTGATTCCTCTTCCTTTTCTAAATCCAGTTTGGACATCTGGAAGTTCTTGGTTTGCATAATGCTGAAGTCTAGCATGTAAGATTTTAAGCATGGCATTACTAGCATGGGAGATGAGTGAAACTGTCTAATGGTTAGCACATTCTTTAGTACTATGCTTCTTGGGAACTGGGATGAAGACTGACATTTTCCAGTCCTGTGGCCACTGCTGGGTCTTCCAGATTTGCTGATATATTGAATGCAACATCATCCTTTAGGGTTTTGAATAGTTCTGGAGTTTGTCAAATCCCCTAGCTTTATTAAGAGCAGTGCTTCCTAAGGCCCACTTGACTTCACTCTCCAGAATGTCTGGCTCTGGGTGGCTGACCACAACATCATAGTCACTTGGTTCACCTGGATCTTTTTTTTTAATATAATTTTTCCTCGTATCCTTTCCATCTCTTATTGATCTTCTCAGTGTCTGTTAGGTAGGTCGCTACTATTTATGTCCTTTATTGTGCCTATCTTTGGAAATGGCAACCCACTCCAGTACTCTTGCCTGAAAAATCCCATGGACAGAGAGTCTCATGGGCTATAGTCCATGGAATTGTAGAGCTGGACTCTATTGAACATAAACACTGGAATAGCACTAAGGAAATAAGAATGTAGCAGCTTTATTATTCAGGCCTATAAATGGCAAGTCTTCATCTGAATAGGTGGGATATGTCCCCAAATCCATGCTGGCACCTATTTTAAATTCAAAACTCCCAAGAGAGGCCCAGATACACTAAAAATTCCCTCTTACTTGCAAATGTTCTCTGCTCAGGCTCCAAATTCACAAGTTATGTCCATTCTCCTCAAAAGGCAACAACTTTAGTCTCAATAGATCAATAACAGTGCAAGCCCAATATCCAAATGAGACTACTACAAAAGTCAGAGACTGTTACATTACACTCATTTTCTACAGTAAAATTAGCATGCCATGTGAAATTCATTTCCATAGTGCTTCTCAAATCTGTAAACATGTCTCCCTCATCTGAAATCCAAGACCTCTATGTCCTGGATTACTCCAGTAACCCCCTGACTTGCCTCTCCAAACTGCAGTCATAGTGATAGGAATCCAGTGTCTTCATTCTCTGCTCTTATCTCTACTGGCTCTTGTTTTCAAAGAGGAAAGGAGTTCAGGTTCCTTACTGTGACTTTCCTCAGTGAGTGGGCACCTCTCGTTGCTCCAGCTTCTTCCCTTGGAAGACCTTATTTTGACTGTTTCCCTATGCATGGACTTAACAGGTGGAGCTAGTGGTAAAGAACCCGCCAATGAAGGAGACATAAGAGACGCAGGTTGGATCCCTGGGTTGGGAAGATCTTGAGAAGTGCATGGCAACCCATTCCAGTGTTCTTGCCTGGAGAATCCCCCTGGAGAGAGGAGCCTGGTGGGCTACCATCCATAGGGTCACAAAGAGTCGTACACGACTGAGCAACTTGGCACTTGTGCAAAATGTTCCCTTGACATCTCCAATTTTCCTGAAGAGATCTCCAGTCTTTCCCTTTCTGTTGTTTTCTTCTAATTCTATACACTGTTCATTGAAGAAGGCCTTTTTGTCCGTCTGTGCTGTTCTTTGAATATCTGTGTTTAGTTGGATATACTTTTCCCTTTCTCCCTTGTTTTCCACTTCTCTTTTTCCTTTAGCTATTTGTAAGGCCTCTTCATATACCCACTTTGCCTTCTTACTTTTCTTTTACTTTGGGATGGAATGGAGCAACTGGACATGTAAGCTGAAAAAGAAAAAAGTTATTAAATTGAAAAGATGATCTATAAATGACCTTAAATCTCATAGTTCAGTGCAATGACTGATCATATTTTGGTTTATATGATTCCAGTATTAATCATGTGTGTGTATTTGTGTATGTTATTGTTAATGTACCATAGTCATTATAAGTAAAGAACCTGACACTGAGAACTTTGTTTTAGATCTTGACTGTGTGGTGTACTCTCTCTGGGACACCGAGTAACTTACATGTTACTTAAACTTTTTGATCCTAGAATTCCTTATCCAGAAACTGGGAAAAATTGCCTACTTCATATGTTTATGAGAATGAAGTTAACATATGTAAATATCTTAGAAATGTGCTTGGCACATTGTGAATACTGATGATATTAGTTATCATCATTGCATTTTTCATAAAATTTCATGTCTTGATATTTTTTCAATAACTTTTCATGATACTACTGCTAAGTCACTTCAGTCGTGTCCAACTCTGTGTGACCCCATAGACAGCAGCCTACCAGGCTCCTCCATCCCTGAGGTTCTGCAGGCAAGAACACTGGAGTGGGTTGCCACTTTCTTCTCCACAAATCCTTAAATGTCCTTTTATATATCAAAATACTATTTTGATTGTATTTCAGTTCAACAAATATAAAGATTTTTTTTCCCATATTTGGGTTCATTTGTTTTAGAGTAGACTGTTAGCAATGGTTACAAACAATCTGAAACTTTATAACATTTATTTTTTAAATATCTGTGACATGTATCTGATTGATTTTTTTGATCAATATGAACTGTCTCTAATAAAGTCCTTTGTTTTCCGTTCATTTGTATTTTAATCTTTGTACACACGAGGTTTTCACCTTTTGCAAAATGTGAACTGAGCTCTGTCAAGGCCTAGGATTTGTTCCTGTGTACTGACTTCCCCAGTGGTTCATATGGTAAAGTGTCTGCCTATAATGCGAGTGACCCAGGTTCGATCCCTGGGTTGGGAAGATCTTCTCGAGAAGGAAATGGCAACCCACTCCAGTACTCTTGCCTGGAAAATCCCACAGGCAGGGGGCATTGTAATCTACAGTCCATGGGGCCGCAAAGAGTTGGACACTACTCAGCGACTTTACTTTTACTGAGATTGATCTTAGCCCTTAAGAAATCCACCCTGGTCCTTCCCATCTCAGTTCCTGGAAAGGAAATTACTTTGCATTGATGTCCAGGGATTGATCTAGTGTGATTCTGCTGGATTGAAATGGGATCATCTTTCCCTGCCACTTGGCTTATTTATTGATACGGAAGAGACGGTGGCAGAGATGAAAACCCACAGTTCCCAGACTGTAACTGTTGACATTAAGGATAAAACAACCAGTAGAAAGAGCAAAGTGTGTTCACCTGGGAATCAGGACAGCAAGCTTTTATGAACCAAAGGCAAGTCCAAATGAGCTCAGGGTGGCAGCAGCATGTGGCAACTTGGTCACATCTTAATTTCCTGCCTGGGAATTGAACCTGCGCTGGGTAAAAACCAAGAATCTTAACCATAAGACCACCAGGGGCTGGTGGCTAGAAGCAGATCCTTTGCTCTAGACTTCTCTGAGAACAAGAGTTTTACAAGAAGACTGAAATAGTAAAATAGGTACAGAATTTATGAGAAGCCAGCACATATGAAAGAACACACAGAAAAGCAGTTTATTTAAGACAGAAGACAAGCAGAACTACCCATCCAGAGAAGAGTGTACATCCTCTAATGAGGAGCCCTAAAAGGGTGGTTTAAATTGCTTATATAGGAGCATCTTCTGGGTCTTTTTTTCCTTTGGCCAATCATCCTGCTTCATTTCCCATATCTTATCTGATCCAGGGCCCTTCTGATATGCATGCATATCATTTAGCTAAGATGGATTCCAGTGGGAAAGTCTCTAAGAGATTAACAACACATAGTGTGGGATAGTACTCTCTCCCTTTCTCACCCCTGAGAAACCTTTCTGCAAGTGTTTATTCAAGGAGGTCTCCTTGACCTCAAGAATTATAGATATGGTCATCTTGTCTTTTACTCCAGCAGGACTCAGATCCTCTCTGCTTCTGCTATTTTTCCTTGAAATATGAGAGAGAGACAAGCTCCAATTTGCTCAGCCTGACAAATTCCAGTTGATCAGCCCAGGGGCCCATCTATCTCCTATCTCACAAAGAGACAAAAGGAAGGTCAATGCTTATTAAGTTTTAGGAGGAACCTGGGGAGAGTTGCCTTCAATAAAAGTTCACTGGAGGAGAATGAGTTCAAGGTTGGGACAGGTTCTCCTTGGCTGCAAGGGTGGCTAGTGCACTATTGCTGGGGCAGGGAGGGCCCTTCCTTCCTTTTCTTAAAAGTAGGAGATGAAATTCCCATGTGAAAAAATGTCCTCCTTGTAGCAGATCAAAAAGTAAATTCTTACCAACAGGGACGAGAAGTTGAGAAGAGAATTCTACACAAAGAATTCTACACAAACAGACTTTATTGCTTTTGTCCTTTCTGCTTGGTTATGCAGGCTGCATGGTTGTACCTGCATGAGAGTCCTCTCTGGGGCCTCCTCAGTTCAGTTCAGTTCATTTGCTCAGTCGTGTCTGACTCTTTGGCCTCCTGACTCCATTTTAAATGAAGTTTTCTCTGATTATTTTCACTGGGACTTCTGAACTCTCTCCATCTTGTCTTGACAGAGTCCTTTGGCTCAGAGAGCAGATTCTCTAATCACCTCACAGCAGCCACCACTCAGCAGAGGACCTACCTACCACTTCTGCTCATGGCTCAGCTGTCACATCTACAAGGGAGCATGGAACATTGAGGCTTGCTCTGTGAGTGTGGCAGACCTTTGAGCACACTTCTAAATCCAGCTTTGTTGATGTTTTGGCTAATGTTAAATCCTCACAATTCTGGCACTACACTAACGGCCAACCTCAGTCTTTAAAAATGGAATTTGTTTCCACCCCACTTCACTGGCACTATTTGGGAACTTTCTGTATGCTTCCCTAGTGGCTTAGGCTGTAAAGAATCTGCCTGCAGTGCAGGAGACCTGGGTTTGATCCCTGGGTCTGAAAGATCCCCCTGAGAAGGGACTGGCTACCTAGTCCATTATTCTTTCCTGGAGAATTCCATGGAGAGAGATGCCTGGTGGGTTACAGTCCATGGAGTCGCAAAGAGTCGGACACAACTGAGTGAAAAACACACAAACATGGTGACTGCAGTATAATATAGGCACAGCTGGTTTTCTTACTCAAAATCCTAAGGCATAGTACCCTTAGAAAATTGTTTCTAAGAATTCTTAATTGCTCTTTTTTTTTTTTCTTGCAAATCTGGTACTTCTTTCAAATCTTAAGGGTACTGGAAGTTGGGAAAACATGAATCAGACATCAGTTTAAACCAAACCTTGATTCAGTGAATAGTGGGGACCTGTGTGATCATTTAGCTCATATTTTTGACTCGTAGTTGGAAAAAGCATTAGGTCCAAACAGCTTTCACTATTTGCCATGGGTAACACAAGTAGTAAGAGATCAAATCTGGTATTTTAAATCCCAGTGTTCTTCAGCTATCTTCCATGTGGAGATAATAAAATGACATTTTTAATTTTTTATTAGCACTTCAGAAATTTCTTCACATACATTATCTTACTTTCTTTTTGCAGGCACCACTTGAGATAGTCAGCACAGGACTCATAATTCTCACTGACAGATGAGGAAATTGGGGACCAGGGAGGTTAAGTGGCTCATCATGGGCATGCTGCTTCTCTGGTAGAAGGCATCATTTTTGTTGAAAGGAACATGTATAAGAGAAATGACACCAGTTTAGGAAGCAAAATGTCTTAAATTCCTGTCTTTTCCATCTGCACAATCTTGTCCTCATTATTTAAATTATCTGAAGTCTGTGTCTTTCACAGAGATACCTATTAATGAAATGAAACACAGTAAGTAACAATAACACCTTACATACTAACAAGCTTAAGATAATGAATGTGATGAGCAGAAAATGGAGAAGGCAAGCCAACAAATAGGAAACAGTGACAAGATGTGGGATAAAATTGCTGAAAACAGAGTGAAAAGTTATTTTATTATGATTATTTTTATATTTATGTTTACTTTGCTGGAACACTTCTCTGGGCATGTAATTCATCACAGACCTACAGCATTTTTAGTTGTGAAGAACATGCACACTATAATCATGGATGTATAACATGTTCTCATAGCACCAACAGGATGGGTAGGAATCATTTGAAGAAAGATACTTTAGAAATGAGAGGGTAACAGGCAGGAAGGCCAGGGGTCTCCAAACGGAGAAAATAGCCTGCAGGTATCATACATTTTTTATCTCTCTTAAGTGGCAGGAGGAAACAAACTAGCTATAGTTTTTCCTTCTCTATTCAAATAAAAAATTTTTTTTTACTTTTTATTTTTATTTATTTATTTTTTAAAACATGAACCCCCCCCTCCCACCTCCCACCCCACATCATCCCTCTGGATCATCCCCATACACCAGCCCCAAACATCCTGCATCCTACATTGAACATAGACTGGTGATTCATTTCTTACATGATAGTATACATATTTCAATGCTATTCTCCCAAATTATCCCACCCTCTCCCTCTCCCTCAGAGTCCA
>SJYX01015499.1:175725-187245 GCA_006410675.1 Oreotragus oreotragus | reverse complement strand
GTAAGTTGATTCCTCCAGTTCCATTCTTCTTTCTCAAGATTGCTTTGGCTATTCGAGGTTTTTTGTGTTTCCATACAAATCTTGAAATTATTTGTTCTAGCTCTGTGAAAAATACCACTGGCAGCTTGATAGGGATTGCATTGAATCTGTGGATTGGTTTGGGTAGTATTGATTCTTCTGATCCATGAACATGGTATATTTCTCCATCTATTAGTGTCCTCTTTGATTTCTTTCATCAGTGTTTTATAGTTTTCTATATATAGGTCTTTAGTTTCTTTAGGTAGATATATTCCTAAGTATTTTATTCTTTTCATTGCAATGGTGAATTTAAAAGGTTTCTATGAAAATACTGTGTTACCATAATGACACCTGGTTTCACCTGAAGTTAACTATTCTCAAACCTTGAGTTAACCAATGCGTTTTTCTTACAGAAGTGTTTGTCTTAAGCTATGTTAACGTACTATGGATTTACCCCAAACTCTGTCTTCAAGTCGGTTCTGACTAATGGCTCAGAACCTACTTGACAACCAGGGTGTGTTTCAGATAGTTTTCCCATAATCTACGTACATGAAACTATTTGTATGGTAATCTGCCCTTCTACAAGATTCAAGTCAATCATTTTATGGCCAGGGATGAGTCATCTGGTGCCAAGATTATCCCAAAATGCAGCTTATAGATGAGGGGCCTGGTGCCATTCTGAGTTTTAAGACATTCCTTTCTTTCATTAACAGACTGCTACTGACTACATAACATCCAGCTGAAGACTAGCAGGGGGGTATTCTTTCTGCCCCCTTCTGATGCCTATGTCAGAATCTTTCTCTATGTCCTTCATACTTTAAGAAAACTTTATTACACAAAAGTTCTGAGCAATCAAGCTTCGTCTCTGGCCCTGGATTGAATTCTTCTCCTCCAGAGGCCAAGAATCCTTGTGTCTTTTTGTTCAGCAACAACCTTTCAGAAATAGGGTGATCTGTACCTCTGTGTCAGGTGAGTGCATGCTCCTTGGTGCTTTGTCTAGTCACAACAAAGATTTGGAGTGATGGGCATTAAAGCCCCCTCAGCGTGTCATAGCTCTTGGGTCTTGGACAGATCGTGTTATAGCTCTCAGGTCTTGAATGGACCATGTTATAGCTCTTAGGCAAATCAGTTACAGCTCAGTGTTACAGCTCTATTTTATTTAGAAGATTGCAGGGGGATCCATCCTCAAAGAAGAGAAGAGAGTGGAGGAGCCCTCCGGTGCATGTCCACACACGAGAGAGAGAGAGAGAGAAAGAGAGTTCTTGGCTCCTTCTTTCATATGTTTTCTTCTCCCTGGCCCTGCCCTATGCAAATTGGGCTCAGCCAGCAGTGCTGTTCTACCTGAAGTCCTCAGGACCCTTCTTTGACCTTCCTTTGTTCTATTTTCACAGGCTTTTCCCTTCCTTGTTTTTTTAGTTCAGTTCAGTTCAGTTCAGTTGCTCAGTCGTGTCCGACTCTGCGACCCCATGAATTGCAGTACGCCAGGCCTCCCTGTCCATCACCAATTCCTGCAGTCTACCCAAACTGATGTCCGTGGTGTCGGTGATACCATCCAGCCATCTCATCCTCTGTCGTCCCCTTCTGATCCTGTCCCCAATCCCTCCCAGCATCAGAGTCTTTTCCAATGAGTCAACTCTTTGCATGAGGTGGCCAAAGTACTGGAGTTTCAACTTTAGCATCAGTCCTTCCAAAGAACATCCAGGACTGATTTCCTTTAGAATGATGGACCGGTTGCATCTCCTTGCAGTCCAAGGGACTCTCAAGAGTCTTCTCCAACACCACAGTTCAAAACCATAAATTCTTCAGCACTCAGCTTTCTTCACAGTTCAACTTTCATATCCATACATGATCACTGGAAAAACCATAGCCTTGACTAGACGGACTTTTGTTGGCAAAGTAATGTCTCTGCTTTTCAATATGGTATCTAGGCTAGTCATAACTTTCCTTCCAAGGAACAAGCGTCTTTTAATTTCATGGCTGCAGTCACCATCTGCAGTGATTTTGGAGCCCCCAAAAGTAAAGTCTGACACTGTTTCCACTGTTTCCCCATCTATTTCCCATGAAGTGATGAGACCAGATGCCATGATCTTCGTTTTCTGAATGTTGAGCTTTAAGCCAACTTTTTCACTTTCCAATTTCACTTTCATCAAGAGGCTTTTTAGTTCTTCTTCACATTCTGCCATATAGGTGGTGTTATCTGCATATCTGAGGTTATTGATATTTCTCCTGGCAATCTTGATTCCAGCTTGTGCTTTTTCCAGCCCAGCGTTGCTCATGATGTACTCTGCATATAAGTTAAATAAGCAGAGTGACAATATACAGCCTTGACATACTCCTTTTCCTATTTGGAACCAGTATATTTTCCTGTGTCCAGTTCTAACTGTTGCTTCCTGACCTGCATATAGGTTTCTCAAGAGGCAGGTCAGGTGGTCTGGTATTCCCATCTCTTTTAGAATTTTCCAGTTTATTCTGATCTACTGCCATTTTGGACTATTTTTCCCTATTCTAATTACCTAACACCCGAGACTTGAGTGATGTGTTTGTGTATTGCTGTGTATTGGGGTGTAGTGAGTACAATTTTGGCTGGACCAGAGGCTATCTGGGAAAAATCACTGTGGGGTGGGACTGATATGGTAGACTGAATCCAGGTCTTAGAGATTTCCAACTGCTTGCTTAAATAATTTATGCTCCACTAGCAAACAAGAGATAGTGAAAGCTTTTGAAGAAATTCATTTGCATTCATTGGATGCAGTCACTGGTTTTCAACTGGAGTTAACAAACTGATATTTTAAAATCATAAAAACTTCACTGGTTCGCCAGTGGTTAAGACTCCATGCACCCAGAGGAGGGGCCCCAGGTTGGATCCCTGGTCCAAGAAGTAGAGATTGCATGCTGCAACTAAGACCCGGTGCAGCCAAATAAGTTAAATTAAAAATAAATCACATTAAAAATTATGTACAATATATTATTTGCATATAATTATGATTGCATATTCCTTCATTTATTAGATGTTTACAATAAGTATGTAGGCATTATAAAAATATACAGGCTAATGCCTTATAGCAATAGTTCATGAAACTATTCAAATTTTATGTTCTCTTCTGTATATTGCTTTTGAGATTGAATCCAGGTACTGCATTTCAGATTCCTTTGTTGACCACAATGTCTACTACATTTCTTCTAAGGGATTCCTGCCCACAGTAGTAGATATAATAGTCATCTGAGTTAAATTCACACATTCCAGTCCATCTTAGTTCACTGATTCCTAGAATGTCAACATTCACACTTGCCATCTCCTCTTTGGCCACTTCCAACTTGCCTTGATTCATGGACCTAACATTCCAGGTTCCTATGCAACATTGCTCTTTATAGCATCGGACCTTGTTTCTATCACCAGTCACATCCACAACTGGGTGTTGTTTTTGTTTTCTTTCCATCCCTTCATTCTTTCTGGAGTCATTTCTCCACTCATCTCCAGTAGCATATTGGGCACCTACAGACCACGGGAGTTCATCTTTCAGTGTCCTATTTTTTTGCTTTTTCACACTGTTCATGGGGTTCTCAAGGCAAGAATACAGAAGTGGCTTTCCATTTCCTTCTCCAGTGGATGACGTTCTGTCAGACCTCTCCACCATTACCTGTCTGTATTGGGTGACGCACATGGTATGGCTTAGTTTCATTGATTCCACAAGCTGTGGTCCATGTGATCAGATTGGCAAGATGTCTGTGATTGTGGTTTCAGTCTGTCTGCCTTCTGATGTCCTCTCTCAGTGCCTACCATCTTAGTTGGGTTTCTCTTACCTTGGACTTGGGGTGTCTCTTCACAGCTGTTCCTTACCTTGGATGTGGGGCATCTCCTCATGGCTGCCGCTACTGACCTTAGATGTGGGGTAGTTTCTCTCAGCCACCACCCATTAACTTGGATATGTGGCAGCTCATATTGGCTGCTGCCCCTGCCCTTGGACATGGGAGAAACACTGGGCTGGATGAAGCACAAGCTGGAATCAAGATTGCCGGGGGAAATATCAGTCACCTCAGATATGCAGATGACACCACCCCTATGGCAGAAGGTGAAGAAGAACTAAAGAGCCTCTTGATGAAAGTGAAAGTGGAGAGTGAAAAAGTTGGCTTAAAGCTCAACATTCAGAAAACGAAGATCATGGCATCTGGTCCCATCACTTCATGGCAGATAGATGGGGAAACAGTGAAACAGTGTCAGACTTTATTTTTGGGAGCTCCAAAATCACTGCAGATGGTGATTGCAGCCCTGAAATTAAAAGATGCTTACTCCTTGGAGGGAAAGTTATAACCAACTGAGACAGCATATTGAAAAGCAGAGACATTATCTTGTCAACAAAGGTCTGTCTAATCAAGGTTATGGTTTTTCCAGTGGTCATATATGGATGTGAGAGTTGGACTATAAAGAAAGCTGAACACTGAAGAATTGATGCTTTTGAACTATGGTGTTGGAGAAGACTCTTGAGAGTCCCTTGGACTGCAAGGAGATCCAACCAGTCCATTCGAAAGGAGAGCAGTCCTGGGTGTTCATTGGAAGGACTGATGTTGAAGCTGAAATTCCAATACTCCGGCCACCTGATCCGAAGAGCTGACACATTGGAAAAGACCCTGATGCTGGGAAAGACTGAGGGTGGGAGAAGAAGGGGACGACAGAGGATGAGATGGCTGGATGGCATCACTGACTCGATGGGCGTGAGTTTGAGTGAACTCCAGGAGATAGTGATGGAAAGGGAGGCCTGGTGTGCTGCAATTCATGGGGTCTCAAAGAATTGGACACGACTGAGAGACTGAACTGAACTAAACTGAGCTGAATGATGCTTGAAGTTTCTGGGCTGTCAAAAGCCTGGTGTTAAAATACCCAGAGCCTATCAAGTTTAGAGAATAAATTCAGGCATTTGCATTAACGACCTCATCAATGCATCTTCATTGTTTACTTTCCTGTCTTTCTTTTCTCTTTATTTACATGCAAACATTGCATTTTTACTCCAGGCGAGAAGAGAAGATACAGATATTAAGGATACAGAATACACCTCATGGGACTTTATGCGATGTGCTACTAGTTTCTCCCTGAAGATCTAAGAGTGACATTTGAAACCTTTGCATTTGGGATGTAAGCAGAATAAAATTCTAATAGCAAAGGAATTCCTAACTGTATGATGTGTAGAAATACATACAGGGCTGTGCTTAAAGGGCTCATTGCCTGCATTATAGCTTTCTTTGCTTAATTATAATCACCATAAAATTTTTTGGTAGTGCAAGGTTTTAATGTATATTTTGGATCTTGCTGTGTGAAGCTTTAATTGTTTGGCTTGATTTTTTTGTTGATGGTACTAATCTCATGATTTAGTAACACTGGCATGTGATTTTAAAGACAAATAGTTGTGAAATCATTGTTACAATCCTATCACAATTTTTGACTTCAAGCCAGCTGAGCCAGTCAGAGTATCTTGATTTTTTGTTTTTTTTGAAACACAGTAAAGTGTGTAGTCATATTTTGAAGCATCTGGGTCAAATTTTTCTTTTAAATTAATACATTGCAGTTTTTAGAGAAAAAATTAGGTTTACAGAAAATTCAGCAGATGGTACAGAGAGATAAGATACACTTTCTTTTACTCCCACTGTTTCTCCTATTATTAACATCTTCCATTAGCATGGTATATTTGTAACAATTAGCAGACTAATATTACTTACATTAGTATTAACTGATACATTAGTATTAACTGAAGTTGAAAGTTTAATAGTAGAGGTCACTTTTGTATTGGACAATTAGTTCTATAGATTTTAAAAAACACATTAAGTCACTTAACCAGCAGTAGCGTATAACACAGAAGAGCTTCACTGCACTTCCACCCCTGTACTTTCATCCATCTTCTTTCCTTCTTCCCACTAAGTTCCTGGCAATCACTGATTGTTTACTATCTTCATAGTTTTGCCTTTCTGGATGTTATGTAGTTGGAATCACACAATATGCCACAGTCTTTTCTTTCACTTAGAAATATGCATTTAAGGTTTCTCTGCATCTTTTCATGGCTTGATTACAAATTTCTTTTTATCAATGAATTACAGCTCATTCCATGAATGTTGTCACAGTTCTTTAGCCATTTACTTTTCAAAGGACATCTTGGTCACTGCCAGTTTTTTACAATTGTAAATAAAGCTGCTGTAAACTTTTATGTGTAGGTTTTCATGGAGACATAAGGTTTCAACTCATCTGGGTAAATACTTAGGAGTGTAATTGCTGAATTACATGCTAAGACTATATTTAACTATGCAAGAAACTGTCACACTGTCTTCCAAAGTGGCTGAAACCATTTTGATTTCCACAAGCAATAAATGAGTTTCTGTTGTTCCACTTCCTCACTAGCTTTTGGTATAGTTTTAATCAAAATTTTGAATATATAATTAAAATTTTGAATTTTAACTGTTCAATAGGTGTATAAAGGTATCTCATTTAATTTTGAATTCCTTAATGACTTATAATATTGAGAACATTTTCATATGTTTATTTTCCATCAGTATATTTTTCTTCAGTAAGGTGTTTACTCAGATCTTTTGTATATTTTTAAAATGGGTTACCTGTTTTCTTATTATTGTCTTAAGCATTTAATGTATATTTTGGATACAAGTCCTTTATCAGAAATATGTTTAATAAGTATTTTTTCCTAGCCTATGGTTTCAGTTCAGTTCATTTCAGTCGCTCAGTAGTGTCTGACTCTTTGCGGCCCCATGAATCACAGCATGCCAGGCCTCCCTGTTCATCACCATCTTCCGGGAGTTCATTCAGACTCACGTCCATCGAGTCCGTGATGCCATCCAACCATCTCATCCTCAGTCTTCCCCTTCTCCTCCTGCCCCCAATCCCCTCCCAGCGTCAGAGTCTTTTCCAATGAGTCAACTCTTCTCATGAGGGGGCCGAAGTATTGGAGTTTCAGCACTAGCATCATTCCTTCCAAAGAAATCTCAGGGTTGATCTCCTTCAGAATGGACTGGTTGGATCTCCTTGCAGTCCAAGGGACTCTCAAGAGTCTTCTCCAACACCATAGTTCAAAAGCATCAATTCTTCGGTGCTCAGCCTTCTTCACAGTCCAACTCTCACATCCATACATGACCACTGGAAAAACCATAGCCTTGACTAGATGGACCTTAGTCAGCAAAGTAATGTTTCTGCTTTTGAATATACTATCTAGGTTGGTCATAATTTTTCTTCCAAGGAGTAAGCGTCTTCTAATTTCATGGCTACAGTCATCATCTGCAGTGATTTTGGAGCCCATGGTTTATCTTTATATTATTTTAAAAAATACCTTTCACAGACGTTTTTAATTTTAGTAAAATATGACATCAATTTTTCTCTCATAGAGTATGCTTTGTATTATATCTAAAAATTCTCCACTAAATAATCTAGATTTTCTATTTTTCTATGAGTTTTATAGTTTTATGTTTCACAGTCAGCTCTTTCATTTAGATGCACCTTGAGTTAATTTTTGTGAAAGGTGTCAAGACCAGTGCCAGTATTTATTGTTCTTCAGGTGCTGTCCAGTTTCATTTATTGAAAAGACTACCCTTTTTCCATTGAACTGTCACTGCTTTTTTGTCAAAGATCATTGACTGTATTTGTGTGCATCAATTTTTAGCCCTCTGTTCTGCTCCATTGGTTTACTTGTCCATTCTTTCGCCAACACCACCCTGCCTGGGTGACGGCAGCTCTATAGTAAGTCCTAAAGCCATGCAGTGTTGGCCCTGCTACCTTGTTATTCTTAAGTAGATGTTGACTTGAGTTACCCTTTTTGTCATTTTTATTGCACTTCCCTAGATGTAGGTTTACCTACTTATCAGAAATAAACCTGACATTGACACAACAGAAATGGAAATCCAAACCATCTCATGATATGACGTTGTCATAAAAAATAATAATAGAAATATATATTTATTTTTTATCTACTATGTACCAGGACATGAGCAAATCACTTTTGGAAACTTATGTAAAAACAGGCTAAAGAGGACTGTCTACAAACTGTTCACTGTCAGACAAGTGCCTAGTAGTTGGGCAAGTAGGGTTATATGCACACTTTGAGATCTGTCACAAGCTCAGACTTTAAGCTAAAAGCAGATTTTCTGACCAAAAGTTTTCAAAGCCTATATCTTCCAGCAACAAAAATGACTATATTAAAATTAATAATGATGAGATAATTTAGGTAAGAACGAAATATTTCCACAACAAATTTAACATTTAAATATGTTTTTAAAAGCTTCTGGGGAAAAAGCAGCTGACCAACCCAGAGATAAGATTTTTTCTGGCTTTGAACATTTTATCCACAATACTATATGCCAACAATCTTTGGGAAATATGTCTACAAAGTACTGAGTCAATAGAAAGAGTATGTAATGTTTATATTTCTCCCATTTGCATAGCTTTATAAAAAGTCTTCTCTTATAACTTCAATTTCCTCTACATCACTTGTTTTATTCTTTAGAGAAAGACAAATATTGCATGACATTGCTTATCTGTGGACTCTAAAAAATGGTAAAACTAAACATATTTACAAAACAGAAATAGAGTCACAGACATATAAAACAAACTTATGGTTACCAATGGGGAAACGGTGGGTGATAAACTGGGAATTGGGATTGACACATACACACTACTATATAAAAAATAGAACACTAATAAAAATCTACTGTTATAGCTCAGGGAACTCTACTCAATATTCTTTAATAGCCTATATAGGAAAATAATCTAAAAAAGAGTGAATACATGTATGTGCATAACTGACTTACTTTGCTGCACAGCAGAAACTAACACAACATTGTAAATCAACTAAACTCCAACAAAATTAATTTTAAAATATTTTTTCTTTGTCCAATAGTTATTCATGTCATCAACCAATTTTCTAACTGGGTATTCCTGCGTTTCTTCCATATATATGATCTGCATAAATATTAAGGATATAATCATCCTGTTTCTTTTTTGCTTGTTTTTCTTTCCAAATTGTTACTTTTCAAAAGTTATATTACAGAAATTTTATATTTCTATGTATTTTATCTATTGATTACTTTCCTGTATAATTGCTTATTTATGTTCATTTATGCTTAACTTTTTCACCAGTTTTTTCTTTTTCTCATATAATTGTCTAATCTACAATTTAATTGTCTAATATTCACTAATTCACGGTGAACAGTGAATATGCAACCACCTTTCAATAAAATTGTGATTACTGATTAAATGATTTCACTTTCCTAGTTGCTTGTTCATATTGCCTTTATCATGTATTATTTTTTATACACACTTGAGTACTTTCTGGAACATTCATTATGTTCCACTTATCTTCCTGTCAATATTTGGACCCAAACCACATTATTTTAATTATCATGCTTTCATTATCTGGGAGGTTAATTCTCCATTCATTACTCTAAATATTTTCTTTGGCTACTTTTCTTCATTCCTTCTCCAAGATTAAGCCTAAAATAATTTTCCACTATGTTTTCCTATCTGGCATAGAGCAAAGTACATGCTGTCTAAGTATATTAACATGTATCTAGTATGGTTAACCACTAGCCTTAAGCTCAGAAAGTTCAGTCGGTAGAGTAGCACATGTTTAATCTGAGGGTCCAGGGTTCATGTCTCTGTTTGGGTGCTCTGGTTTTGGGTCTTCTCTAGTGGCTCAGATGGTAAAGAATCTGCCTGCAATGCAGGAGACCCAGGTTCAATCCCTGGGTCAGGAAGATCCATTGGAGAAGAGAAATGGCAACTCATTCCAGTATTCTAGCCTGAAGGACCCTAGCAGATGACAGTCTATGGGGTCACAAAGAGTCAGACATGACTGANCTGGTTTTGGGTCTTCTCTAGTGGCTCAGATGGTAAAGAATCTGCCTGCAATGCAGGAGACCCAGGTTCAATCCCTGGGTCAGGAAGATCCATTGGAGAAGAGAAATGGCAACTCATTCCAGTATTCTAGCCTGAAGGACCCTAGCAGATGACAGTCTATGGGGTCACAAAGAGTCAGACATGACTGAGCAGCTAGTCATGCACTAACCCTAAAATATATCAGTATACCCTCTTATACTTTTTCAGCAGATGACTATTTATTTATATAGTATTCTTTCCATTTTTTGTTTCTTATTTTTGTATCATCAAAAATTATATAAAATTAGCTATTCAAGTTCACAAAATTTTTTAACAATTTTGAACTTTATCAAATATTTATCATCTGTAGAGGTGATCATTATTTTATTAGATATACTATAATCTTATGTTATATTGCCTTATTTCATCTTATATTAACACATACTCTTGGGTTCAATGAAAGGGGCTTCCACACACAAAGACAGTTCTGATTGCCACTCTGCCAAGGGCCCAATGTGCCTATAGTAGAAACCAGTGTTGAACCCCTGA
This sequence comes from Oreotragus oreotragus, assembly GCA_006410675.1. NCBI lineage: Eukaryota > Metazoa > Chordata > Mammalia > Artiodactyla > Bovidae > Oreotragus > Oreotragus oreotragus. The sequence goes on along the minus strand of SJYX01015499.1, from coordinate 176,819 downwards.
TATGGCACCATTCCCAGGAAAACCTAAACAGTAGTAAGCTGACTATACTGGATTATTTCCAGTAAAGAAAGGATACTTTTATTTTGTGTAGAATAAACAAGCATGGGTTTTCTTCCTTTGGCACTATCATCCCAACACTGACTTTGATTAAGGAATCCTTCCACAGCAGAAGTGTCCCAAAGGATATACACCCATAGAATTCACCATTGTTACTACATACATCATCACCAAAAAACAACATAATTAGACAAAGACAGGGTCTATTGAAGACTCAGTTATACCCTAATTGTATCAATGGGTGCATGCTCAGTAGCTCAGGCATGTTGGACTCTTTCTGATCCCATGGACTGTAGTGCACAAGGCTCCTCTGTCCATGGAATTATCCAGGAAAGAATACTGGAGTGGGTTGCCATTTCCTCCTCCAGGGGATCTTCCTGACCTGGGTACCGAACACATGTCTTTTGTATCTCCTGAACTGGCAGGTGGAGTGTTTACCACTGAGCCATCTGGGAAACCCAGTAGGTATCAATACCCAGGAAAATAATGTATGGTTTGAATCAACATCTGATCAGTTCAGTTCAGTTCAGCCACTCAGTTGTGTCCGACTATTTGCAACCCCATGAATCGCAGCACGCCAGGCCTCCCTGTCCATCACCAACTCCCGGAGTTCACTCAAACTCACGTCCATCGAGTTGGTGATGCCATCCAGCCATCTCATCCTCTGTCGTCCCCTTTTCCTCCTGCCCACAATCCCTCCCAGCATCGGAGTCTTTTCCAATGAGTCAACTCTTTGCATGAGGTGGCCAAAGTACTGGAGTTGCAGCTTTAGCATCAGTCCTTCCAAAGAACACCCAGGGCTGATCTCCTTTAGAATGGACTGGTTGGATCTCCTAGCAGTCCAAGGGAGTCTCAAGGGTCTTCTCCAACACCACAGTTCAAAAGTATCATTTCTTCAGCGCTCAGCTTTCTTCGCAGTCCAACTCTTGCATCCATACATGACCACTGGAAAAACCATAGCCTTGACTAAACGGACCTTTGTTGGCAAAGTAATGTCTCTGCTTTTCAATATGCTATCTAGGTTGGTCATAACTTTT
>SJYX01015499.1:69217-170717 GCA_006410675.1 Oreotragus oreotragus | reverse complement strand
TAACAGGCAAATTTGGCCTTGGAATACGGAATGAAGCAGGGCAAAGGTTAATAGAATTTTGCCAACAGAATGCACTGGTCATAGCAAACATCCTCTTCCAATAACACAAGAGAAGACTTTACACATGGACATCACCAGATGGTCAACACTGAAATCAGATTGATTATATTCTTTGCAGCCAAAGATGGAGAAGCTCTATACAGTCAACAAAAACAAGACTGGGAGCTCAGATCATGAACTCCTTATTGCCAAATTCAGACTTAAATTGAAGAAAGTAGGGAAAACCGCTAGACCATTCAGGTATGACCTAAATCAAATCCCTTATGATTATACAGTGGAAGTGAGAAATAGATTTAAGGGACTAGATCTGATAGATAGAGTGCCTGATGAACTATGGACAGAGGTTCATGACATTGTATAAGACACAGGGATCAAGATCATCCCCATAGAAAAGAAATGCAAAAAAGAAAAATGCCTGTCTGGGGAGGCCTTACAAATAGCTGTGCATAGAAGAGAAGTGAAAAGCAAAGGAGAAAAGCCAAGATATAAGCATCTGAATGAAGAGTTCCAAAGAATAGCAAGAAGAGATAATAAAGCCTTCCTCAGCAATCAATGCAAAGAAATAGAGGAAAACAACAGAATGGGAAAGACTAGAGATCTCTTCAAGAAAATTAGAAATACCAAGGGAACATTTCATGGAACATCTAATACATGGTGATAATTTCCCAAAGCCAGATTATGTGTGTCCAGGTGCCAAGGCTGGAAGTGAGAGTGGCTCTTCACACTGTTATACATAATTACCCACTGACAGAAGTTTTGCTTTCTGTCCTTTTCCACATCTGGGCATTTGGCAATTTTGGTTCTTCAGGGAAGTATGCCTCCATCAGTTGACAGACAGTGCTTTCCTTGAATTGGAGGTTGAGGTTGCCAGTCACCAGTTGGAAATTTTTATGCCTCTGAATCTACTATGAATTATCATAGACATATATGTTATAGTCTTGGATTACTTTTAGTGTCTTACCTTTTGTTATAAGTCTTAACATTTTATTTTCTTCCAGGTTTTTTGAATCTATCAAAGTTTCTGTCTATTCTTTTTTTTTAAATCTGTTCTTTATTTTTGCTATATTGTTAATTATTTTTGTGTCTATATTTTTTATTTCTTCTAATCATTTGTGGTTTATTCAAATAGTAAATTTTACCATCTTGGGTTGAGGATATAATTCATACAATTTTTTGTTTTATAATAAAACATTTAAGAATATCCATTTTTCTCAAATTCAGATTTAAGTTTACAAAGTATTGGTCTTGCTATTACTTTCTTTTACTTTAGTGAGATTTAATATTTTCATGTACATTGGCTATTTATATTTATTTTGAAAAATTTCAAAACAATTTTGAATTGTTTTTCCTTTGTTNACATTTAAGAATATCCATTTTTCTCAAATTCAGATTTAAGTTTACAAAGTGTTGGTCTTGCTATTACTTTCTTTTACTTTAGTGAGATTTAATATTTTCATGTACATTGGCTATTTATATTTATTTTGAAAAATTTCAAAACAATTTTGAATTGTTTTTCCTTTGTTTACTGATTTAAGATGAAAAACATGGAAAGAATATTGATTTGGGCATATCATATAAGTTGAAGTCTTTTTCCCTTATTTATTCTTTTGATTTTGAATTTTTACCTACATAAATTTTGTCTTATATTGCCCTTAATTTATTATTTCCTCACTTTAATTTGCTTGAAATTTTGTCCAAAGAGTTGATCAGTTATTCCAAGATTGTTTATAGAACTTTCCCCAGTTGATTAGGAAGGTTGTTGTTATATACTGTATTCATAATATACGTAAAACATGCATATATACATGTATTTTATACATATATTTTATTGTCAGGGATCTGCTGTTGGGTATTTCAAGTCAAATTTTGTACGTTCTCTAAATATCTTAAAAGAAGAGAATTTTCTGGAAAAATTATTCAAAGTCAAATTTAAACTTTTTTGTTTATGGGGAACTAATTCTTCAGGACACTATAACATGGGTTGATAGAGTATTGATGGCATGTCAGAAATAGGGAAACTAAGGGTGTGACATTTTTATGCAGTCATTTATACCTTTCAGACCTTCTTAGATATTGTCTTACTTCTGCTTGTTGGAGCTATTGTGGTATCCTGGACTTTATAGAAACCACTAAGTCCTGATAGACTGTTTAACTGCTTGTTATTCCAAATTTATTTAATCTCTACTAGGGAACAGTGGTAAATGGTTTCTTAAAAGTAGTGACTTGCTACAGAAAGGATGGCTTTCTTATAGAATTCTGATGGCATTAATAATAATTTCCCTTGAAAGATTTTTAGCAGGCCCCAAATAGAGTCCTGAAACTAATGAGATGCTTTAAACACTGTGGGCCCTACAGGGCTATAAGGGGCAATGGGCAAACTACTTCTGTCATAGCCTGGACCAGGTAAATGGTACACTCTTCCTGTGGCTTACACTCAAACCTGGTGAACTTTCAGGTTACTGAATAGGTTAATCAGAGCACACCAGACTGTAGAGTGTGTTTTCAAAATCCGAATAGGCTCATGAAACTTGAGCTTTTTCTTAGTGTTGAGAGGGACAAAGTATGGCAAATCTCTCCATTCTGGAGGGAATGTTCTAGCACATTTCAAACAGTGATTCACCTTTACTTATTCTTGAATTTTATATGAACTTCCTGCTGTATGTATCCCCTTATGTCTTCAATCAATCGAGTATCAATTACAGCTTTAAGATTCACACATGATGCTGTAAATAGCCCTGGCTGATTTATTTGTTGTCCAGTATATCCTTTTATGGGGCTTCCCAGGTGGCGCAGTGGTAAAGAATCCACTTGCCAGTGCAGGAGACACAAGAGAGGCGGGTTTGATACCTGGGTCAGGAGGATTCCCTGGAGTAGGAAATGGCAAAGCCATTACAGTATTCTTGCCTGTAAAATTCCATAGACAGAGAAACCTGGCAGTTGACAGTCAGTCAATGGGGTCACAAAGGATTGGATATGACTGAACACATATCCACTATATCCTTTCATGAACATACATTTATATATTCTGTTATTAGTGGTCTTTTGTGTTCTTTCCAATTGTGGATCATTAAAATGCTTCTAAGAACAGTCTTGTCTGTTAGATACATACCAGCTTCCCATTTCTGATGATAAAGGGACAATATTCAGGGTCATAATTGAGTATGATGTTTACTACAAAGGTTTTGAAAATACCTTACACTCTTAGGGTAAGGAAGGGCTTTTTTATTCCTAGTGTTCTGAGAGTTTTAAGTCATGAACAGATGTTAAATTTCATCTAATGCCTTTCTTTCATCTACTGAAATAAATGCATCTTTTCTCTTTTGTTCTGTTACTGCTGCAGCAGGAGCTGCTGTGGTCCACATCAGATAGACCTCAGAACTTCAATGTATTCAAGCACATTTCTCATTGTCAGGACTTGCAGTCCTTTTCCTGAAGATTGTGACGAAAGGTGCAGAGGCTGTTCTGCTTGTGCACAAAGCAGGCTTCAAAGGCCTGGAAATTAACCCCATTTCCTTCTTTCTCCACTAGGGACAGCCACACTCAACTGATTGCTGGCAGGTCTGATATTTATTCCAGCTTCTCCTTTGCATGAGGGTAACTCTGAGGTGTGTCTTATACCACTTGCTTCATTTCCCCATTGGATTGACCTCTGGTTCCCACAGTGGTTGCTGACTTGATGATACAGCCTGCCTTTCCTTCTTTGTCTTACCTCCTCCAAGATTCAAGAGTCCCCCAGACAAATCAATTAGACCTGAATCCTGGTGTTAGTTATGTTTTTGGGGACAGCAATCCAAGACCATTGTTGGCTTTTCCAACTTTGCATTCCTGATATAAGATATGTTCATTCCGTATGATGTATTATATATTATATATTGATGAATTTGTTTTTATTCTATGGATGGCTTTTGAATCCACATTCATTAGAACCTGTAATGGCCCTTTCTCTCATTGACACTGTTGGGTTTTCTAGCAAGGTAATGCTTGTCTTATAAAATGAGTTGAAATGAGCAAGCCATATTTTTCCATTTTACTGAAATACTTTGTGGAAGATCGAGATTATTACTTCCTTGAATGTTTAAAAGTATACTTGAAGCCATCGTTGCCTTACATTTTTTTAATAGAGTTTATCTTTCATCCTATAGGGTATATTATTAAGGCCTCCAGGGTGCTATTTCTTCCTGAGCTCCAGATCTCATCAACATGCTGCCATAACAGTAGCACAGCCAACAGGATATCTGAGGGGTTGGTGAGGGGGCTAATTGAGGCCCAGACCTGGAGAATCAATATAACTTTGAGGCAAGACAGTAAAGGAGTATTTTCATCCCTTCCATGTTGAAAAAAAAAAAAAAAANGTCAGTCAATGGGGTCACAAAGGATTGGATATGACTGAACACATATCCACTATATCCTTTCATGAACATACATTTATATATTCTGTTATTAGTGGTCTTTTGTGTTCTTTCCAATTGTGGATCATTAAAATGCTTCTAAGAACAGTCTTGTCTGTTAGATACATACCAGCTTCCCATTTCTGATGATAAAGGGACAATATTCAGGGTCATAATTGAGTATGATGTTTACTACAAAGGTTTTGAAAATACCTTACACTCTTAGGGTAAGGAAGGGCTTTTTTATTCCTAGTGTTCTGAGAGTTTTAAGTCATGAACAGATGTTAAATTTCATCTAATGCCTTTCTTTCATCTACTGAAATAAATGCATCTTTTCTCTTTTGTTCTGTTACTGCTGCAGCAGGAGCTGCTGTGGTCCACATCAGATAGACCTCAGAACTTCAATGTATTCAAGCACATTTCTCATTGTCAGGACTTGCAGTCCTTTTCCTGAAGATTGTGACGAAAGGTGCAGAGGCTGTTCTGCTTGTGCACAAAGCAGGCTTCAAAGGCCTGGAAATTAACCCCATTTCCTTCTTTCTCCACTAGGGACAGCCACACTCAACTGATTGCTGGCAGGTCTGATATTTATTCCAGCTTCTCCTTTGCATGAGGGTAACTCTGAGGTGTGTCTTATACCACTTGCTTCATTTCCCCATTGGATTGACCTCTGGTTCCCACAGTGGTTGCTGACTTGATGATACAGCCTGCCTTTCCTTCTTTGTCTTACCTCCTCCAAGATTCAAGAGTCCCCCAGACAAATCAATTAGACCTGAATCCTGGTGTTAGTTATGTTTTTGGGGACAGCAATCCAAGACCATTGTTGGCTTTTCCAACTTTGCATTCCTGATATAAGATATGTTCATTCCGTATGATGTATTATATATTATATATTGATGAATTTGTTTTTATTCTATGGATGGCTTTTGAATCCACATTCATTAGAACCTGTAATGGCCCTTTCTCTCATTGACACTGTTGGGTTTTCTAGCAAGGTAATGCTTGTCTTATAAAATGAGTTGAAATGAGCAAGCCATATTTTTCCATTTTACTGAAATACTTTGTGGAAGATCGAGATTATTACTTCCTTGAATGTTTAAAAGTATACTTGAAGCCATCGTTGCCTTACATTTTTTTAATAGAGTTTATCTTTCATCCTATAGGGTATATTATTAAGGCCTCCAGGGTGCTATTTCTTCCTGAGCTCCAGATCTCATCAACATGCTGCCATAACAGTAGCACAGCCAACAGGATATCTGAGGGGTTGGTGAGGGGGCTAATTGAGGCCCAGACCTGGAGAATCAATATAACTTTGAGGCAAGACAGTAAAGGAGTATTTTCATCCCTTCCATGTTGAAAAAAAAAAAAAAAACTTTATTCTAATTGCAGTAAAATAGAAAATTACTACATTTTTAACTGGAGCTCTGCCAATTTGTTTTCCAGTAAGTGCTCAACTTCCCTGGTGGCTCAGACGGTAAAGCGTCTGTCTACAATGCAGGAGACCCGGGTTCGATCCCTGGATCAGGAAGATTCCCTGGAGAAGGAAATGGCAATCCACTCCAGTACTATTGCTGGGAAAATCCCATGGACAGAGGAGTCTGGTAGGCTACAATCCATGGGGTTGCAAATAGTCGGACATGACTGAGTGAGTTCACTTACTTAAGTTCTCAAGTTCTCTGTCCATCTGGTTCCTTCCTGGAGATCTCACAATCAACCAACTATGCAAAATTGGGTCAGATGGTTCTCATTATCTTCCTGGAGTCACTCCTTATTTTGGTCACCGTATATGCCTTTCCTCTAGTGGTTAAATACCACTGCTCACATGTCCTCTGTCATTCCTTTGATCTCTGCAGATGACTCGGAGTGGATTTCCATGTGCTAGCATGCCACTTTCCAAGGTACTTCTCAGCTTTGAAGAAGGAAATGTCTTCTGGAGGACCACATCAGTTGTAACTAGTAGTGGGGGATATCTCAAATATAGGAAGGGGTTTCTGATGATGATAAACCAGAAAAGAAAAAGACAGGAACCTAACACAGAACAGGAAGACCACAGACACAACAGCCTAATCACTCTCCTGTCCCCAAGGTGATTCATGTCATTTTTTTTTTCCCCTCCCCTTGGATCACCTCTAACTTCTTATTTTTTTAAAGCATAATAAGAGTTCAGAAACTCAATTTGTTGTTTCATAGTATTTACTGTCATTTAATTAGTTCATCAATTGTATCAAATTTTGGAATAAAGTACACCTATGATAGTGTTTACTTCAAACTTTGTTTTGAAAAATCAATTTAATATTTTATGGCACATGTTAACAAAACAGAAACAGAACAACACAGAAAATACTAGAGTGCATTTCATTGCATGCACAGAATAAGGATAAATATCGTTTTGTAAAACTTTAGTTTCATTCACATACAGTGAAATGCAATAAAATATTCAATGATTCTTTGGATTTAACACTTTCATATGGTAGATGCTTATATGGTAGACAGCTTATATTTATTTATTTTTAAATTTATATATATATTTTTGCCTACTTATTTTTAACATCATATTTGATTGCTATCTTGTTTAGAGAATTCAAGAGTACATATATGCTATTTCTCTTTGACCCCTGACCATTTCAGAATAATGTTATTCCTTTAACAATGAAACTACAATTTAAGTATAAAGTTATTTTGTTAGAATATTTTCACCATTATGCTCTTTAATTCATTGTCTTCTGAGATTTGTATTATAGAGAATTCTAAACTCCTATTTTCTAATTTTTTGATTTTTTTTTTTTTTGGGTGCACATATAGATTTTCCACCTCCTTCTACTGTTTTAAATTACAATATTTTACCAATAAGTGCCTAGGAGTGAGTTTCTTTCAATCTGTCTTCACTTTCAATTTATATACTCATGCTTTTAATTCAAATAATATTTTTAATTATTGTTATTATCAGTGCTACACAAAAAGCAGTCCTGATCATCTTTCAATCTTTCTGTTTCCTCCTCAAAATCATCAATTTTAAATTAGCATCAAACAGTTGAGTTCAATTTTGTCATGCTTAATATAACCCTGCAGCTTGTATACAAATGTACAACTTGAGTGACTACTTAAAGGACTGTTTTGTTCCCAAGGAAGTCTTGTTTACAAGCTAAAGAGAAAGTGAAAGTGAAAATGAAGTCGCTCAATCCTGTCAGATTCTTTGCGACCCCGTGGTCTGTAGCCCACTAGGCTCCTCCATCCATGGGATTCTTCAGGCAAGAATACTGGAGTGGGTTGCCATCTCCTTCTCCAGGCTAAAATCAACCCCAAAAGAAGTGGGCTCCAGAGAGCAGAATAAATCTCACACTGGGATTTTCTGACCTCCTGTTTGGGAATTCCCCTGACTTCCCACACTTCAGCCCTTCCTCTAGCCCACAAGCCTAGATTCACTCACAGCAGGAATTTTGCACAAGTAGTTTCCTCTCTCCGAAGTCTCTTTTTTCAGATCCTCTCTTGACTGGCCTCTCATTATTCAACTTTTGCGCAAATGTCACCTCCACAGAGCAATCTCCCATGACCACACCTAGTCAAACTCCTTAAGAAAAACATACTGAGTTTTTCTTCTTAGAATTTACCATTGTCTCATATTTTCTTGTTTATGAAAGTTTATTGTCTCTTTCTAGATACAGGAAAGGATCTTATCTATTTCATCCCTGAAATTCTGAGGTCTTCAACACTTTCTGATTAATAGGCTGCTTCCCTCATTAATAAGCAGTTCTAAAATTAAAGTTATTTGGGTTTAATATTTGAAATTATGTACCCACATATTTTGTAGCTCCACAGACTTAATTCCAAGATGCAGTCATCAGAGTTTGTTATCTGAGACAGATTGCATTTGCCCTTTCCAATTATTATTTTTTCATAGAAATTACCATTAATTTAATAAAAGATCAATACCAGAACCACTTATCTGAATAGTATCTTCTGTGTATATTTTTGTAAAGTTATATTTTAAGATTTTAACATTGATCCTAAAAATTCAACAGATATCATGTCATATCTATTCGTCCATGCTGTGTATCATAAATTTAATAAAAATTTCCTGGACTTAAAAATATATGTTTTCATTGCCAATACAGTTATACTATTTCCCTTAACATGTCCTGCTTCTAAGAACTTTAAGGTAAACTAGTTCAAAATTATAATAAGCACACCCTTTCAGGGGCTTCCCTGGTGGCTCAGCAGTAAAGAGTCTGCCTGCAATGAAGGAATCAGAGGAGACATCGGTTCGATACTTGGGTTGGGAAGATCCCTTGGAGGAGGGCATGGCACCCGACTCCAGTATTCTTACCTGGAGAATCCTATGGACAAAGGAGCCTGGCAGACTACAGTCCATTGTATCACAAAGAGTCAGATAACACTGAAGCGATTTAGCACACATGCATGCAGGTCCTTTAAGGTGCTCAGAAGTATCTAACCTTACTTTTAGGTCAGCAAATCATAATCTAATCACTTTCAGAATAAACGAATGTGAAGGACAATCTCCATTAAACAAATACACATGTGCAAAAATATGTGCATAATTTCAGTGGCTTCATGGACTCTGCTAATTTTATTTACTAACTCATTAAGAGCTCCTGCCTTAGATGATTTTTGTTTATGTTCCAGTGTTTTCATTTGCATTGTCTCTTTTGTAAGCAGTTTGTAAATCTTTAAGAAAGAACTCAAGAATTTGACTTAAATTCATGTAAGCAATTTGAGCTTTTTGTGACTTGTTCTTATAAAAATATTTATCATATAACCTTGAATGTCAAGGTCAAGAAAGTCAAATAACTTATTTTTCAATCTTTATTTGCTTCTATAATCATAGCTACATACCAAGTAATTAGTCCCAGAGGGACACAGTATATGGTAAAACTAGACATCTCCTTGTTATAGTTTTTGTTCCAATATTTAAGATTCACATTAAAATTTCTAGCTTGGAGAAATAGATTGTATGCCATGTCTTGCTCAAAGAAGTCAGTAAGTCAGACTCTTGCTAGCACACTGACAAAGAACTGTTATTTTATACCCTGATGAAATGAGTGTAATGAGAGTTCTTTCCAACCAGCATAATGTTCTTTATTACAGGTGAGAATGGTGAACATCACTGATACAGATACATGTCCATCTTGCCTTAGAACTGATCAATCTCATGACCTGAACTTTGTGTAAAAGTAAATTACATTGCGGATTTTCCCAGTCTGACTGAATTTGAAAATGTATACTTATTTATGCTTGAATGTATACAAATTTTAGAGTCCAGATAGACTTAATAAATACTATTTATCTTGTTATATTATGCATTTTAACCATTAACTTTGAAAGAAAATAAATTTCTAAGTTAATAAAATAGTGCAATCAAATCTTTTATTTATTTTTTCTAATTAGACTGAAATAATAAGCCAAGTGAACAAAAAAATGTCAATAAAAGATTAGCATGAAACATAATTTCTCAGATGATACTGTCAAGGATATTATGAAAATATCACATTGCGTATAACTGAATTGCAGAAAATCAATGCATTTACCTTTGAAAAGCAGAGGTATTCATTGCTTCAGGCTCCAGTCTAGGACCTTAGACTTGGTGCTGCTGGTCCTATAGAGATGATCTTCTGGTTTGTTATGAATGAAAATGGAAGAGTCTCTCTGGAAGGAAAACTCAGGTAATTTCTATCTCAACCATATCTATTCCAGAGTGTATATGGAACGCAATGCTAGTTCTGCCTATCATTCTTTGCCAGAGTAGAGAACAGGTTCCAAATAAAACAGTCATAAATTCAAAAATAAGAATAAAATATTTAAAATTATAATTCACTTAACTAGTGAAAACTGAACACGTTATCTTCTTTAGTTGGGAATTTGTAGTCATCTTTTGCATACTATATTTAGCCAAAAACCAAATTTTAATTTTAATTAGCAGACATTAAAATATAATTAGCAAGTAACAGAATAACAAAGCTAGAAAAATGCATACAGATCAAACGAAGCAACATTTTTTTAGCCATAGCAAAAAGTGTTCTTTCATGAATTTAGGGACTCATGATGACCACTTCACCGTCCCCATATCCCCTTCCCAGGCAAATTTTATAGAAACAACATTGCTTTATGACAAAAATGATGGTGATACAGGAATGGCTGTCAAAACGAGAGCACGTACATTCTCAGTCAAAAGATCCTCAAACCCCAATAAACACTTATATAAAGGAACATAGCAAATTCCAACACAGCATACACACAACAAAATTAATTCATTTATCAGAGACCAATACAATTTTGAATATGCATTTTCCAGAAGGAAGCAGGGGGCAATAGAAGCCACCTGCAACTGTCAACCCTGTGGAAGTGAAACAATGCATTACAAAATACCCACAATATAGGAATTCTAAGTGAAAAACAAATGTTTTATCCAAAAAGAAAGTTGGTTGATGGTCCAACATATAGATATTTATTTGTATATATTTATATAGAGAATGATAAAAATCAGCTTGCATGAGGCTCAGAGTCTATCTACTTTGAAGTTGTATCACACATACTATAAGCAATTTACAGAATTTTTCATTTGCATATACAATAATTAACTTAAAATGCACTGAAATATAGAATGCTTAAAATGTCTTCATATAAACCTCCCAGGATTTACAGGGATTGGCCATAATCAGCATTTGCCAGCATGGAATAAGAACTACAATCAATAAAAAGTAGACAAACCCAAGAAAAGGGGGGAAATTTAAAAAAAAAAATTCTCTTTTATTATTTGTTATTTAAAATTATTTATTTAAATTATTATTTCTTATTTAAAATAATGTTGTAGACTTGCAGTGTTGAAAATTTTGTTCTTGCCCCCAGCCAGGGGTTTTGTTTGATGATAGTTTATTTTCTGTAGCCTTTTGATCTCTGCTTATTTTTTGCAGATAATGGGTCTTTAGTAGAAAATCAGTGGTGTCTGTGGTAAATATTCACTATACCAAGGACGGTCAGGCCAACCCCTGAGCAGTCAGTGAGATGATGCTTTGAGTAGCCGAAAGAAAAGGAAAAATATAGATCTTGCTATTAGAAAATGTTCTATCACTTCACACTAATTCTCTTGAAATAAAAGATCAGTGATTTGCCCAAGAAAATGTTATGAACAAAGCGTGAGATAGCCTCTTCGTTTATGCTTCGGAAAGCAGGCGCTCCTTGTGTAGGTAATTAGAGTACAGTGGGTGCAGAGTGGTGCTTGGAGTTTAGGGTCAACTTTGCTGTCCGCTCCGTAGATTTTACAGGCGATTTGCTCTTTGCTTTAAGAAGAGAAAGTGATATTGGAAAAAAGTCAGCACTTTAGACTAAAGCAAAGCACCCTTCACAAAGCCACAGACAAGAAGCAGGACAGAAAGTCCATGGCTTGTAGCTATCCTCGCACCTGCGGAAGAAGTTATAAGATATTCGCTCATCTCGAAGATTTCCAATGCTCCTTATTAGGCTGTTTTAAACACATACATATATATATTTAATTAGCTCGCCAGCTTGGCTCTGGTGCCCATGAATGTCTTGGCATGCACTGCAAATAACAACACATACAAAGTATTTCAGTCCCAGGAAGTGGTCTTGTTTGCTTTGTCTGTTTTCAAACCATGCCATTTCACGGTTGGGAACACTGAGAGGAACAAATGCAGATACTTTTTCCTCAAGCAATTTTGTGAGGATTATTCCCTATAGTCGTTTGGTCGTTCCTAAATGGGTGTCTAAAAACGCATCCCCTGTTTTACCACTGCAAGCGTAAAACCACAGGAGGTGAAAACCAAAACAAGGGCAGCAGGCTTCTCAAGGGCAAGAAGAACAGGTTCTGGAGCATGTGCATTTGGGCATCTGCTTTTAGAGGAAGAGGTTTCTCAACTTTTTATCCTTAAAATCTGAAGAAAATTTAGCATTATCAAGAACTGGACACGTTTGACAGCTCTCTGAGACTACATAAGAGAGAGGGAATGAAAATGTCCTTTTGCATTTTTCTTCACATATTTTATCCATGAATGTAAATGATATACCTTTACTAGTAATAATCATTATTGATAAGAAAACAAAAATGTGATGGATCTTAAAGCATTTCTTTTCTTTCTTCCTTTATTTTAATTCAAGAAAAGTTAAAAGGGTTTGAAGGGAGTGAATGTAGGCAAATTCAATCTTTTTATATATCAGCTAACTCATGTTCGAGTCTACACTGGTAGTGATAGAAATAAAGGTGAAAGCACACACTCTCAAAAAGTCACTGTAGAGTAAATATTTAGGGTTCTAAAGGGGTGGTTTAGCAGACTCACATTAATGTTTCTAGTTAGGTTACTTAAGTGTCGCCATTGATTTGCCTTTGTTTAGGCGGTGAGTCACGTACTTAACACAGAAACATGATGACTCAAAACCCAAGGTGAGTGGTGGGTCTCTGGAGCGTGTTGCTTCACTCAAGCTGGGGAACAAATTTCAAAAATGCAAAAGTAAAGGTACAGTCCACGTGTGGCTCTAAATATAAAGATTATGCAAGGAAAATATATACAATCCATGTTGAATCACTTGCATCAGGGCCAAAATTAAATATGTGCCCTTGTTATCTTTGAAGGGAGACTCTTTGAGAGGAATTCATTTAATTATAAGAAAGAAATTCATGTAATTAAAAGAAAGAAAGAAAATGATTACATGACTCTTAAATTGCCAGTAGTACTTGACACAAAGTATGTATGATAGTGAATAAAGGTTTAAAAAATGCTAAAAACAATAAAACCAAGGAAAATGATTAATTCTTCAAAAATTATATTTTGTGAAATAATGTTTCCTTTTCAGTATAAGCATTGCAGATTGGCTCAGTCTTGCTGGAACTGTTAATTATGTGCCTCTTTTCTCAACTAATCAACCCTTCACAGGAGATGTCCATCATTCCTGAGAATGATGAGATTCGAAGGGAACAGCTACCATCCTGACACAACATATTCTATTATACTGTGTCCAGTATGTGCGAATTAAAACAAAATTTACATAGGCAGTATAACTGCAAACAAACCCAATTATAAACTGTAAAGAATATGTTAAGATTAATATTTTGAATTGCCATCAAATATATAATAAACCACTGCAACACATAACATTTTTTTCAGATTGTAATCATTCATCCACTTTAGGAACTTGCACTACTAGCATATTGTTTATTAAGTGAAATTTATTTCTGTCAAGCCAATTATTTTTTTTCCCTATACAGTAAATTCTAGAATAAATCTGTTTTGTCATCAAATCATAGATTGTTTCTCTCTTCTTTCTAAAGGTTTTATTCATGTCTGGAAAGAAGGGATATGTGCTTCTTCATCTTGGTAACCCCAAAGATTTCAACAGTGAAATCTGAGACTCTAAAATGCTATACTGTGTCCTATGTAATGTTAACAAATAATCATCATAGTCAATTTCATTTAGATGCACACTATTATGAATATATAGGGCTTCCCAAGTGGTGCTAGTGGTAAAGCCAATGCAGGAGATGTAAGAGATCTGGGTTCAGTCCTTAGGTGGGGATGATCCCCTGGAAGAGGGCATGGCAACACACTCCAGTGCCTGGAGAATCCCATGGACAGAAAAGCCTGGAAAGCTACGGTTCCAAAGAGTCAGCCACAACTAAAGCAACTTATCACACACAAGCACACATTCTGAATATAACATTATTGTTTTATCAAACATGCTGTGGTTTATTCTAAAGAAAATTTAAAAAAACAATACTTTTTTTTATTTTTTTGTAAAGTGCAAACTTTGGCTACTCATCATGCTCTATTGTTGTTATTGTTTTGGAATGATGAGATTCAGGATTGCAATCAGGAGCCCTGACTTCTAATTTGCTCTGCAGCCACTCACCTCTGAAATCTCAAAAAATTTATTTCTTTGATGTTTCCTAAAATGAGCATAACAATTGTTTGCACTTTTTTGTTTTATATATATTTTCTCATGAGGAGGCCAGAAATTGTATCTGGTCACCTGTTTTGCTTTATTTGATTTCCTTTTGCTCCATGCTCAAACCAAGCTAAGATAACCTGTTTTTCCCTAAAAGTGATCATTCATTTAAGCAACTCTTCCCCTCACATAACCTGTATTCTGCTGTGTCTGTTCCCATTGAGTAGCTGTAAACTCTCTCTCCTCTAATCCTCCTGGTGATTTTCTGGTTTTGCCTCTCTTATGGCCTTAACAGGGCTCACATTGACTTATAACTCATTATATTTATATTTTATCCCACTGATTACACTATAAACTCATTAAAGGCAAGGATAAACTTTTAGGAATTTTAAAAATTATTCTCAAAGTGTAAAACAGTGCCTTGAGCTTTTAAACTTTTGCCCCCACCACAAAATACCCTGTGAAGAAGAAAGGGAGATGCTATTATCTAAATTATGGCTAGAAAATGTGCAGATAACATGCTTCGATGAGGAGCAGTCTAATAGAATCTGAAGATTTTTCTCTGATTCAGAATGTGATTTCAAGATGTCCTTTGACTTCAGTGTAATAATGACGCCTTTCATTTGTTTTAATGTTTAAAGATTTCTCAGTGCTCTCTCAGGTGCAATTTCTCATGCCTTTATAAGGTAGGGTGAAGAGGGATTTGCTCCATTTTGCAAATGGAGATGTCTAAGAAGTCTTCTTAGAAGTCTCATGAGTACAGGCACTTAGCTTTCTTCTTCAGCCCTTTTTGTTTCTGGTGATAATGCATCACACTTCCCTCACTGGGATGCAGATAAACAAGATTGCTGCCCAAGATTGTGTCTGTGACAAATGAGTTTGGCCAATGAGAAACAGGAAAGAAAAAAGCTTCAAATATTTTATCTTCACTGTGTATAATAATTATTTCAGAGAATAACAGAAAATTCCATCTACTTCTTTTATAAGAAACAAGACAAAATAAGAACCTATCACAACAACACAAGAGTCAAGATCTTGGAGTCCTTGGAGATCAGGTGGAGGAGGAACCATTTACCCACATTCTCAGTCACTGCCTTCCTCCTGCCTTGATTAACTCAGCACAGCGTCCAAACTGGAAAGCCTTCCTGGCCCTCATCTGTTTGCCAGATGGAAGGACTTGATTCCCTTTTTGCACCTCCCTTTTTAGATGGTTCCATCTGAACTGCCATTTTTTTTTCCCCCCTGTATCACAGCCATGAGGCTGGAAGACACTGGGCAGATTGAACAAAGCTGCACCCTCTCCTTCATGCCAAACTGGAAGATTCAGCACCTACCATGTATCCTTGATGGAATATATATACATGTGACATACAAATACTGTCTTAGTTTATCTTCTCATTAGGCTCATACAGTGAACACACAGATTAGGAAAACTCAGCGGCATGGAATAACTCAATCTAGGTTACACAGTTAACAGATAATTAAACAAAGGTACAGAAATGAGGACACAGTAATGCAGTCAGATCAACTCACGGTCTGGATGTGCTTTTTTCTGAAACTCCCTCAGGAATTGCAACCTTGCCTCACTGCCTCCATATATTAGATTAAGATGTGAAGCTATTATTTAAATGTACAATAATCTTTTCAGGGAAAATACAACTGGCTTTAGGGAAAAAAAAATAAACATTTTCCCCCAAGACTGAACTGATAAGTATTGGCTATGAAAACATCAGCTTCTTTGTTTTCCTAAACATTAATAAAGTTTGTTTTGTGCCATACAGTATGCCAATGTCTGATGATATAATATCATTTTGAAATTTTCTATTATAGTCTTTTAGATCTTACAGGTTCCTCCAAATTCATTTAAATATTTGAATGAGACGTGGTCCCACCCTTATTCTTACATGTCTTCTTCTTTCTATGAACTCTTCTCTATACTTTTAATCTAAATTTGATAGCCTGGAACCAGGAAAAGTTAAGTTGATGTTCAAAGTACCACCATTAGTGGTAGGAAGAGAAAGACAACAAAAGCTTCTGGTCACCAGGAAAGATATGGGATATGGATATTTAATTCAAAGAAGTAAGAAGAACATTGAGACAACTATCTAGATAATTTGTCACATCTAAATTTTGCCAGCTACTTAAATATCCTCTTTCTCTGGGCTGAGATTGTTTTCTTGGATTGATTTCCTACGTGAGGACAACTTGGTTTTGATATGGGGAAGAGTCGCAATTCAGGGCACCAATCTACAGATTTAGGTATAATCCTCATAGGTTCTTCTTGTTTGAGTATCCAGTGGGATTAAAAGGAGCAAGAGAAGAGAAAGGGCACAATTTATGTCCTGCTGTGGCTCTCTGATCTGGCTCCAGAATCTTAATTTTCTCAAAGTGAATATTAGTGATGCTTATCCTATGAACAAACTTAAAATGGAAATTTTCCAATAATAAAAGAAGCAACACTGGAATAACTGTTTTGCCTGTGAAGAGACCTAGGTTACAGCTCTAGGGACAGACAGGCCTTGACTGACCTCTTTTTTATTATAGGTGTCAGCTTTATGATATGAAATTAGCTGTGGGAAAATTTGAGCTATCTTTTAATGCAATTTTTATTCAGGTTTGTACATACTAAATCACGACTTAAAGGGAAGGATCAAATAACAGGATGATTTTATCCTATAATTTTTTGAAAAGAATGTCTTTTTATTAGATTCCTGTGGAACTAGTGCCAATTTCTTATAGAGATCCATTTTTTTAAAGGAATGTGCTTCACTTTGACCTAATACATAAATTGCCTATTTTGCCCAGGCATGTTGGCAGCAGCTGTTTAAATTTCCTTTCCTGCTTTCCTTTAGTCAGCAGATTTACACCTCTATTCCAGTTACGAGGCCTCTTGTAGCTGAGGGAGACAAGCACAGCTGCCCATGTACACAAAGGTCTAGGTGACAAGGTGCAGGAGTAATACCACATTCACCACAGAAGGTTCCAGACTTTTTTGCTTACAGCAGGCTTTTGGGGTTCCTACTTTCTACAGCAACTCAAGAATGGGCACATGAAAGTGAAACTGCCTTCAGCCTGCTAGGACCACAATGCATCTCAAAACAGCACATTTTCACTGTAATTGATTCATCCAAGTAAGAACTGATCCTGGTGCAGACAGGGTAATGATTAGGACAATAGCAGCTAATATTTATTTACCTCTGACTGTGGTCCCAGGAGGCTGCCACAATCATTCTGCTGATTAAGGAACTGAAACTCAGAGGGGTTATACAATACTGTTTGCTCAGAGAGTAGGTGAAGGACTGCTACTCAGGAATTCTGTCTGAGGCTAGAAACTGATTTGCATCTTAACAAATGTTTGTCTGAGCACTTAAAGAAGCACATTCAACTCAAGAATAATCTATGAGGACAACTGGTGCCAAGGTGGGATGACTTTGCTGAGGGCCTGTGGGCCAGATTTCTGATCCCATCATACTTACATCACTGTAAGGACAGTGTCCTAAGCTTTTGCAATTTGCTTTATTTTAAGTACTGAGAGTTTAACCTATATTGGACCTTTTAATGCAGATAGGATTCTGAATTCATACAGAAGTGTTCTCTCAGACTTTTTTGAAGCACTCATATGAAATAAAACACGGTTAATATGTATAAAATCTCCCATCCCAGAGTATTGACTTTCCTTGGCACCCCTGGTGACCATACCACTGCTCATCACTTTGATCTCCCTCCAAACTGGGGGCTCAATCAGTCATATTATAGAGAGGAAAAGTGTTTGAATGAAATTTTATTTAAAGATTTTATATGTGCTTGATTTATTTTATCAATATAAATTTACCAAGGTAACACCCATTATGTTTAGACAAATAAGAATAATTTGATTGTCAGATTCTCCAACCAGCTCCCAGGAAATAAGATATAATGCTCTTAATTTCAATGCTACTAGTAATTTCTAGGGACACCACTTTCACCATAGTGCTTTTAATATACATACACACAAATGTGTACATGCATGTGAGTTTTTTTGTCATAAGCTTCACAATTACACAACACTTTTACTTTGCTTTTGTTTATTTGTTCAATGTATTTTCTTTGTTTTTCTCTCAAGAGCTGTCTGACACTGGCTTATTTTTAAATTTGGGCAATTTAGAATATCTTTTTCTTATGACAAAAGTAATAAATTATCAATGTACAAATGTTATCAATACAAAAAAATAAATAATTTGATGGGCATTTTCATATTATTTCTTGTCATTTTCTATGTGAATATCTCAGATTGACTTAAAATTTAGTATTCTTTATGTTTTCACTTTAAAGGTCTTTGTCCTATATTTTTTCACATTATATTACATATTGGTTCTTTTCTAACTTCATTAAACTTTCTTTGAAGACATGATTTTAGAAGGTGCTTACTACCCATTGTATGGTTTTGCCATGCTCACTGGGACACTTCCCTCCTATTAGTCCTCTGAGTATTTCCCATTGTGGGCAGAACTCTGTGATATGCATTCCTGTTCACAGGTCTGGGTCTGCCTCACTCCTGAGCTCCTTGGATTTTCCTTCCAGAGCATCATCTCAGGGTCAGTTTCAAGACCTGAGACCGATCTTTCTTGTCAATTACCCTCCAGAAAGGAAATATCAATTCACCCTGCAATCAATGATACAGCAGAATACCTGAGTCACTGTAACCTTGCTGGCATGCGTTGATTATTAAGTGAAAGTGAAAACGGCTCAGTCGTGTCCGACTCTTTACAACCCCATGGACTATACAGTCCATGGACTTCTCCAGGCCAGAATACTGGAGTCGGTAGCCTTTCCCTTCTCCAGGGGATCCTTCCAACCCAGGGATCAAACCCAGGTCTCCCACATTGCAGGCAGATTCTTTACCAGCTGAGCCACATCTTTGCCAAATTACATGTGTCAAATTTTCAAAATTGACTAAGGATTTGACTGGGAATGCAACAAATCTACAAATAATTTTGAAAAACTTGACATATTTCCAGTACTGAGATTGCTCATCCAAAACCAGCCTATTTTCTCATTTATTTGAATGCAGTCTCAAAAACAACAGAATGATCTCTGTTCGTCTCCAAGGCAAACCACTCAGTATCACAGTTATCCAAGTCTATGCCCCAACCAGTAATGCTGAAGAAGCTGAAGTTGAACAGTTTTATGAAGACCTACAAGACCTTGTAAAACTAACACCCAAAAAAAGATGTCCTTTTCATTATAGGGGACTGGAATGCAAAAGTAGGAAGTCAAGAAACACCTGGAGTAACAGGCAAATTTGGCCTTGGAATGTGGAATGAAGCAGGGCAAAGACTAATAGAGTTTTGCAAGAAAAAGCACTGGTCATAGCAAACACCCTCTTCCAACAACATAAGAGAAGACCTACATATGAACATCACCAGATGGTCAACACCAAAATCAGATTGATTATATTCTTTGCAGGCAAAGATGGAGAAGCTCTATACAATCAACAAAAACAAGACCAGGAGCTGACTCTGGCTCAGATCATGAACTCCTTATTATCAAATTCAGACTTAAATTGAAGAAAGTAGGGAAAACCGCTAGACCATTCAGGTATGACCTAAATCAAATCCCTTATGATTATACAGTGGAAGTGAGAAATAGATTTAAGGGCCTAGATCTGATAGATAGAGTGCCTGATGAACTATGGAATGAGGTTCGTGACATTGTACAGGAGACAGGGATCAAGACCATCCCCATGGAAAAGAAATGCAAAAAAGCAAAATGGCTGTCTGGGGAGGCCTTACAAATAGCTGTGAAAAGAAGAGAGGTGAAAAGCAAAGGAGAAAAGGAAAGATATAAGCATCTGAATGCAGAGTTCCAAAGAATAGCAAGAAGAGATAAGAAAGCCTTCTTCAGCAATCAATGCAAAGAGATAGAGGAAAACAACAGAATGGGAAAGACTAGAGATCTCTTCAAGAGAATTGGAGATACCAAGGGAACATTTCATGCAAAGATGGGCTCGATAAAGGATAGAAATGGTATGGACCTAACAGAAGCAGAAGATATTAAGAAGAGGTGGCAAGAATACACAGAAGAACTGTACAGAAAAGATCTTCACGACCCAGATAATCATGAGGATGTGATCACTAATCTAGAGCCAGACATCTTGGAATGTGAAGTCAAGTGGGCCTTAGAAAGCATCACTAAGAACAAAGCTAGTGGAGGTGATGGAATTCCAGTTGAGCTGTTTCAAATCCTGGAAGATGATGCTGTGAAAGTGCTGCACTCAATATGCCAGCAAATTTGGAAAACTCAGCAGTGGCCACAGGACTGGAAAAGGTCAGTTTTCATTCCAATTCCAAAGAAAGGCAATGCCAAAGAATGCTCAAACTACCGCACAATTGCACTCATCTCACACGCTAGTAAAGTAATGCTCAAAATTCTCCAAGCCAGGCTTCAGCAATATGTGAACCGTGAACTCCCTGATGTTCAAGCTGGTTTTAGAACAGGCAGAGGAACCAGAGATCAAATTGCCAACATCCGCTGGATCATGGAAAAAGCAAGAGAGTTCCAGAAAAACATCTATTTCTGCTTTATTGACTATGCCAAAGCCTTTGACTGTGTGGATCACAATAAACTGTGGAAAATTCTGAAAGAGATGGGAATACCAGACCACCTAACCTGCCTCTTGAGAAATCTGTATGCAGGTCAGGAAGCAACAGTTAGAACTGGACATGGAACAACAGACTGGTTCCAAATAGGAAAAGGAGTACGTCAAGGCTGTATATTGTCTCCCTGCTTATTTAACTTATATGCAGAGTACATCATGAGAAACGCTGGACTGGAAGAAACACAAGCTGGAATCAAGATTGCCGGGAGAAATATCAATAACCTCAGATATGCTGATGACACCACCCTTATGGCAGAAAGTGAGGAGGAGCTAAAAAGCCTCTTGATGAAAGTGAAGGAGGAGAGCGAAAAAGTTGGCTTAAAGCTCAACATTCAGAAAACGAAGATCATGGCATCCGGTCCCATCACTTCATGGGAAATAGATGGGGAAACAGTGGAAACAGTGTCAGACTTTATTTTTTTGGGCTCCAAAATCACTGCAGATGGTGACTGCAGCCATGAAATTAAAAGACGCTTACTCCTTGGAAGAAAAGTTATGACCAACCTGGATAGTATATTCAAAAGCAGAGACATTACTTTGCCGACTAAGGTCCGTCTAGTCAAGGCTATGGTTTTTCCTGTGGTCATGTATGGACGTGAAAGTTGGACTGTGAAGAAGGAAGAGCGCCAAAGAATTGATGCTTTTGAAATGTGGTGTTGGAGAAGACTCTTGAGAGTCCCTTGGACTGCAAGGAGATCCAACCAGTCCATTCTGAAGGAGATCAGCCCTGGGATTTCTTTGGAAGGAATGATGCTAAAGCTGAAACTCCAGTACTTTGGCCACCTCATGTGAAGAGTTGACTCACTGGAAAAGACTCTGATGCTGGGAGAGATTGGGGGCAGGAGGAGAAGGGATGACCCAGGATGAGATGGCTGGATGCCTTCACGGACTCGATGGATGTGAGTCTGAGTGAACTCAGGGAGTTGGTGATGGACGGGGAGGCCTGGCGTGCTGTGATTCATGGTGTCGCAAAGAGTCGGACATGACTGAGCAACTGAACTGAACTGAAACTTTTCTAAGAAAATGTTCTAATCATTTTCATATTTATACTATTTATTTGCCATTCCTTTAAAAAATTAGATATGTTATACCCTTTTCTTTTTACTATTGAGGATTATATATTATGCTGCAAATATTTTCTATTTGGTTATTACTGTCATATGGGGAAATGATTTAAGTTTATATCTTTGTTTTGAGCTTATCAATATTACATGATCACTTTTGATATCTCTAATTCATTTAGAGTGGATTACATAATCATTTGCAGTTCTAAAATGGACATTTTCCCTTCTTTCCGTGAGTATTAGACATAAATATTTCCTTGTCTGTTACACCACTTATTAGTTACACTTGATTTAATCAAACAAATGTTTTAAATTATTTATAGTACAATGGCATTTTCATTTGTATATTTTGTAACTCTAAACTTTCTTTAGCAATGTTAAACCGTCAGGCCTCTGATTTTATGCTAATCTTCCTGTGTCAAATTTCTCTTTTCTGCTCAGCTCTTAATTCATTTGGATTCATTCTTAGTTCATTTGGATATGTAGCTCTTAATTCATTTGGATTCATTCTTAATTCATTTGGAATTCTTAATTCATTTGGCTTAATTCTTAGTTCATTTGGATATTTAGCTCTTAATTCATTTGGATTCATTCTTCGTTCATTTGGATACGCAGCCTAAATTGTAATATTTATTTATTTATTAAATAAATTCAGCTTTAATTATTATGTTTTAATGCATCAGATATTATTGTATTTTACTGTTTTAGAGCCTTTTTTGTTTATATTTATGTTCCTTTGTTGCCCTCTTTATGCATGGTTATTTCCAAGAACCAAAAAGTGACAACCTCACTCACGTGCCAGGTTTACTCTGCTAGATGTTTAAAATATATCATGACACAATGCTAAAATGTTATCTGGGGCACATGTGTCACTACCTCAGTTTTATAGATAAAAACTCTGAGGTTCAGAGAGATTTGTATGCAGCTCACTGAAGAAACAAGGTATCTAGGAAATAATGTTATCTACTTCTACTATGGCATTCATATTATAAGGTTCTAAATCCATTTTGCTTTTCTCTCTTTTTAAAGCTTTTAATAATATTCTTGTTTATGTTTTCAGATGCACCTCTGGGGTCGCAAAGAGTCGAACATGACTGAGAGACTTTCATTTTCACTTTCCATAGTTATTTTGTGATTAAAAAAGAATTCTGAAGGTCTTTTCTGAAAGATTGAATTTAATTACAATAGCATACAGTGTGTATAACTTCAACTTCCATCAGCAAATTACTTATTCAAGTCACAGTTCAAAGTCCTAAAAATCCTTTGGAATTTTATTATTTTGTAACCAATAAAGTCAACCATCTAGTTATAACCTTGGTCAAGACAGTTGGTGGCTAATGTGGTATGGTTATGTAGGGGACAATTTATCATTAATTAACATCACTGTGACAGAAGAAAAAAAAGGAAGCTCTGAAATTATGAACAATAAAAGGTAGTCAGGAATGAAGACCCATTCTCCCTTCTTTAGCTCATCACCTACACAGAGCCTTACATACCTACTCACTTATCAAGAGTTGATCAGTGACACGCTATGTATATAATTTCATTTAATTCTCAAAACCATGAGGATCATTCTTATTTAATAATTGAGGAAGCAGAGGCACACGCAGCTGTGAGTGATGGATATGAGACTAGAACAGTCTAATAACTGTGCCCACCACCTCCCCTGGTGAAAGAACCAGCTGGTCTAAGACGCATGTTCCCCTGGATTTCTGCCTCTTTGGCGCAGATGTAAAGGAGCTGCCTGCCAATGCCGGAGACGCAGGAAACGCCGGTTCAATCCCTGGGTCGGGAAGATCCCATGGAATAGTAAATGACAACCTACTCCAGTATTCTTGCTGGAAAATCCTATGGTCAGAGGAGTCTGGCAGGCTACAGTCCATGCGGTCCCAATCAG
The DNA here is from genome assembly GCA_006410675.1 of Oreotragus oreotragus. Taxonomy (NCBI): domain Eukaryota; kingdom Metazoa; phylum Chordata; class Mammalia; order Artiodactyla; family Bovidae; genus Oreotragus; species Oreotragus oreotragus. The sequence continues at coordinate 146,762 of SJYX01015499.1, read as the reverse complement.
ATACAACTGAGCAACTGAGCATGCGCAGCTGAAATGAATACACCTGTCAGGCTATAGGTGGCAGCAGTGTTCCTTGGAAGAAGGAGCCCTTGCCTTTCTTGAGAATTTGCGCTATTTTGACCAACAGAGTGAGGTCTTTCCAGCAACTTCTCAACCCTTTGGTCATCTATCCAGATAAAGCTCCTCTGGCAGCTTCCTGAAACCTTAAGGAGAATGAAATCATTCGTGACAAGATCTTAAAACACTGGCAAATTCTGCTTCATGGCTCCTCAATCACAGAGCCCTAGTAATCACAAATGAACTTTGCAGAACACTTAAGTGTCCATGCATTGAAAAAACCCTTACAGCACAAAATGGAGCCTTGGTTTTACAGACCCAGCTAGTTACTGAATTTCAACCAGTTAAGTTCAATATAGGTTACAGGAGAATTTAGCCAGTACAGACTCTTACTCTGCATAATTCGAACTTAAACATAGCTCCAGCAGATTCTTTGACCTGTATTATCCAAAGCATTGCCTCAAATCTATTTTTCATCTTATTCATGGCTGCTTGATTTACATAGCAGCCATTTAACCGATAGAATTACAATGATCAAATCAATTTAACCTGTGTAAGCAGCCAAGTTGGATCTTTATACCAAAATCAACATTGAGGTCTGGATTATACATGTGGCTCTCTACGTGGATGCTGTGCACCATTTCCTCATATTTTAACTCAGGAAAATAATCTCCAGCAAGATACTGAGCCCCTCATCTACCTTCCCTCACCAGCTCTGAAATCTGTTGTAAGATCATTTCTCTAACTTTGACCACTTTTGGAAAGCTGCTACATTTGTAAGCCAGAGAGGAGCTTCCAGAGCCCTTGAATTCTAGCAGCTGGAGCAGCAGCTGCCTCTCAATGCTCAGGTTCACATCATGTTGAAAACACAACAATCATATTTCTGAGTTCAGAGAATCAGTATTCCTACTGAGCAACCACACATGGAAACAGAACTACACCTTAACTATGGCCAGTTTTCTTATGAGTGCCAGCTTGAAGAGAAGCTTCATAAAAGTCCAAAACAATACTGGAAAAAACAATAACAAAAGACCAGTTTCTAAAAGTGTCTTTTTTAGTATCACACACATGCACACACATCTCATAGTACATAATGAATTTTTTTTCTCTCACTCATAAGAACTTTTTAGAGAGAATGATTCTCATAATTAACTGCTCATAAAAATGGGTATTTCTGCTTCTAGACTCAGACATTTGTTCTGGGATATGAACTTTTTAATAAACTTCCTTGTAAGTCTGGCACAGGACATCTGCACTTTGAAAAACACTGTTTAGGAGTCTTGATCGTTTTTGAAACAGAGGCATTGTAATCGATTTATGCAAATATATGAAAAAAGACAAAAGCAAAGTTATATCTGCCCTCTCTCTCTTCCTTTTCTCCCCAAACAAGATGTCCACTTGTCCTAGACATTTACTTACAGGAAGGCAAAATAAGGGGTGACCTCTGTAGCCAAAAAGCCATCTTTAGGATGACTACTATTTTGTCTGTGTGTCAGGTTTCCCAGAAAATGGGACTTCTAGCACTGAAAGGAGGAACGCCCCAGGGAAAAGGATACAATGAGGACTTCAAAATAAGTGTAAACAAGTTGCTGTGGGGACCTGAATGAGGAAACAGCCAATTCTGACTAAGACAACAGGAGAAAGTTTTATAAAAGAATCTGCATTTGAATACAAGTCCAAAAAGAGGGAAAGAAAATATCATTTTCAAAGTCATAGAGGTAAGAAATATCTGAAAACATTCAGGAAAGAGCAATTTAGAAGATTATGTGTGAGGGTTAGGAAATCAGGAGAAACAGCTGGAAAAGAGACCTTGAAAATCTGTGACAGTGCTTTGAAAATGATAATTACTTAATACTTATGTTCTGTTGTGACATGTTCCACATATGGAGATATGAGCATATTCAAGATTTCCTCATTACCTGTGATGGTGTTATTAAGAGAACTGGGGAATACCAGAGGAAGAACATTTTCTTGTGTGTGAGAAAGCTAAAATAATAAATTCAATTTTTGAATATTTAGGGACCTAATCTAAATATTTATTGCCATGAAACAAGCCACCCTAAAGCCTAGCACCTTAAGACAACAATTTATTATCACGTCTCACAGGTCTGGAGGATGGTCAGCTGGGGCTCAATTCNCTTGTGTGTGAGAAAGCTAAAATAATAAATTCAATTTTTGAATATTTAGGGACCTAATCTAAATATTTATTGCCATGAAACAAGCCACCCTAAAGCCTAGCACCTTAAGACAACAATTTATTATCACGTCTCACAGGTCTGGAGGATGGTCAGCTGGGGCTCAATTCAAAGGCTGGCTGCCTTCAGTCAGCACCATGTCTCAAGGCAGCTGCACTTGGTGATCAACGGCTGGCTCTAAGGCCACAGCAGAGGCTGCCTATCCTGTTGTAGGAAAGGTCTCGAATTGGCTGGTGAGGGATTACTCCTTCCTATCCCATTGTCATGGCAGTCATAATCCAGTCCAGGCTCAGGGTGGGGACAAGCGGCTCATGTGTCAGCAGCTGCTGTCAACCACTGTGCAGGGGCTCTGCTCTACACAGGGCTCCTGGGACAGACATGGTGGTGGTGGAGGGGAGGTTAATGGGGACAGCAGGAGCCCTGGTCTGGCTTTCCAGGGAGAAGTCAGGATCAGACTGTCAGTTTGTTAGGGGAACCACTGACCAAAACCACCTGCCTTGGCCAGGCACAACAGTAATCACTTGCATTAGTTATCTTACAACAGGAAGTTCTGGTAAGGAATGTGGAACTTACAAGCTACCAATGACAGGAAGGATTTTGGAAAGGTCAAAAGAAGAGAGGAGATATCAGTTCATATGCCAGACCTATGAGGTCCTACCACCTCCCAGAATCCTCCTCGCTGGAACCCATCTTGGCTGAGCAATGTGCAAGTCACCAGCAAGGACCCCAAGTCACCAAATATGGGCCAAACAGGATGATTGGCCACAGACAAGCTGGCAAGTAACACCATTACCATAAGCCCAAGACTGCAAGTCATGTGGCAGACCTTCTCCCGGGTTCTCATACCTCGCTACTCTCCACCCAGGTGCCCCTTCCCAATAAAGTCTCTTGCTTTGTCAGCACTTGTGTCTCATCAGACGATCCATTTCAGAGTGTTAGACAGAAATGCACTCTCAGGCCCTGGAAGGGGTTCCCCTTTTTGCATCAGATTGAGAAATTTTCTAAGGAAAACGTAGTAGTTGAAACCATAGAAATGGATGAGACTGGAGCATTGAGAACAGGAAAAGAACTACATTTAAGAGAGGAATTTAGTTGGAGAAGTCCACAGAGAGAAAGGGGAATGCTAACAGTCAACTTGAAGGGGCCAGAGGGGAGTTCAGGAGACCAGCAGCTGAGGGGTGGGGCTGTGGGTGTGACATTTAGGGGTGTAGCTGCCAGGCTGGGGTGGGACTGGGCCAGGCTGTGTTCATAGCTTCATTGGCTTGTTGGCAAGGGTATGGAGAGGGGATCCATAGAAGGGAGTATAAACTGGGTGTAGAAGCACAAAAGTAGGAAACTGGGGTGGTGGTGGATGGAGGGGATGTTTGGCTTCTGTATAAAGTAGATGTTCTCCATGAGACAGAAAGAAATGAGTAGAGAATGGTGTAGTTTATTGAGGTACTTGGGGATCTGTTCTCAGTGCAGATGGAACTAAACCAGTTCATGCTACAATCAGGACTTGTTACCCTCAGAACACCTATAGGACATTCTAAATGTTAGTTATGGCTACAAAGATTGGAGAAGAGAAAAACCTAAGGGACTGCAAAAGCCAAGTTCTATTTATTTGCTTTATGATTTTTCTTCAGTATTTTGGTTCTAATTGTGGATTATCAAATATAGGTAGAATTAAAAGAATTAAAAATAAATACCATAAAGATACAGCTCAATTGGATAGTTACATATGCATTAGCTTTTGAAAAAATATCTGGTAAAGTAGCTATATATTTTGTGATATACAGATAATAAAAGACTATTTTTCTATATTTTTAACATAAATTTCTGTCCTAGGAAAATTGAGTAATTTGAATGTTATATATTCAGAGTTATTTTCAGCTAATACTTTTCCTTCAAAGAGAGACAGAACTACTTTGACAGAAAGAAGTATGAATTAGGAACTAGGAATTTCAAACTAAATAGTTCAGTCAACTAAGTAAAAACTGTGATGAAAATAAAAGGCCAACAGCCCAGCTTTTGGTATCAGGTTGGTATTATAGTGTCACAGACACCACGGATGACACATGCCTCCCTATATCAAGTGAAAAAACAAAAGGCTAATATAACTCTTGGTCTGTAAAGGCAAGATTTCAATTATTTTGTCTTCATCATGTCTTGCCTTTAATAAAACAGGAAAACAAAATGTGTGGTCAGTGTAATTTACAAATATTTTGTTTTCTCACAAATGAAAATATAAAAATGATTAACTCTTTGAAGAATGGAAGTATGTCTTCCATTTTTGTATCATTGTGCTTGGCATACAAGTTCTTGAAAGGATGGAGAGTGAATAAATGAAGCATGGGTATTGAAATCAGCTTTATTTGAATTTGAATATAACCTGAAAAATCATAAAGCAAAATTACAAATCAGGATGTGGGTGTTAGAGGAAATATTATATCTAACCCAAATACTATACCTTATGCAATAATTGTGCAAGCACAGAGACTTACACATGAATAAAATGAGTGGCTGGGCCACCATAGCTTCTGCACTAGAAGTTAGAAAATGTTAAATGTATATAAAATATTTTCCAGTATTCAATCATAGAAAAATATAGAAATGAAAAATTTTAATGTGTTTCAGATTAACCTTTGCTGCTGATGATCATTTTTAGTGGAAATGGCTTTGGATGGATACAGGCAGTACACCCTGTTCCTTTAGAGGAAGCAACGGGTGAGGCTGGTGATGGTTGGAAAATGAGTGATGATTTCTCTCTGAAATTTGTTAGATTTGTATAGCCTTTGCCATTTAGCACCAATCACAAGACTAAGAAAAAGATATTAAAATAAAATGAATCTTTTTAGAGTACATTATTCAATCCAAAATGTAAAGAATTTAGAAATAGAACTTTTCATCCTATGCTTAGAATCCTTCATCTGGGATAAGTAATCTGATTCCACAAAATGGTTTTATGATTTCTAGCCTGGAATATTCTATGCAGGCTAACAACTTCAGTTCCATGATTTGGAGTCCTCATAAGTTAGGTTGTAAATTGTCTGCTGAGTGGTCTCTGTAATTTTGAATATAGCATTTAGGTTCTTCTTTTGACAGTGAGAAAGGAACGAAGACAATGTCTCCAAAAGTATAAAATCTTTACCAAATAATGGCTAAAAAAATTACAACTGTTAGGTGTATGTGTGCACACACACGTGTGTGTGTGTGTGTATATACATGTGTATAAATATATATTTTTTAGCTTGGTCTTTTCCTTTGGGGAACGAAAGAGATGATAAAGATGAAAATGAGACAAAGTCACACAAATATGGCTTCAGAGAAGCTGTCTCCTTTCAGCATGGCATAACGTGCCATAAGCAATACATGCTGGGATAGTGCTTACCTACATCACAGGGACCCTTAGTCAAGCTCACAACAAATAGTCTCCCTTAGCATATGAAGCCTAAGGAGGAATCTAGGGTGGCATATATTATTTTTAAAATATTGTTTATAAATAAGTATTTAAAGATATACACATGCACACACACATGGGCTTCCCAGATGTCTCAGTGGTAAAGAATCTACCTGCCAATGCAGGAGGCACAGGAGACACAGATTTAAACCCTGGGCTGGGAAGATCCCCTGGAGAAAGGGAAGAAAGAGCAACCCACTCCAGTATTCTTGCCTGGAATATTCCATGGACAGAGGTGCCTGGCAGGCTACAGTTGATGGGGTCTCGAGTTGGACGTGACTGATAAATATATACATATGTACATATTTTTACATATAAATGTAAAAATATATTTAAATGTTTTTATATATAAATCATCCTGATAAAATGATGAAATTTTAAAAATCTAGTAGCTAAAAAGAATTTGAATGTTAGCAATATAATTTTCTATTACAATAGTAGTATCAATAATTCTTCAATGATAAACTATAAAGAGACAAACTCAAAAATGAGAAATTCAATATTTTATGCTCCCTTCATCCTATAATACTGCATCAAGCATTTGAGCAGAATGGAGAACAGTCTAGGGTAGTGTAAGGTACTGCTCATTCCATGCCAAGGTTAAAACTTCAGTGAGTTTCCATTGGCTGAATCAGTGCATAAATTAATGCTATTCAGAACAGCTTTAACTTGCACAGCTGACTTAGGAAATGTGTGACTAAGCTTCTAAATTGGCATCGAAGCCACATTGACAGGAGCTGCCTTATCACTGTACCACTTTCTGCCTTTCACCCCCCTTACTTCCTCCTATTACCATAATTACTTTCATCACAGGCAGCTGAAGTTTCTCCTTCAAAACAGAAGCCCTTGGTAACTGGTCCTGCTTAAAGCTATAGGTCTCTGAAAATATGGTGTGTCTCTTTCATTTACATGATGGTGAAGTGAAAGTCTCTTAATTTGGGTCATTATCAATACATAAATCTGTAGAGAAAATGAACATGCATTTATAATGCAACCAAATGCACATGATTTATTGTGTTTATAGTGTGTAAATACAGAAGGAAAAGAAGTCCAGCCCTCAGATTCCCTGGACATGAAGCACTGCCAGCGACTAATGGGGCAATTCACACCCTCAGGAAGATCAGCCTCCAGCTCTCATAGCTCATCCTCATTTTAACTGAACTAGCTTTCCAATTTTAGAGAAACCATCACACACAAGTCTGTCTACACTGACCCATCTTCCTGTGGAGAGTTTGTGAGTGGTAAAATGGGTTTCCATACCTGATTGTGGACTTTGTTTGGGGATTTTGGCTACCTCTTGAGGGCTGGAAGTGGAGGGCACTCGCTGGTTGGCAGAGCTGTGCATACTGCTGGGAGCTGCCACGGAGACATTCTTGCGAGGTTTCATATCCTGCAGCCACATGGGTGAGGCCTCGAAGGCCTGCATCCTCCGGGCGTGGCTGTTGGCGTTGACTTTTAGGTAGGCCTGGGCTTTGTGTTCCTGAAGCTCTCCATAATTGGCGTCGGTCACCCTGCACTCATATAAGCCTTCATCCTTTTTCCTCACTTTGGAAATCTGAAGCTTGTGAGAGATGTCATTCCCTTGGACTTTCACTGTCTGAAAAATTGCAGGTAAAAAAACAAAGTGCTACATCAAGTGATTTGGTTTCCGTATTTTGTCCTGAGCTTGCTAAGGTTGGAAAATTAAAAGGTCTTAATGGCATCACAGCCACAGTCAGAAAGTTTTTTATTTCCTCAGCAATCTAATTAGATCTTATTTATCTTATTCTATTAACACCTAGAGTCACAAGATCATGGAAACATGAGTTCAGTCCAGCTGAACCAGATTCCATCAGCCACATGGTTTGCATTTGGTACCAGCTCTACCATGATCCCATCAGGGGACTGGCCTCTGCCAGGTGTGCTCACCTGAATGAAGAAGAACCTAACTCCTAACTCGTGCATAGTTTACAAAGCCTCTCTTCTTCACTGTAGGCTACCTACCACTCTGAACGATCACAAAAACATGCTGTTGGTCACAGCTGAGTTTAAGTGGGAATGTGCTTTTAATCCCCACTTCAGGATGATTACTAAATGAACTGACAAAATAGACTTGGATAGTAAAGTTTTTACTCCAGCTGTTGGTGCAGTCTGACCTATAGTCATGGGGTGGCAATACTCAGGGAGCAAATTAGTATCACCTGAAATCCTATGACTCAGAGTACATGACCCTACCACAGGGTCTGTGTGCTGCTGGAACCTGAGATGCCATTAATTAAACACTGCTTTGATTTTCAAAATAGAAACTGACTCTCACTTCTGATACTGTTTATACCAGATTGACACCAAGAATATATATATGGTTATACAGAATATATAAAATTCTACATAATATGCAATAGATCTGTAAGAATCTTTATCAGAAGAGGTAGATTTGATATATATAATATATATTATATATATTATCCATGACTGACAATGATGGACTTCATATGACATTCAAAATCTGGATTTGGATAATTTCCAAATTAATTTCAAAAGACAAAGAAGAGAAGTGAGAAGGCAGAAAGTTATTCCTGTACTGGGCATTACACTTTCAAACAGCCATAAATAATTTAGAAAATTTGGGAAGTGTTCATCTGGTTTTTACATACAGAGTTGTATATATAGACAGTTTTCAACATCTGAACCATAAGTATGCATTTATGTACATGAAAATTACATATGAATATTATTAAGACTGTAAAACTAATGGGAAACAGTAGTTTCAAATATATTTTCAACTGGGTGTCCTGATAATGTTGGGGTAGTCAGAGTGCTTATATATTGTTATTATTCCATTTTATAGTAAACTGAGGCTTAGGGAGTTTGGGTCAGTGCTTGTCAATGTTGACTGCACACTAGAATCATCTGAGGAGGTTTAGAAAATACTCTCATTTGGATTAATGCAGAAACACTCTGCATCTCTCCAGGGCAAAGCTTATACTGTATTTTGTAAAAACTCACCTGGGAATTCAAATTAACTGCTGGCTTAGGACCTATGTTCAAGGTCACATACCAAGTGAACTGAGAACACACTGCTTTCTACCTCTGTGTTTAGAGCTCTTTCCAGTTGACTAGATTGTATGAACTCTGGGCGTTGATAATGCTGTTAGTAGTTGTGTGCATGACTATGCAACTAACTGCATGTTTCTCTAGGTCAAGATGTGTGAGGCTGCTTTATCACTCATCTTTGGAGGATTGGGGTATGGGTGAAGAATGAAAGATGAATAGGAAATAAGCAATCTACCTAATTATATGTGTATATATAAATGAATATTTAACAAAAACATCATTAGTAACTGATCTTACCAATAAAGCTTTTCTAGCACTGTTGGAAAACAACAGATTCTGTGATATAAGAATAATTAAATTGAAAGAGTCTAAAAAGTCAGTGAGTTTATGAAAAGAAATTGGGAGTTTCTGGTTTATATCTTATTTTTGATATTTTTTCCATACTGAGATTATATATTTAGAGAATTTGATTATATTAGCATATTTTTATGCTTTTAATTATGATGTAACCCCTATATTCTATCACTTTATATATGCCTAAAATGCCCTCAGAATAAATTTCCTTCTAAAATGTGATTTTCAGATTCCTTATACACATATTACTTCTACTATGGAAACTTGTTTACTAATTATCAACAAACTAAGCAATTCTATTAGTATAAAGTGATTCTAGATGGCTTCCTCTGAGGTATAGTAAATTTTTTTCTAATTTCAGACATTTATGAGCAGTAATAACCAGCAGGGTAGAAACACATCTCTGTATTTTCAACAGGTTAGCCTCCTCTAACAATGTTTTTATATTTATATTGGCTTTTGGTCTTATATTACATGATTTTAAACAATGGCGTTAGAAATGCCAATGACATTAAAAGTTGAGTTATTTTAATTACAACTTCAACAACCTATTGGATGCTTTAATTTTTTTTTTTTTCTGCCTGGGAAGATTTTCATCTTTTACTTGTATTGAAGGATAATTACTGGTATAAATTTGAACGTACTCTTATAGTTAATAAAAGCAAGAAAGTGTCACATGGGTGCAAAATGATTCCCAAGTAATTTTTCAAATATTTATGCCATTATGGTTAATAATTTTATTGTATGATTTTTAAATCTGCTTCAATGTGTTTGAACCCAGTGAGGTAAGGTATGACAGAGCCAGAGGGCTCTCGTCCTGCGTGTGCAAATTTCCTCTACTGGCAACAGTAAGTATAAACACTTTTGAAAACCGAAATTCACTAACTGGTGCCCCGGGTCCGAGTGCACCGGTTTCGTTGACACTCACGCTGATCTTGGTCCCATCTCCGTCAGGGTCCCGGTCTGGCAGCAGCTCAGCCTGTGGGGAGGGACGGGGAGTGGGGCACACGGATGCTCAGAACTCGCCCAGCTGGAGCCGTCCGCAGCGCAAACCTGGAGGGAGAGGCGCTGCCCCAGCTACCCGCCAGGGGACCAATCCCTGTGGCTGCGCTCGGGGACTCGGGAGCGGGGATTAGGGGACAGGGAACTCTGGGGGTGGGGGGGTGAGGAATCAGCGGGGAAAAAAAAAAAAAAAAAAAAAAAAAGCAACAAAACCCCCCTCTATGATATCCCAGAGGCTCCCCCCACCCCTTTCCTTGGCCTCTTTCTTGTCTTATTTTTGGTATCATGCCTAAATCATTTTGTTGTTGATCAAATCCAGATAATAGAAAGGTTAACAAGCTTTCCAATAACTCCCCTCTGCTAGCCAGGCTTCTCACAGTTAGATACAAATACCTTTTGTCAGACTGCAGTATTCCCCAAAACTTACTGAGGGATTCAGGGAAGTACATTTTGCACAAATCTGTCAAGCTGATACATGAAGAGAGCCTCTTATGTCCAGGTTTCTAAACAATCTGTGACTAAATGGATGTTCCATGTAATAGAGAAAAGATCACGATTATCTGTCACGTTTTACATTCCGGATATATATATCACAACACATTAGCAGTTGTGGTTGGAGGGCTACAGCACTGAAACAAATTACACACTTTTTAAGCTGTGGATATTTCTTTCTTTCCAAATTAACCTTCATATCTGTTCCCAATAAGCTATTGTATTGTAAATTGTCATACATCATGGGATGTAAGAATCACACACCTGGGCTTGGCTCAGATTAAAGATTGTTCTAAACTCACTAGAGACATTTTTTTTTTTTTGAGCCTTTTCATTACAAATCTTGACACTGCTAGTTTGCAAGATTCATGGAGTCATGGTGAAACTCACAAAAATATGTTTCCTCTCTCCCAAAGGCACTTCCCTAACACCGAATGCGTTGGATGGTTGTTCTTATCTTGTCTAAGAGACACTCTGAGAAAGGCTGATGATTCCTTAAAAGTCTAGGAGAGATTTGTAGCTAAAGGAAGTGCACAGCTACAATGCGTACTCATGAGGAGGCGGATTGAGGGGCTGCAGGATTGATTTAGGGTAGATGCACTTTGCCCCCACTCTTTAAAGCAAGGCGCCATCAGTGTCTCTTTTAAAAATTTATAAAATCACAACATGATCTCTACTGAAATAGAACTGTATTTATACTCAGAGGAAACGGGAGATGTTAAGAAGGCATTCTGATCTGAAAAGGACTTTTCTGTTGATGGCATTTCTGTCTGCAGAAGTGATGCAGTCTTCTGGCACCAGAGATGTGATCTGTTCATGGTGCTGAAATGATCACTGCAGCCTGCGAAGTCCTGAACAACTGGATTCAGCAGGCTGCTGCTGCTTGTAATGCAAGTCGTGCCTTTTTATGGGTCCTCAGAGGAGTCTGTCCTTTGATAAACACACACGCAAACGAAGTCACACGGACACAGAAAAAGGAAACTCTAAGCCCATACCGTCTACATAGAGGAGGGCTCACCATGGAGAGACCCCATCCCCAGCTCTATTTGCGAAGAAAATGTATGCAAGAGTCGTTACCCTGTGCATGCACACAGATAGAGGGAACACACACACACACACACACACACACTCATAGCTCTGTGTTTGTGCTCACCGAGGAACCCACCTCGTTGTCAGGAACCAACTGGATTTGCTCTCAAATCTACCTGGGCTACTATTAATAAACTTTAAAGAAAAATGCCAAACAGAACACTATTCTTTGTTACTTGCTAAGAACCTGACTACATCTGCCTGGCGATTCTTTGAACGCAAAGACACACACACACCGGGAGCAAATGTATACTTGTCAGTGAGCGCAGACTTACCTTGAGAAGAAAGCCCTTGCTGTACATATAAAACGGAGAAGAAAACAAATCCAACATATGCCAAAAAGATCCCCATCATTCCAAAAAGTGTAAGGTTGGCGGGGGTCTGTCTCTTATACACATCTAGATGTGTATAAGAGACAGGTGCATGACTATGCAACTAACTGCATGTTTCTCTAGGTCAAGATGTGTGAGGCTGCTTTATCACTCATCTTTGGAGGATTGGGGTATGGGTGAAGAATGAAAGATGAATAGGAAATAAGCAATCTACCTAATTATATGTGTATATATAAATGAATATTTAACAAAAACATCATTAGTAACTGATCTTACCAATAAAGCTTTTCTAGCACTGTTGGAAAACAACAGATTCTGTGATATAAGAATAATTAAANACCAGAGATTGAACCTGTCTCTTATACACATCTAGATGTGTATAAGAGACAGGCTCTGGAGACCGGAGAGGGGACTGGGAGCTGGCGGCGCGGTCGAGGGCTGGGTACTGGCCTCGGCTTTGGCGGGCTGCGCTTGCACACCCGGACCTCGGCGCGGAGTAGTGCTCGCCGCTCGGCTGCCCGCCTTCCGCTTCCTGCTGCGGGTCCGGCGTCAGCCCGCGGTGCGGGGTGCCGGGCGCGGGGCGCGGGGCGCGGGGCCGGCGCGGGGCGGGGGCCTCGCAGTTTCGCGGCGTCTCCGCTCTTCGCGCCGCGGCGCCGTTAACTCCGTGCGCGCCGGGCCGCGTTGGGTCTACGCCTGAGCCCCGGAGAGCAGCGGCGGCCGTCCTTCCCCACGCGCTGCTTCCGGCCAACTGAGCCTCTCCCGCCTCATTGAGTCCCGGCACGCGGACTGCGGCGGGGCTACGAGGACGGGGCCGGGGCAGCGGGCGGGAGGATGGGACTCTCCGGGAAGGAGAGGGACGGGACTGGGCGAAGACACTGCGCCGGGGCGAAGAAAACAGCCATTGGAGGGAGATGTCGCTTAACCAGTTATTAACTGCTCTAACTAGGAAGAGCGCAAGCTATTATTTCACACGGATTTATTGCTGAGCAACCTCGCGAGGAAGAGAAGCGGCTCCTGCAGGGACCGTATCACTCTTGCTGGTGAATGGAAGGGACGAAAAGTACAAAAAGTCACGTATTGAGGGAATTTTCCAGAAAGAAAAGTCGTACCACTTTTACGCTTTCATTTATTTGTTTTTGCTAATTCATATACTACTTTGCTTTCCCAGCCTCCATCTCACGTGTATTTTGGCGGTCGGGGAGGGGTCTCAAATACCATTAGGGTCTTTATTGCGTGGTCTATTGTTATTTTGTTTTTTTCTTTTGGCTAACACAGTAATGATTTAATGTTCCCTGAGATTCTGTTAATAACAAATACTGCTTTAGGAAGAAAAAGTACAGTAAGCTTTACGATTTGGAACAAATCTAGCTGTCTTCCATGGAGAAAATCTGAGATGTGTATTCTATTTCTTATTAAGAATCTAAAAGCAATATCTGTGGCTTTAAAGACTCTGTCCACCGTTAGGCACTGAATTTAAGTCTTTTTAATAAAATTAAAATTATTTGCCCTTTAAGCACAGTGCCAGGTATTTTATTCTCACTGTTACTTCTATGCATCTCTACCACAGATTTTCAGTATTATTTGGAAATATGACTAAGTGTTAACAATGCTGTCAGGAAACCAATGCAGTATATGTATTTTCATTTTATTGCTAAAAATATGTAGGTGGCTAATTCCTTCACAGGCCAGAAAAAAAAAAAAAAAAAGAATTACTGTCAGATTATTAAACCACTTATCTGCTGAATACAGCAGTAACTTAAATGTTCAGAAAATTAAGGCACAATAACTTCAGAACAATATTATTTTCTGGAGATATATTTATTTTTCACTGTGGTTTGGCAGACTGTAAGACTTGGAGAAAGTCATGAGGGACGTTTTATATTTGTTCATGTTTAGGCTAACATGACTCCTTATCCTTCCTCTGTTGAGTAAAGAATTCTGAAGTATGTCTTTTCCAGAAAATAAATCATTTTTACATCGAAACACTATCTTATGGAGAATGTATTAACAATATAGAAAAAAAAAATCCCAAGTTAATCCAGTTACTCAATACAGTATTATCTAAAAAATAAAAGTATGAAGATATTCGATCCTTAGAGGTTAGTCACCTCCAGCTTTAAATTATATGCCTAACAAGATGTGTGCAGTGTTTAATCACAAGGTTTAGCTTTCTTTTAATATTTCACATAAACATGAGATTAATATGTCATGAAAATGACCTGACTTGAAGGTTATCTACGGTAGAACTGTTTCTAATATAAAGAAAAGGGCGTCCATTTTAAGCAAAGGAAGTTCTGAATTAATTTAGCAAAGCATGTTAGCTCTTTTTAAGGGTAACTTGGTCAATGTAACTGCAGAAGTACAATACGAATAAGTTGAAAATGTGAAAAGTAGAGTGAGAAATGTTTTTGTAGGACCAACTATCAAGCTTCTTTAAATAGAAAGTTATAAGCGTTTAAAGCAGTGAAAGAAGGAAAATGATGGAAAGGAAGGAAAGAAGAAAGGAAAAAGTAAGTAAGAAATGAAGAGAGAAGGGAGATAAAATTGGGGAAAAAAATTATGCTCTTTTCCTTGTGAAAATTGGCCTGATATATATTTTATTTTCAGTCTTGCCAGTGAGACCAAAGTTTTTTCTTAATACTTGGTACATCATCACAAGGACATTTGCATTACCTTTTTTAGAACATTTGCCTTATTAAAGACAAAATGTCTCTATATGAATAGTTTGAAATAAAATTAAATTAAATTAAAACCCAAATATATCCAGTATACCAAATGACACAGTTCTAAGTCCCATTATTTTAAATAAGTCCTTATAAAACATTATATTTTCTTATAAGATTGGAAACAACTTCAAGGAAAGACAACCTGTCCTCATCCAGTTGTGGAAGAAATATTTCCTGCTCATTGCTATGCCTTATCTTATAAAATGATTGCATATATCTTCTTTGAAAGTACTTATGAAATAGATGCTACAAAAAATATGATCTCATTTTTATTATTGTGTTCTTGCTCTTTGAATTAGCTTTTGATCTTTTATTTTTCTTTTCAAAGTTTAAATATCAAGGGACATGTGTATGCTAAGTCGTTTCAGTCTTATCCAACTCTTCATGACCCTATGGACTGTAGCTTGCCAGGATCCACTGTCCATGGGATTCGCCAGGCAAGAATACTGCAGTGGGTTGGCATACTCACCTCCAGGGGAATCTTCCCAACCCAGGGATCTCTTAAGTCTCCTGCATTGGCATGCAGGTTCTTTACCACCTGGGAAGCCCATCAGTGGACATGAATTTGTGCAAATTTCAGGAGATAGAGGAGGACAGAGGAGCCTGGAATGCTACAGTCCATGGGGTCACAAAGAGTCAGACACAACTTAGTGACTGAACAGTGTTACAGCTATTTAACCCAAGATTTATAATAGAAATATTTATATGCTTCTTTCTCAGCTTGAGTTCATGCCACTGTCTTCCTTTGGTTTTTATTTTTCCTTCTTTATCTTTCCTTCCTCCCTTTCTTATTTTCATTGGAATTTATCCTGTGTGTGTATAAAAAAAAAATACTTGTTTAACTTTTGTCTTTCAAACACTGTTCTCTTATGAGTCTGTAGGACTTTACAAATGCTTTCAGAGCCATCCATCCATCCAGGAGTTGACTGGAGAGGGGGCTCATCAAGTTCGGTGATTATAGACTAAATAATTTATTTCTCCCAGGAAGGATTTTAGGCATTTTTGCATCTTGGGCTTAATGGGAAATCACCATACTTCACTGTCATAAGCTTGTGATAGAGTGATATTTTATATTACATTTCCATCATCTCTCGTAAGTTGGGGCTTAAGTGCCCAATGTAAACATTTTTCATTTTCTGAGAAAGTGGAAGTCACAAAATTATGTATTTTATTTATAAATAATCATTAAAGCCAATTCTGGAATAGGAGGATCACCCTTAGGAGCTGGAGGCATAAACTTCATCTCTTCATTTCTCTTGCAGACATCTCACAGTGCTGTGGAGTGAGCACACTTTTCCATTCCTGCCCCTAAACAGCCTCCCTCTGAGGCCTTGAACACATTCTTTGGAGAAGCTCAAGACTGAATAAGAGGGAATATTGCAGGGTTTTGAAGAAAGTTTTCATTTGTAACCTCTTGCCTGCGTTATTTTTCCTCATTTGGGAAAATAAGAGGAATTAAATATTAAATAATTAATATTAATTATCAATAAAGATTAATATTTAAATAATTAAATAATAATAAAACAGACTCTTTAAATATGGAAGTAATATTGACAATTCAAAGAAGCTGTTTCAACTAAAGAAAATAACTGTCAAAGAGAAAGACATTAACTTCTATCAACTAAAGATGAGCTTTTTTTCCCTTTTTTAAAATTTTTATTTATTTATTTTTATTTTACTTTATTTTACTTTACAATACTGTATTGGTTTTGCCATACATCAACATGAATCCACCACTGGTGTACACATGTTCCCAATCCTGAACCCCCCTCCCACCAGAAGCTTTGGTAATGCTGGGTTTACCAGTATCCACCACATTGTCAGATTTCCAAAGATTGACAGAGTCAAGGACACACAATAATGACAAAAAATATGAATAATATACTTTTCAGACATATACACAGTATATCGTCACAAAATAAGTGAATTTCAGAACCAGAATGGAACTCAGTAAGGAATGAATCCGAACCATTCTACATATGAGGGATTAGGGCTGCTAGTGATAGTCAGTTGTATCACACACACACACACACAACCAAGGCAAGGCCTTATTTCTTTAGGCTCTTAGCTCAAAAATGCTTAAAATGTAGGGCAGATAATTAAACATTTTAAGACAAACAAAAGTTTGTTGTTCATACTCTTGGTTCTATTTATACTGAAAAAGTGAGCATTGAAAATAAAATTAACTCCACCCAAACTCTTTCCTAGGCATGAGTGCACAAGTCATTTGTATTTGCAGACTCTGAAATCTTTTGAATCTTTGAGTCTTTAAATCTTCTCTATACAACTTGTTGTTTCATATCTCATCTTATAAATGATTCTAAGAGTGAGGTTACTGATGGTTGTTGGAAATGAACAGCAATATCAAAGAGCCAGATGGCCTATATAGACTCCATTATACAACTGTTGATTTAAAATTTCTGCATGGCATTTCTCCCTTTATCTTTTCCTTCTGTACATGACTAAACTATAAATTACCTAGATCTAAATTATTCTGTGGAGCTCTGTGTAACTTTGGAGTTGAAATTCATGAAGTAAGAACTCTTAATTATTCCTGAAGTCATGTTATGTCATTTTGAAAATGTAACATCTGGCCTGGCGGTGGCCCCTGGAAACAGCAAAGGAAGTGTCACATTTTCTGTAAAAGTTAATACCACAATCTGCTTAGATGCCGTCTACAAACCTATAGACCCTTTTCTTAAGATTGTGATAGCTGATGTACATTATTATATAAATTACAGGTGTACAACAAAGTAATTTACAGTTTTAAAGCTTATACTCCACTTGTAATTATTATAAACTATTGGCTATATTCCTTGTGTTGTACAATATATCTTTGTAGCTTATTTGTTCTATACATAGTAGTTTTAAATTAATTAATTAGGGCATGTCATGTCTTAGTTGTGTCATGTGGTATCTTTCCTTCCAGTGCACTCTCTAGGTGTGATGTGCCAACTCAGTAGTCGCATTGCATGGGCTTAGTTGCTCTGTGGCATGTCAGATCTTACTTCCCAGACCAAGGATCAAACTTGTATCCCCTACATTTCAAAGTGGATTCTTAACCACTGGACCACCAGGGAAGTTCCCGAAAGTAGTTTGTACTTAATCCCCCACCCCTATGTGCCCCTCCCAAAACTCATTGACTCTTATATCTACAAGTTTTTTCTGTTCTTCATTAGGAAAAAAGTTAACATGAATAGTATATGTCCATCCCATAGTAAGATATCTATGACTAGAAACCATGAGGTAAGGAAAGCTGAGGATCTTGTAACTGAATCTGCTATTTCCAGACTATTTCTTCTTATTTCAAAGTCAAAATGCAGCTTTTGAGATATTTATTAATTTTAACATATGCTTTTTATTCATTAAAAATCTTGTGAAGTTGATTAGACATGAATAACTACTTTCTAATCTATTTTTGTACAATAGGTAATTATTTGGGGAAAGAAACCCAAAATGCAAGAAAACTAGCAATTTTTGGTAGAGTCTGTAATTTCCATGGTTTTTTGCCTATATTTATAAAATAAATAATAACTCATAAGAGTGCTGTAGAAAAATCTTTCAAGAAACAAAAGAAATTTATAAACATTTAACTAGCTTTATATTTTTAAGTATACGTGTTTCCTAATTATTTACTATTGCAGACTGAGTTCAAGTTTCTCTTCAGTATTTATCACTATATCCTCAAGCAAGTGACATCCTCCCTAGATATCACCCAGTTTCCCCATAAATAGGGTTTTATATCTTGTGAGGAACATAGGAGTCCCTAAACTCCAGGGCATAATGATTGATGATTTGAGGAGGAGCTGATGTAATAATAATAGAAGTTAAGCACTCAATAAATATAATGTACTGAATCATCCCCAATCTCCCCGCAACCTTGCGCCACCATCTGTGGAAAAATTGGCTTCCACAAAACCAGTCCCTGATGCTAAAAATATTGAGGACCACTGTACAGTAAAGTCTCAGTAAAAGCTAATTATTACTTTCAAGCATAATGCCTGATGATCTGAGGAGGAGCTGATGTAATAATAATAGAAGTTAAGCACTCAATAAATATAATGTACTGAATCATCCCCAATCTCCCTGCAACCTTGCGCCACCATCTGTGGAAAAATTGGCTTCCACAAAACCAGTCCCTGAAGCTAAAAATATTGAGGACCACTGTACAGTAAAGTCTCAGTAAAAGCTAATTATTACTTTCTTGTCATTTACCCCTAATTTTGACTCGTGAGCCTTTTCATGAAAATCAGACTGAATGAAAAAGAAAGTCTAGTTAAATCTTACAGTGATTTGTTAGGAGGAAAGTATGGGAGTCTTCTCATCTCCAAAGGCAAGCAGTGGTAATTTATAACTGTATTTCTGAAATAAAGATCCTGAAGTCTGAGAGAAACACTGGAGTTCAAAACATCAAAGCTAAATAAAACACTGTATTCATGAGATGTATATTAGGAGGTGCCAAGGCAACAGTTCAGAGATCTAGAATTGGTTTAGCCCTGTTATACCACAGAGTTATACTAGGGAAAGGGCTTTGGCCTGACTCCAGTATGTATGAAGTTTCAGCAAACCAAACCAGATATGTTAATAGTGACTATTATTAAATCTTTATGGCAATGAACTTAATTAGAATCAGTCTAGCTGTAGTAGAAAGGGTTCAGTGAGTTAAGGGATCACTGTCATCATAGTAACTCTGTGTCTTCCCAACTCAACCCAAAGCCTTTTAAGGGAGTATCCCAGAAGTCCTATGATGGTTAAACACACAGTGACCACACTGGAATGGTCTTGGTTCTTGTCAGTTGTCTCACCATAATTGTTTACAGCACATACTTTTGTTTTAAGAATGATATGGCCATTCTAGTTAAAGAGGAAAATGAAGCTTCAAGATCATGACTGGGTAACTTGCAAGGTACAAGACGAAAGACTAATACTTTTTTTTTTTTTTTGAGTTTTCTAAACCTTTATACATACTATGCATAAATATATATATATATATAAGTGTATATATATATATAAGATTTATGCTTGATAAAGGCTTGAGAAAGAATATTAAAAAAAAAAGGAACAGATGGAAATATTGGAAAACAAACTAAATGAAATGGGAGCACTGAATATGGAATAGAAAAAGTGAAACAATCTAGGTAAAAGTAAAAGATCAATATACTAAAAGCCAGTTGTTTTTAAACATGGTTGCTCATTGGAAACATATTTGGAGCTTTGAAGAAAAAAGCAATACCTGGGTATTTGTATTTTTCAAAATATTCCAAGGTAATTCTTATATGCATTGGGATTTTGAAAAGTGATTACAGGTTTTTCTATTAAATGGTAGTCTTGGTGATATAGAATTCTATTATTTTTCTGTTGACCAACAATGATACAATGGTATTATATGAGTAATAGTTACATGAGCACAATAGTAAAAGATGTTTATCAGTCTTTACATCAATAGCCAGATCAAAAATAATTACAATTGCAAGTCACAATGGGAACATGATTAACCTAGTATAAAAATATATAATTACAATATAAAATAATTACATACAACTTGAGGGGTTCAGCAGACTGATGTGGTAAGTGGAAGTGCATGTATTCACACGTTTTCATCCACCCTGCAAATCTATGTCTTTTGGTTGGTGATTTTAACCCATTTGCATTTAAGGTGATTATTGATATGTATGATCCTATTACCATTGTATTAATTGTTTTGGGTTTATTTTCGGTAGGTCTTTTCCTTCTCTTGTGTTTCCTGCCTAGAGAAATTAGTTTAGCATTTATTGCAAAGCTGGTTTGGTGTTGCTGAATTCTCTTAACTTCTACTTGTCTGGAAAACCTTTGATTTCTCCATCAAATCTGAATGAGACTTGTTGGGTAGAGTACTCTTGGTTATAGGTTCTTCCCTTTCATCACCTTGACAATATTGTGCCATTCCTTTCTGGATTGGAGAGTTTCTGTTGAGAAATCAGGTAGGAGTTCCCTTGTACATTGTCATTTTTCCCTTGTAGCTTTTAATATTTTATTTTTGNACCTTTGATTTCTCCATCAAATCTGAATGAGACTTGTTGGGTAGAGTACTCTTGGTTATAGGTTCTTCCCTTTCATCACCTTGACTATATTGTGCCATTCCTTTCTGGATTGGAGAGTTTCTGTTGAGAAATCAGGTAGGAGTTCCCTTGTACATTGTCATTTTTCCCTTGTAGCTTTTAATATTTTATTTTTGTCATTCATTTTTGTCACCTTGATTACTATGCATTTGGGGGTATTCCTCCTTGGGTTTATCCTGCCTGGGATTCTCTGCACTTTCTGGATTTGGTTGAGTAGTCCTTTGACGTATTAGGAAGTTTTAATCTATTATCTATTCAAATATTTTCTTGGGTCCTTTCTTTCTCCACCTTCTGAAACCCCTATAACATTAAAAAAAAATGCATCTAGTTCTGCTTTATTGACTATGCCAAAGCATTTGACTGTGTGGGTCACAAAAGACTGTGGAAAATTCTTAAAGAGTTGGAAACACCAGACAACTTTCTCAGACCTGCCTCCTGAGAAATCTGTATGCAGGTCAAGAAGCATGGAAAAGTTGGAACCAGACATGGAACAAGAGACTGGTTCTGAATTGGGAAAGGAGTACATCAAGAATGTATATTGTCACCCTGCTTATTTAACTTATATGCAGAGTATATCAAGCAAAATTCTGGGAGGGATGAAGCACAAGCTAGACTCAAGATTGTCAGGAGAAATATCAATAACCTCAAATATGCAGATGGCACCACCCTTATGGCAGAAAGTGAAAAAGTACTGAAGTGCCTCTTGGTGAAAGTGAAAGAGGAGAATAAAAATGTTGGCTTAAAACTCAACATTCAAAAAACTAAAATCATGGTATCCAGTCCCATTACTTCATGACAAATAGATGGGGAAACAATGGAAACAGTGAGAGACTTTCTTTTATTGGGCTCCAAAATCACTGCAGATGGGGGCTGCAACCATGAAATTAAAAGATGCTTGCTCCTTGGAAGAAAAGCTATGACCAACCTAGACAGCATGTTGAAAAGCAGAGACATTCCTGATGAAGGTCAGTCTAGTCAAAGCTATGGTTTTTCCAGTAGTCATGAATAGATTGAGAGTTGGACTATAAAGAAAGCTGAATGCTGATAAATTGATGCTTTTGAACTGTGGTGTTGAAGGAGACTCTTGAGAGTCCCTTGGACTGCAAAGAGATCAAAGGGTCAGTCCTAAAGGAAACCGATCCTGAATAGTCATTGGAAGGACTGATGCTGAAGCTGAAGTTCCAATAATTTGGCCAGCTGATAAGAAGAACTGACTCATTGGAAAAGACCCTGATACTCGGAAAGATTGAAGGCAGGAGAAGAAGGGGATGACAGAGGGTAAGCTGGTTGGATGGCAAAATCAGCTCAATGGACATGAGTTTGAGCAAGCTCTGGGCGTTGGTGACGGACAGGAAAGCCTGGCATGCTGCAGTCCATGGAGTCACAAGGATTCAGACACAAATGAGCAACTGAAATGATAATGACTGTTTGTTGTTTAATGTTGCCCCGGAGGTCTCTTGTTCAGTTGCTAAGTTGTGTCTGACTCTCTGTGACCACCCTCCCCCCGCCCCAATAACCTAGGAACTGCAGCACACCAAACTTACCTGTCCTTCACTATCAAATTCAAGTCCATTGAATCAATGATGCCATCCAGCCATCTCATCCTCTGTCTCCCCCTTCTCCTCTTGCCCTCAATTTTTCTCAGCATCAGGGTCTTTTTGAGTGAGCCAGCTCTTCACTTCAGGTGGCCAATATACTGGAGCTTCTGCTTCAGCACCAGTCCTTCCAATAAATATTCAGGGTTGATTTCCTTTATGACTGATTGGTTTGACTTTCTTGCTGTTCAAGGGACTCTCAAGAGACTTCTATAGCACTGCAGGTCTCTTAGGCTATCTTCTTTTTTTTTTTTTTTTTCCATTTTTTTTCTATATTCTGTTTTGTGGCAGTCATTTCCACCATTCTGTCCTCCAGGTCACTTATTTGTTCTTCTGCCTCAGTTATTCTGCTATTGATTCTTTCTAGTGTAATCATTCATCTCTATTTGTTTTTTAGGTCTTTGGTAAATATTTCTTGCATCTTCTCCATTCTATTTTTGAAATCCTGTATCATCTTCACCATCATTATTCTGAATTCTTTTTCTGAAAGTTTGGGTTATTTAGTTGTTTTTCATTTAGATGTTTTTCTAAGGGTTTACATTGTCCCTTCATCCTGGATGTAACTGTCTACATTTTCATCCTGATTAACTTTCTGTAGATTTTTTTTTTTTTTACCCACAATGAGATTGTGGTTCTTCTTGCTTTTTCTGTCTGTCCTCTGATGGATGAGGCTAAGAGCCTTCTGTAAACTTCTTGATGGGAGGGACAGGGTAGGAAAAACTGGCTCTTGCTTTGGTGGACAGGGCCTTTCTCAGTAAAGCTTAAATCTAATTATCTTCTCATGGATGGGGTTGTGCTCCCTCTCTGTTAGTTATTTGGCTTTAGATGCACCCAGCCCTGGGATCCATAGAATCTTTAGTAGGGTTAATGGTGAATTCCAAGAGTACTTATACCAGAGGGGGTCCTCCATGACTGCTGCTGCCAGTGCCCTCATCCCTGTGCTGAGTCCCTGACAAACCATGCCTCCACAGGAGACCCTGTAACACTAGCAGGTAGATTCGGTTCAGTCTCCTGTAGGGTTGCTGCTCCTTTTCTCTGGGTCTTGGTACATGTAAGATTTTGTCTGTGCTCTCCAAGTTTGGAGTCACATTTCCCCAAGTCCTGTGGATATCCTATAATCAAATCACACTGGCTTTCAGAATCCCTGGAGATTCCTGGTTTCTTTGTTGAATTCTCAGATTGGGAAGCTTGACATGGGGCTCAGAATTTTCACTACTGTGGGAAAACTTCTTTGGTATTATTTTTCTTCAGCTTGTGGGTCACCCACCCAGTGGGTATGGGGATTTTTTTAATCGTGATTTTGCCCCTCCTACCATCTCACTGGGGCTTCTTTTTTGTCTTTGCACATGGAATTCAAGTGTTCTCCTGTCGATGTTTGTTCTATAACTAGTTGTGATTTTGATGTTCTCATAAGAGGAGATGAACGCACATTCTTCTACTCTGCCATCCTGAACCAGAAAGAGACAAGGTAAGACTTATTTAAAAGGCTTGGATTTTGTAGTGAGGGTTTTTTTTTTTTTTTTTTTTTTTGAGGTTGGACAAAAGGAAATTTTGATTTGAAGTCAGAGTGGTATAAATCCTCAGAGTAAAAATCATCTTATATTCTTTTTGGACATATCTATAGGCCCTGTGGGAGTAGCCCCCAATGGCTAGACTGAATCATCAATTACTCTTAGTAATTGCTAACAAAGAGCAAAAAGGCTTTGGGTTTAAAGAAATATGAGTACAGGAAACTGTACTTTGAGAAAACACCTTGCAACTTAAGAAAGAAAGAAACAGGTAAAGGACATCTTTAGAATTCCCTGGAATTATGAAATGTGCATTCATGACTCCATTTTAGAGGGCTGTGTGTGTGTGTGTGTGTGAGTATTCATGTGAGTGTGCATGCATACATACAGAGTGCACTGCNAAAGAAAGAAACAGGTAAAGGACATCTTTAGAATTCCCTGGAATTATGAAATGTGCATTCATGACTCCATTTTAGGGGGCTGTGTGTGTGTGTGTGTGTGTGTGTGTGAGCATTCATGTGAGTGTGCATGCATACATACAGGGTGCACTGCAGCAGTGAAATACGGGGAAGGAATGCAACAGGGGAAAGGGTGGTAAATATAAGAGTAAAGGGAAAACTGAAGCTGGCACTCATTCTTATATCCTTTTTGGCCAGATGACTATATTAAACCACACATGCTTGTCCCAGCATGCTATATTTTCCAAGGAAGAGGTACACCAACCTTCTTAATTTATTGAGGATTCAACACTTCATCTCTTAATTTCTAACCTATGACCTATCCTTATCCTCTCATCCCTTAGTTACTTCAACCTTCATTGGGATGGTGCTTTCCAAGTATTGGTATCTCATACTTGTAGTTTCATACAAAATAAAAATAGTTTACCCTACTAAAATTACCTGATTTCATTGTCTCATTATGAACTATGCTATATTCTAGAAGAGTTGTACCTTGGAAATAATAAATTCTGGCATATCATCACTTACCAAAACCTTTTATTCTTTCAATCATTTTACTCCACTATCCCAACAATGTTGGTTGGTCAACTATCTTGCAAAATTTATCCAAAATTCCTCTTCTGACCCTTCCACATGCATCACTTTCTCCAGTTTTCCCTGCCTTCCCTCTCAAACTTAGATTCAGTATGCTACCACTTTAACCAGTCTTGGCCTCACTTGTTATATAAAGACATCTATATAAAAATTCTGCAAGTTTCTGAGTATGTCTAGTTTAATGTTCATTCAGAAATAAGGGAAATAGCCATCGGATTGGCTAATAGACTCACCAGATCCAAGATTCCATTTATGACATGATTTCAATAAGTTACTAAACTAGCGAACTATGGTGGCATTTTAGGTCTCATGGTATTAGTATATAAGGAAGCTTCTTTAAGGAGACCCAGAGAATTCTATGATCAAAGGGTTTTTGTAGTGATTTATAATTTGAAGGAATGAAGATATACATACATTTATATTGTACATGTATATAGGAGGGAAATTACTGTTAGTAGTGTTAAGCATATTTTAGATTTAATAGACATATCAATCTCTTTTAAGAATGATAGCACTATTTTGCTACTGCTCCTGGTAAACAGCATGAGCTTTCCTATGTTGCTTTATGGGTAGCCAACACTTGACAACATCAACTTTATTTTTTTTAGCTGTAACTATGCTAATATTAAAATAGGAATGTGTATAAATGTGTTCTAAGAAACTTGTACAAGCATATTTACAATAGCACTACTTTTAATAATTCAAAACTAGAAATAAACCAGATGTTTATCTACAGTAGAATAGATAAATTGTGTATTCATACATCAAAGAAAATTGACAAACACAGTTATAAACAATAAAATTGACACACCTCACACACATATTGAGCACAAGAAGCCAGAAACAGAAGAATAATGTACTGTATTGTACTATTCAATACAATTTCAAAAAAACAAAAACAACAACAACAACCAAAAAAAAACCAGAGCTGAAGTCAATATTGAAATTGTAGAAAGAGACTCGAAGCGGGCTGGTCATATCTGTTTTTTGTCCTGGGGACTGGTTTTGTGTGTATTCTCAGTGTGATAATTTATTGATTTAAACATTTATGTTTTCTGTGGTTCCCTTTAATGAAAAGTTAACAAGAAATTCAAAATCATTACTGTTAAACTGACATCATTAAACGTTCATTTTCACCAGCCTCAAACAGCACATATCTGTTTTTTGTCCTGGGAACTGGTTTTGTGTGTATTCTCAGTGTGATAATTTATTGATTTAAACATTTATGTTTTCTGTGATTCCCTTTAATGAAAAGTTAACAAGAAATTCAAAATCATTACTGTTAAACTGACATCATTAAACGTTTATTTTCACCAGCTTCAAACAGCCCCTAAGTGAAGCCTGTAACTCTGTTATTTTCACTGAAGTAATAGCAAATCTATTATTTTCCTAGTTGGTTTACTCCCATTCCCCACAGCTACTATTTCAGACTTTTGCCAGCTTCTTCAACCATCAGTTTCAGAGCTTCTCTTTTATGATGTGAGAACACGCTACTCTCACTCCAAATATTAAATATAATCTCTCAATCATAAGAAAAGTTAACCCAATTTTCTGTTATCTTACACACAATCTTCCTGCAGGATTGAAATTAATTTTTTAAAGAGGACAAATTTATTTGTAAGAAATAAGTTTTGTTCAGAGTGATAAAAAGCAAACAAATAACAATAATCTTCAACTCTCTGTCTTGTAGACAATGGTGAGTGGATATCAGTGGTTCAGGGCCCATCAGGCTTTCTACTCTTGGGAGCCTCAGAAAGTCAGCATGTTCCTTTTGTCCTCATGGTTCAACACTACCATATCTGCATTCCAGACAGCAGCATAGCAGAAAAGCAAAGACACAAGGCAAATACGAGGATGGGGAGGGGACTTGTTATGGGCAATGCACATTCCTCTAGGTCTGCTTTTCCTGATTTTCTGTTCTTTACACTACATACACTCTAATGAAATCATATTATTCACAGACCATCCTCATGGACTCTCTCTCCCATTTGTAGTAATAATTCTTATAAATTTTATTTATAAGAACTTCTATGAAGTGCAGCAAGCTTCAGTACCATAAACCCATCTATGTGCACATGCAAAAGATGACATACCCACTTTCATTCACTATTTAATCCAGTGTAATATGGATTTTTGCCAACAAAAATCCCCTGAAATTATTTCACTACAATGACTTAAATCTCTCTTGCAAAATAAAACTCATAGACATTTTCCATGCCTTATCTATCCTTTATCATTTTATTCTGAAGACTACTGCATTCTTCACAGATGGTCTTTCCTCTTGATTTCTGAACATCTTTCTCTTGATTTCTTATCTCCAATCAAAAGACATCGAGAGTTTCCAGGGAACCATTTTTAAAGGTAATATTTGGGGTGAGGGCTGCAAGGTGCATGACTATCTTGTGCTTGACTAGTGGTGAGGTGACAAGAATCTTAAATCCTCAACCTTCTGGTTCCAGCCAGTCTGGGGTCTAGTGTTTGTGCTCAGCAGACAGTCACCAAGTCTCCTACTCAAGTTTACCTGGATAAGAGTCTTCTTAGTTTCTTCAGAACAACTCAAAGATATGTATAAGATTATTGTTTATCCCTTAAGGAAGAACTCGGACTGTTTTATCACTGAGTATTGTTTAAGCTACCATTTGTTGTCTGGCTGGATTGCTTTGCCTTTGTTTCTGAATTCCCTCACTTCCCTAATCAGTAACTGCTTAAGGTGCTTTGGGTTTCCCAGGCAGGCAAAGAATCTGCCTACCAATGCAGGAGACACAGAGACATGAGTTCCATTCTTTAGTCAGAAAGATCCCCTGGAGGAAGAAATGGCAACACACACTAGAATTCTTGCATGGGGGAATCCCATGAACAGAGGAGTCTGATGGGCTACATCCATGGGGTCACAAAGAGTCAGACACAACTGAGCAGACAGATAAGTCTACTCTTTGGAGCTAAGGGAAGGCTGAAGAGACCTTTTGGTTCAAACACGAAATATTTATGAGGACCCTTCAGTGTTCTGCTTAATTTCATTTGCCAACATCTGTTGGATCATTGAAAAAGCAAGAGAGTTCCAGAAAAACATCTAATTCTGCTTTATTGACTATGCCAAAGCCTTTGACTTTGTGGATCACAATAAACTGTGGAAAATTCTGAAAGAGATGGGAATACCAGACCACCTGACCTGCCTCCTGAGAAATCTGTGTTAAGATCAAGAAGCAACAGTTAGAATTGGACATGGAACAACAGACTGGTTCCAAATCAGGAAAGGAGTACATCAAAGCTGTATATTGACACCCTGCTTATTGAACTTATATGCAAAGTACAACATGAGAAATGCTGGGCTGGATGAAGCACAAGCTAGAATCAAGATTGCCAGGAGAAATATCAATAACCTCAGATATGAGGATGACACCACACTTAAGGCAGAAAGTAAAGAAGAACTAAAGAGCCTCTTGATGAAAGTAAAGGAAGAGAGTGAAAAAGTTGGCTTAAAACTCAACATTCAGAAAACTGAGATCATGGCATCTGGTCCCATCACTTCACGGCAAATTGATGAGGAAACAATCGGGAAACAGTGACACACTTTCTTTTCTTGGGCTCCAAATCACTGCAGATGGTGACTGCAGCCATGAAACTAAAAGACTGTTGCTCCTTGGAGGTAAAGATATAAGAAACCTGGACAGCATGTTAAAAAACAGAGGCATCACTTTGCCAACAAATGTCCATCTAGTCAGAGCTATGGTTTTTCCAGTAGCCATGTATAGATATTAGAGTTAGGCTATAAAGAAAGCTTAGAGCTGAGTAATTGATGCTTTTGAATTGTGGTGTTGGAGAAGACTCTTGAGAGTCCCTTGGACAGCAAGGAGATCGAACCAGTCAATCCTAAAGACTATCAGTCCTTAATATTCATTGGAAAGACTGATGCTGAGCTGAAGCTCCAATAATTTGGCCACTTGATGCAAAAAACTGACTCACTGGAAAAGACCCTGATGCTGGGAAAGATTGAAGGATGGATAAGAGGGTGACAGAGGATGAGATGGTTGGATGACATCACTGACTCAGTGGACATGAGTTTGAGTAAGCTCCGGGAGTTGGTGATGGACAGGGAAGCTTGGCATGATGCAGTCCATAGAGTCACAAAGAGTCAGACATGACTAAGAGACTGATTAACTGAAGTGAATCTTTTTTTCAAGGCCCCCTTTTCCACCCTTCTCAGTACTGCTAAGCACTCTGTTCTATCCCACCTTCTGTTCATTCTTTACCTAATTCTTAACGACTTCAGCTCTTTCAGTTTCATTACACTATAGGCAACTCCCAGGACTGTAGTTTTATCTAAAGTATCTCTACTGAGATCTAGGATTACCTGATTATTGAAAATATCTCCCAGCATGCCAAAATCACATCTTATTCCCAAATCTGTACTTATTTTGTTTTCTAAGTCAGGAATGGCCTT
Organism: Oreotragus oreotragus; assembly: GCA_006410675.1. NCBI lineage: Eukaryota > Metazoa > Chordata > Mammalia > Artiodactyla > Bovidae > Oreotragus > Oreotragus oreotragus. The sequence continues at coordinate 117,349 of SJYX01015499.1, read as the reverse complement.
ATACTGTAAATCATTCTGCAATTAAAAGATCTCCAAGTCATCTTGCTTTTTTCTTTCTCTCTTTCCCTTTGTTATGAAGGATGGATAAGAGGGTGACAGAGGATGAGATGGTTGGATGACATCACTGACTCAGTGGACATGAGTTTGAGTAAGCTCCGGGAGTTGGTGATGGACAGGGAAGCTTGGCATGATGCAGTCCATAGAGTCACAAAGAGTCAGACATGACTAAGAGACTGATTAACTGAAGTGAATCTTTTTTTCAAGGCCCCCTTTTCCACCCTTCTCAGTACTGCTAAGCACTCTGTTCTATCCCACCTTCTGTTCATTCTTTACCTAATTCTTAACGACTTCAGCTCTTTCAGTTTTATTACACTATAGGCAACTCCCAGGACTGTAGTTTTATCTAAAGTATCTCTACTGAGATCTAGGATTACCTGATTATTGAAAATATCTCCCAGCATGCCAAAATCACATCTTATTCCCAAATCTGTACTTATTTTGTTTTCTAAGTCAGGAATGGCCTTATACTGTAAATCATTCTGCAATTAAAAGATCTCCAAGTCATCTTGCTTTTTTCTTTCTCTCTTTCCCTTTGTTCACTGAGCTACAAGTGCTGCTGATTTTACCTGCTTGAATTACTCAAATTTCGATTCTTAGCTTCAACACCAGGGCACTATAACTGCTTACCTGAATCACATAAACTTTCGAATGTGGTTGTCTCCTTCCATTCTTCACTACTCTGTGTCTTTTCCACTCTGTAGTAATAAAGATTTTCTGAATGTGCAAATCAGATATTGTCACTATTTCAACGTGATCACTGGAGTAATTGCTACAGTCTTAGGGTTATTTCTACTACCAGATTCCTGCCTACCACTTTAGTCTTATCTCTTGTTACTGACACATTTAAATTTTGTGTTCCTTCTCATACTTGGTGATTAACCGTGTTTTGTCAGCACACAGTGTTCTCTCTCTGAACAGTATCTTCCCCATCCGGACCCCTGACATTCCTAGTCCCCACCCCTAGCCTGTGACTCCAAATCAACATAAAACTAATGCACTCCAGATCCTTTCATACTAGTATACCCTTGTCCTATGATTCTTAATCACTCTCTATTTTTCTTATAAAACTTATCATACTGTTTGGCAATTGCTTCTTTAAAATTTTGGTTTTCCTGACAGGCTATTAGCTCTGTTTATGTAGAATTTGAGTTATTTTGCTCAATGTTTTTTCTTCAGTACTTAACTCGGTGTCTAACAATAAAAATGTCCCTGGGAAGGAATAACAAATACAATTCAGTAAAACGTTATATACTTAGAAGCTGGATATATCTTTGTTCAATGCCTGAGATAAATAATTGCTTGTTAAATAATGAAACTAATCTAAATCCATTACCCATACTTCAAGAGACTTTGGAAATGTGTCCACATCAGTTATTAAAAATACATGAAGAGACTGTTCTATACATCTGTGTCGCTTTTGCTGTCTCAAATACAGGGTTATTGTTACCATCTTTCTAAATTTCATATATATGCGCTGCTGCTGCTGCTACTAAGTCGCTTCAGTTGTGTCTGACTCTGTGCAACCCCATAGATGGCAGCCCACCAGGCTCCTCTGTCCATGGGATTTTCCAGGCAAGAGTACTGGAGTGGGGTGCCATTGCCTTTTCCGATATATATGCGTTAGTATACTGTATTTGTGTTTTTCTTTCTGGCTTACTTCACTCTGTATGGGTGGGATGATTTGGAAGAATGACATTGAAACATGCATAATATCATGGAAACGAATCGCCAGTCCAGGTTTGATGCAGGATACAGGATGCTTGGGGCTGGTGCACTGGGATGACCCAGAAGGATGATATGGGGAGGGAGGAGGGAGGGGGGTTCAAGATGGGGAACACGTGTACACCCATGGNAATTACATATATATGCGTTAGTATATTGTATTGGTGTTTTTCTTTCTGGCTTACTTCACTCTGTGTAATAGGCTCCAGTTTCATTCACCTCATTAGAACTGATTCAAATGTATTCTTTTTAATAGCTGAGTAATACTCCATTGTATATATGTACCACAGCTTTCTTATCCATTCGTCTGCTGATGGACATCTAGGTTCCTTCCATGTCCTGGCTATTATAAACAGTGCTGTGATGAACATTTGGGCACATGTGCCTCTTTCAATTCTGATTACCTCGGTATGTGTGCCCAGCAGTGGGATTGCTGGGTCATAAGGCAGTTCCATTTCCAGTTTTTTTAAGGAATCTCCACACTGTTCTCCACAGTGGCTGTACTAGTTTGCATTCCCACCAACAGTGTAAGAGGATTCCCTTTTCTCTACACCCTCTGCACCATTTATTACTTCTAGACTTTTGGATAGCAGTCATTCTGACTGGTGTGAAATGGTACCTCATTGTGGATTTGATTTGCATTTCTCTGAGAATGAGTGATGTTGAGCATCTTTTCATGTGTTTGTTAGCCATCCGTATGTCTTCTTTGGAGAAATGTCTGTTTAGTTCTTTAGCCCACTTTTTGATTGGGTCGTTCATTTTTCTGGAATTGAGCTGCAGGAGTTGCTTGTATATTTTTGAGATTAGTTCTTTTTTAATATAAATTTATTTATTTTAATTGGAGGCTAATTACTTTACAGTATTGTATCGGTTTTCCATACATCAACATGAATCCACCACAGGTATACACGTGTGCCCCATCCTGAACCCCCCTCCCTCCTCCCTCCCTGTACCATCCCTCTGGGTCGCCCCAGTGCACCAGCCCCAAGCATCCAGTATCATGCATCGAACCTGGAGATTTTTGAGATTAGTTCTTTGTCGGTTGCTTCACTTGCTATTATTTTCTCCCATTCTGAAGGCTGTCTTTTCACCTTGCTTATAGTTTCCTTTGTTGTGCAGAAAGTTTTAATTAGGTCCCATTTGTTTATTTTTGCTTTTAATCCAATATTCTGGGAGGTGGGTCATAGAGGATCCTGCTGTGATTTATGCCGGAGAGTGTTTTGCCTATGTTCTCCTCTAAGAGGTTTATAGTTTCTGGTCTTGCATTTAGATCTTTAATCCATTTTGAGTTTATTTTTGCGTATGGTGTTAGAAAGTGTTCTAGTTTCATTCTTTTACAAGTGGTTGACCAGTTTTCCCAGCACCACTTGTTAAAGAGATTGTCTTGAAAAGGACATCTTTGTTGGGTGTTAGTTCTAAAAGGTCTTGTAGGTCTTCAAGTTGCTCGACTGAGCAACTTCACTTTCATTTTGAGCTTCCCTGATAGCTCACACGGTAAAGCATCTGCCTGCAATGAGGGAGACCTGTGTTCAGTCCCTGGGTGGGGAAGATCTCCTGGAGAAAGAAATGGCAACCCACTCCAGTACTCTTGCCTGGAGAATCCCATGGATGGAGGAGCCTTGTAGGCTACAGTCCATGGGGTTGCAAAGAGTCAGACATGACTGAGCGACTTCACATATGCTTAGTTGTTATCATATTAATGAGTACAGAGTTATAATGTGTTATAACACAGATCTTTGTTGGAAGACTTCGTGGTTTTTCTAGGTTGTCAAGGATATATTATAAGAGAGTTATCCCTAATCCTGGCTTTTTAAGCAGACCTTTAAAAGATGATGCTTTGAGGGGGAGGATCGTATATGCTTTTCTGTGTTCTTGAAAACAGGATGTTAAAAATATAATGGAGGATCAGTCTTTGTAAAATGCAGTCTATCTTTGAGATAGTTGGATGGTGTCACCAACTCAATGGACTTGAGTTTAAGCAAGCTCCGGGAGATGGTGAAGGACAGGGAAGCCTGGCGTGCTATAGTCCATGGAGTCGTAAAGAGTCAGACACTTGAGCTACTGAGCAACCACAAGCTTTGAGATAACTGAGTTTTTTCTTAATTTTACACTAACTGATAGAAAATAAATCCTGGCTTCAGTCCATGGAAACAGAACTTATTTAATTTTAAGTAGAAAGAGAAGTATTTTCTTATGCTGTAGATTTTTTTTTTCAGTCAATAATAAAATTTGTATGTGATCTTAGAATGTCTTTCAGCTAATGAATATTTTTTGTGTCAAACATTTAACGATAAAGATAGAGCCTAGGACTTCCCTGGTGGTGCGGGGGATAAAAGTCTGCCTGCCAATGCAGAGGACACAGGTTCGAGTCCCGATCCAGAAGATGCCACATATCATGAAGCAACTAAGACTGCGCACCACAGCTGCTGCGGCCTGCGTGCTCCGGGGCTCTTGCGCCGCAGTTACTGACAGCCACGTGCTAGAGTCTGTGCGCCACAGTGACAGAAGCCACTGTAATGAGAAGCCTGTACACCGCTACTAGAGGGTAACCCCTGCTCTCTGAAACCAGGGAAAGCCCGTGTGCAGCAGCAAAGACCTAGCAGAGCCAAATAAGCAAGTAAATAAATAAATATAAGCAATGTGTACATGTCAAAAAAAGGACTACAATGAAATACAATTTTAAGAAAAAATCCTATCCTTCAAAGTAGGTATTATAGATAGGTGTATTTTCCCCTAAAATATTTGACTGTAGAATAAACTAAAAAAAAAAAAAACTAGTGAAATTCTCAATGCTTTATTATATATAACTCCTATCCTAAATAAGGGAGAAGGCAATGGCACCCCACTCTAGTACTCTTGTCTGGAGGGTCCCCTGGGATTAAGAAAAAATCCTATCCTTCAAAGTAGGTATTATAGATAGGTGTATTTTCCCCTAAAATATTTGACTGTAGAATAAACTAAAAAAAAAAAAAACTAGTGAAATTCTCAATGCTTTATTATATATAACTCCTATCCTAAATAAGGGAGAAGGCAATGGCACCCCACTCTAGTACTCTTGTCTGGAGGGTCCCCTGGGTGGAGGAGCCTGGTGGGCTGCAGTCCATGGGGTTGCTGGGAGTCGGACACGACTGAGCGACTTCACTTTCACTTTTCACTTTCATGCATCGGAGAAGGAAATGGCAACCACTCCAGTGTTCTTGCCTGGAGAAGCTCAGGGGCTGACATCTATGGGGTCACACAGAGTCGGACACTACTAAGTGACTTAGCAGCATCCTAAATAAGCTCATTTTACATTCTAAGTATGTTTCTAATTAACTAGCCCAGGATTTCTCAATTGGAACAAGCATTGGGCAACATCATATCCATTAATCTCAAAATAAAGCCTTTATCCTCCAGCAACATAAGAGGCTTACAGATAGGTAACAGTCCTGAGAAAGTGACTCCTGTGTTGGAAGAAAAGACTAAAATCATCCTGTAAACAATTTTGATAAATGCACGGAAGCTCTTACAAGAAGGCATGTTGAGGTATTTCAAAATCCGCGGTGATAGCGAGCAAGCAAGAGATTTGACTGTCACCTGCGTGAAGGAGCAGGGCCTCAGTGTCTTTGCTTACCCCGGCCACGACAAAGTTTTCAAGAGGGGACCACATGATGGCCTGCTGCTCTGGGCTGGTCCTGGCTTTATGATGACAACATGCAAACACTGTTACCCTAGGGACCGGAGCTCTATTTGAAGGACGCTTCCTACACTTTTAACCTTGGTGCATAAAATCGTCCCCACTCCAGAAAGTGACTTAAGACCCCCGAACTACGTTACCTGAGATCAAGCAGCTGTACGCAAATACAAAAGAACGGAAATCAGTTTTAGAGCCAAGGTGCTGCAGAAAACAAGCAAAGGCCGCCCATGCTTCTTTTTTTATTCTCACACTTATTTATTTAAAGTTTGAAATGCATCTGTGTTTTTCGGTTGGGCCGGTCTTCACTGCTGCGCACGGACCTTCGCTGGCTGTGGCCGGTGGGGGCGACGCTCTGGTTTTGGAGCCCTGGCTTCTCACCTCCTTGGCCTCTCTTTCCGTGCGCAGCACAGGCTCCAGGGCGTGAGGGCTTCCGTAGTTGTGACGTACAGGCTTAGCTGCCCCCACTGGCATGTGGTGTCTTCCCGGACCAGGTGGATTCTTAACCGCTGGACCGTAAGGAAAGTCCTAAATTAACCATGCTCTGGTGGTTTCAGGTAGACGGCAAAGGGACTCAGCCATACGTATCCAAGCATCCATCCTCCCCCAAACCCCCCTCCCATCCAGGCTGCCACATGACATTGAGCAGACTCCCCTGTGCTGCCCAGTAGGACTTGTTGGTTATCCGTTTTACATATAGCAGTGTATCCATGTCAATTTCCTGGCATTTTGTCTTTTTAGGGGACTGCATGTTTGAGAGGATGTAGAGCTTTCATTGGGGTCCGAAGCCACAGTTGCACCATGATGAAAACAGCCCGGATCCCAGCGGGGTCACTTCCCAAGCCCTGAGTCATTGGTCCCCTAGAGGAAGCTGAGGCCCCTTCCAGCCCACACCCCGCCCACTCAAGCGGCTGCAGTGGAGGAGGGAATATTTCACAGCACTGGACAAGAGCTGCCCGCGACTTGGAGACCGTCAGAGGCACGAGGAAGCTGGTGGACGGCATTTGGCAAAGTAACCAAAGAAAACACACCAAGAGCAAACCTTTTCCAGGGTTGGCTAATATCATCCTCAGGCGGCTGAGTGTCGTCGTAGGAGAGGGCGCCTCCTCTGAGAACCTGGTTGACGCCAACTGTGGGGAAAGCAGGGACATGTAGCTTTCCTAGGAAGAGATACTGAGACGCTTTGATTGCAATCAGCCTTGATCCGAGGCAATTGCTGGTGTGAACACAGAAGTGGTATCAAAAATGAAACAGTGCCAGCAAGGGTTGCAACGAGGCATCACCTTCAGATCCGCCTGACTAAAGGTTTCCCAAGTCCTCAGTGAAGATGAATTAGAACGTACGTGAGAACAATACTCTGTTTCATTTCTTGATTTATGTATACAGTGCAGAGGCCAATTGTTTGAAGAAGCGTATGTCTCAGTTGGGTCTGCTGAGTCATCCTCAACTGATCTTCTAGTAGTTGGTATAAAATTTCAACTTTTAGAAACTTCTTCAGGATCAGTTAGGCTGATGCACGGCGAGACCCACATTGGCTGAAGAACCCCAGTCAACCATTGCTGTTAAATTCTGGGCACAGAATAGGGCAAGTTAAATAAGACATACCCTGTTCAGAATGACACCTCAGTGCTTGCTCTTTTCTTGCTGTGATACACGTGACAGGCTCTGTAATCATTGTTCACTCCCCTAAACTCATTTAAAAATGTGCATGGACCTGCTGATCATTGCTGAAAGTTTATGTTCCTCTTCTTCCTCCATCATAAAACCTCGGAATGCTAGCGGCCATGACCACCTAGAAGAAAAATTGTCTTCCTGCCTTCCGATATCTATTTTCCCCATCATCCTCAAAGAAAGAACCAAGGGCTATACATAGTAGTGTGTATATCTAGGAAGTGTCACTAAAGGAAAGGCTGTAGCCTTATTCTGCCTCCTTTTTTCTGTATCTCCTGCTGCCTGGAATACAGATATGATGGCAGGTGCTGAGTCCTGATGAGAATATAGAGCATCCAGATAGAAAGTATTGGGGGCCCTGATTACTATGGTCTCATCACTGCAGTCCTGGATCAGCCACATTTGCATAAGAGATTATACAAATGTTCCTCTCATTGAAGCCAATTTTATTCTAACTTTTCAATCACTCTCAGTTGAACCTGATCCCAGTTTCTCCAGGAAAACATTTTCACTCTGAAAAACTGTGGATATACATATTGAGCAGACATCTTAGAAAGTCATGGTGGGAGGAGAGATGGCTCAGAAAAGGAAGGGGTGCAGGCTCAGTACTTACATAATAGAAATTATTTGCTAGAGTCGTAGCTCTACATTTTTCCCTGATGAGACTGCCCAATGCTCTATGGTTGGTGGAATATCAATATAATTGCTCATCTGTTTTCTTTCTTCAGAAATGAAATGCAGTTCAGAATGGAAACCAGGTCTTTCTTTTCTTAATCATTCCATAGGAGACAATCACATGAGTAACACCTCTTTGAAGATTTAATCCTCGTTTCTACTCTCTTCCATTCCCCAGCAAAGGTTTATCTTAAGCCACATTTGTAAATTGCTTCAACACATATGCCTGGTACAAATTTAAACTCATAAAACAGAGAAAGCCAGGGTGGGAATCACTCCTCTAACAGACCAGTGTACACTATGGGCTGCCCCCATCTCTAGTGCTTTCCCATAAAAGGCTTGAGAAAAGGAAGTTAAACCGCAATCCCATTAGGTAATAGGCTGTGCATTAATATCATTTATCTGGAATGAGGAAGGGAAAGACTCAGCTTTGAAAGATTTTCCTCAACAGTATATTCCCCTTTGCTACAAACCTGTCCCTGAGACATCAGGTGAGACACAGGAGGAAAACTGCAGCCCTTCATCTTATACCAAGCACTTTGCCAAGGCAAGCAATCTTTCAGAATTTGGAAAATGTTTTTCAATAGATGGTGCAATTTAACAGCCAGTGCTCACCAGGCTGATTTCCAACTCAGGGAGCAGAAGTGGACGTAACAAACAGTGGTGAGGGGCTTTGACTTAGCCCAGAATCCCTCATACTCTTAAAATTTTTCAAGGAACCCCCCCCTCAAAAACTTTTGCTTATGTAGATTATATTTAAAATATTAGAAGTAATAATGAAAATATTTAAAATACTAATTTTTGTTTAACTAGCAATGAGAAACTCAATACATTAAAATAAAATAATTTAAGTAAAGTCAAAACTGAAAGAAATTTAAGATATTTGTTTAAAAATAACAGATAAACTGTGCAACTTTTAGCAAAAAATAACTGATTTTAATGAAATTAATTATGTTTTCTGAATGGATCTTTTGCCCAAGCATGATTTTGCTGTATAAATGACTCGATCATTGGAAAATTTTGCTTCATTGGGTGAATATTTGAGCTTCCAAATACTGAATATACAATATTTTTTTAATCACATTTATTAATATCACTGAGCTCATTAGAAAAATCTTTAAGCATCAGGAGGTTATCAAGCTCAAATTTTTTGAAGTGACAAGCTCTTTTTATTTACTCTCAAGAAAAATTCTGTCAAAAAGATAGTTCAAATAACAATAGTTTATTGTCAACTGTCTTGGTGGCGCTGTGGTAAAGAAGCCAACTGCCAATGAAGGACATGCAAGAGACACAGGTTTGATCTCTGGGTTGGGAAGATGCCCCTGGGAAAGGAAATGGCAACCCACTCCAGTATTCTTGCCTGGGAAATCCTGTGGACAGAAGAGGCTGGTGGGTTACAGTCTGGGGTTGCAAAGAGTTGGACATTACTGAACGATTGGGCACACATGTCTTTCAGAGAAAAATGGTGTTCCATGAAAGAGCAGGCTATTTTAGCTTGCAACTCAAAACTGCATATGTGCTGGAGTATAGTTGTTGAGGTGCTTTATGCATGCTTCCTATTTTATCACATAGAATATTAAAAAGACATCTGGTCAAGGGTCAAGGTTAACTAAGTTAATAATTTTCCTCTTTTATCGAGGACATGAGATAGTCTCCCCTCCCCCTCATCCGCCACTTTCCTTGTGAGTTCATTGTGACCAAAAAAAAAAAAAAAAAAATGCAGTGACTACTGATGTAGGCTTGAGCCCTTGCCTCGATTGTTATTAATACAAAGGCAGCAGCTATTATACCTAATTTTGTTTTTGCACAATTAGTGCAAATGTCAACACAATGAAAAAGGCAAATGACTTCTTAGTATTATTATTAAAATAATTTTCCTTTTCTGGATGAGAACAAGGATCTCAGAGAATACCTGGGGGAATCAGATTACACTTTAGGAATGGCTATGGTAGAGGTTTCTAGTATTAAATTAAGACCCATCAGCATCACATGGATGAAGTTTACAGTAATAGGGTCTTTTAACTGTCTTTTCTGCACTGTCCCATCAGAAACAAATAAACCAGGAGAAAAATGTTACAAACATTTATGATGACTGCTATAAAACTGATCAATATACAAGAAATATCTTACCAATAATTATTAATGTAAAAAAGTCTCAGAATATTTTTTTTTAATTTCTATCCCTGAACACATTTCAGAATTTTAGAGGTGACAGTAATAATAATCCTATAATGATATAATAATAATAATGAATAAGTATAAAATCTCCTTTGGGTGGATTTTCAGCAGCTCTTTTCCTAAAGATTTATATTATCAAAAATTTTTATTTATGTATGTATTCTTAATTTTGGCTGTTTTGGGTCTTAGTTGCCCGGTAGCACATGAGATTAGATCCCAGACCAAAGATTGAATGCGTGTCCCCTGCAGTGGAAGGCAGACTCTTAACCATTGGACCACCAGGGGATTCCCCTACATGGTTTCATTTTAACTTGAAAAAAACTCTGTGATGCAGTTGTGCAGGACTTCATATCCCTTTCATTTTGTAGGTCAAGAGTCTAAGAAAGTGAGATTCACTTACAGCCACAAAGGAAAAGGGTGGTGGAACCAGAGTTTCCTTCTGTGTGTATGTGTTAAGTCGCTTCAGTCATGTCTGACTCTGTGACTCTGTGGACGGTAGCCTGCCAGGCTCCTCCGTCCATGGGGTTCTCCAAGCAAGAATATTGGAATAGGTTTCCATGCGCTCCTCCAGGGGATCTTCCTTGCCCAGGGATCGAACCCACTTCTCTTACATTTCCTACATCGTCAAGCGGGTTATTTACCACTAGTGCCTCCTGGGAAGCCCAGCCACCAGGGCTTCTTCCTGGTTAACATTTGAAAGCCTTTTCATTTTTTTACCACTCTGAACCACTTGGCCCATCTGGCCTCTGCAGGTATGTTTCACTTCAATAAAAAGAGATGATTCCAATAAACTCAGAGGCTGCAGAAATCCCTAAGGCCAAATAACTGAAAACCTGCAGGGACAGTGTGACTCCCCTGAGATTTTCCAGTTTCTATTTCTGCTGATAGGCTGAAGTGTATAGAAAGGAAGAAACTCTCTCAGCCGGGGTTGGATCACCGGCTAAATTTGGAGTTCCAGATTAGAGAAACACCCTCGGATGACAGGGCCTTCCATCCCTGGTGTCCTGGAGGGGCTCATTCTGAAACTGTACATGTGTGTTTCCTTCCTCTTTGGAACTGGAGGGGAAACTTGGCTAAGGCGTCTGCTGCCCTTTGCCTCTTGTGAGTGATGGGGGATACTATTTGGAGATTTAGGCAGAAAGTGATGAAGGGGAAGAGGATGTGGGTGGGGACCAGTGATGAGGGGAAGAGAATGAAATGTGAGCCGGTCGTGCCATAAGCAGAAGCAGTCTTAAAACCTCGCATTTGTATTTCCCAGCCTGGTACAGGTAACAGAATCTTCCCTACTTGTCACCAGTGAGTAGTTGCCATAACAATGCTGTATTTATGTGACCCATATCTTACCTCTGAAAGGCAGAGGAAGATCCTCAAAGAAACACATAGACCTCCAGTGGTGTGTAGGGACAAGGGACTGTTTTCCCTCCTCTTCTGTGTCATACGGTCATTTTCTCTTGAAAATATTCATTTTTTCCCCAGCTTATTTCCATTGTGCTCTACACTCTTTATGTCCTAGCCCTGGATCTAAAAGGAAGGCACAAGGAAGTGTTTTTGAGTGGAGCCCGCTTGACCCAAGCCAGCTGAGAGTCCTCTGCTCTCACCTCATGTCTCAGGGGTCAGAGAGAGATCACAAGAATACACATTACTCGGATGCAATCACTTCTTGCTGATGAAAAACAGCTTGCCTGGGTGGAAAACCATTTTCTCAGACAGTGATTTGCCTAGGAGTTGCAATGACATTGCTCTTTTGTGCCAAGAATATCAATCAGTCCAAAAGTCCCTCTCCCATGAAAGGTAGGTGAGATCCTGGGCGTGCCCATCCGTGCATTCGTAATCACTGTGTTTGGTGCTAGTGTGAATGTCAAGGAGGAATACTGGGATCATTCTGCCATTATTTGCTTTTCCTATCTCCCTCACCCTCACCCCTTTTATATAATCTCTTGACTTCCTCCCCACTCACCCTAATTCTGTTGTTTCTCACTTTACTATTCTCAGTTTAAAAGTGTGAGTCCTTTGGGATGAAGGGTGATATAAAATCTAGGAAGGATGGAGAACCATCTTACAGAAGAAAGGAAAGGGCTCTGGACCATGGTGCATTAAAAAAAAAAAAAAAAAAAACTTGTCAAAATTGGAGAACTTTTGTGTAACCATTTTAATATTGAAGATGGAAAAAAAAGCCAACGTTTTCAGTATATTATGCTTTATTATTTCAAGAAAGGTCAAAAAGCAACTGGAACTCAAAAACACATGTGTGCATTGTATGGAGAAGGTGCTTTGACTGATCGAACATGTCAACAATGCTTTGCAAGGTTTTGTACTGGAGATTTCTCTCTCGATAATTCTCCACAGTTGGGCAGACCAGTTGAAGTCAGTAGAGATCAAATTGAGACACTGATAACAATCAATGTTATACCATGCGAGAGATAGCCAACATACTCAAAATATTCCAATCAGGTGCTGAAAATCATTGGCACTAGCTTGGTTATGTTAATCACTTTGATGTTTGGGTTCCATATAAATTAAGCAAAAAAAAATTTTCTTGAGAGTATTACCCCCTGTGATTTTCTGCTCAAATGTAATGAAAACTTTTCATTTTAAAAACAAAATGTGACGGGTGATGAAAAGTGGATATTGTACAATATAGAGGAATGAAGCAGATCATGGGGCAAGTAAAATGAACAACCAGCAACCACACGAAAGGCTGGTCTTCATCCAAAGAAGGTGATGCTGTGTATATGGTGAGATTGAAAGGAAGTCCTCTACTATGAGCTCCTTCTGGAAAGCCAAATGATCAGTTCCGACAAGGACTGCTCCCAATTAGACCAGCTGAGAGCACCACTCAAGGAAAAGCATCCAGAATTAGTCAACAAAAAACACATAATATTCCACCAGGATAACGCAAGACCACATGCTTCTTTGATGAGCAGGCAAAAACTGTTAGGGCTTGGCTGGGAAGTTCTGATTCATCATCCGCGTTCACCAGACATTGCACCTTTGGATTTCCATTTATTTTGGTCTTTACAAAATCATTTTAATGGAAAAAATTTCAATTCCCTGTATGACTGTAAAATGCAGCGAGAACAATTCATTGCTTACAAAGATAAAACGTTTTGGGAAGATGACATTATGAAGTTGCCTGGAACTTGGCAGAAGGCAGGGGAACAGTGAATATGTTGTTCCATAAAGTTCTTGGTGAAAACGAAAAGTATCTTTTAGTTTTACTTAGAAACTGAAGGCACTTTTTGGCCAACCCAATATTCTCTTAGGGAAGACACGCTTTATCATGAATACAGTGCTGGTAGGAATATGGACATTAAAGGCTGATCTAATGACGAGGAACTTAGAAACTGGAGGAAAGGCAATCCTTGTTATAAAGTAACAAAGAACTTGACTGATTTATGTTCTAGAGTTTTGTGTAAGGTAGAAATTGTGAGTGATGAAATTGGATATTTAGCTGAAGAACTTTCTAAGCAAAGATGAAGAAGTATCTTTCTTTCTCTTACTGCTTGGAGTAAAATGCAAGAAAAGAGAGGTGAGTTGAAGGAATTGTTAACCAAAACGGAACCGGAGCTTAAAAACTTGGAAAATTCTCAGCTCATTCATTTTGCAAAAAAAATGAGGAAGGCATTCTGAAGAGAACACCAAAGGTTTTCTTTTTCATTTGATAAGATTAGTGTGGGTGTAAACCACAAATTTAATGAGCCATTCCAGCAGAATAAAGATGGGATTATACCATCAGAAACACAACCAGCTGGGACTACATGAAACAGAGGAAACGGGAGTGATGGAAGACTGTCAGACTTCTGGGATTCTTCAGGGCAGGACAGAGACTTCCCTGGCAGTCCAGTGGTTAAGACTTGGTTCTTCCAAGGCAGGGGGTGTGGGTTTGATCCCTGGTTAAGGAACTAAGATTCCACATGCCACACGATGTGGCAAAAAAAAAAAAAATATATACACACACACACACACACAGGACCAGACAATAGAGCTATCCAGTTGTAACATAAATTATCCTTCAAAAAAAGGGAAGAATGGTGCCAAAGATGACTCAGAGATCATCAGGATTAGCACCAGAGGCCCAGGGATCATGGCTAATTCCTTCTTGTTTTCAAAGGGTGGAGCTGTGTCTTGGTATGAGCAGGCCAGAGTCTCAGGGACAGGGCCACCAACAAAGGCCATGGGGATGACATTGCTGCCCCAGTAAGCCTGGAAGGATGAGCATGAAGCCAGAGGTTACTCTTGACATCTACTATCTAATGGAGTTTAGCCTTGTTAGGTTTTGGTCTTGCTTGGGACCCAGCGTCCCTTTCTTCTTTCTGATTTTCTCCTTCTGAAATGGGAACGTCTATCCTATGCCTATGTCACCATTGTATTTGGGAGGGAGGCAAACAGTTTGGTTTCACAGGACAGAGGAGCCTGGCGGGCTACATTCCAAGGGGTCACAGTCTGACATGACTGAGCACAGCTGCACATGCACACACACACACACACGCACATGCACACACACACACATGTACACAGTTCATAATTGGAGAGAAATTTGTCTCAGGATGAATCACATCTCGTTTCACTCATAACTGATTTAGATAATATTTAGATGAGCCTTTGGGCTTTCAACTATAAAGCTGAGGCTGGCAGGAATTAAGACTTTGGGGCTGTTGGGATGGGGTGAGTGTATTTTGCCTGTGAGAAAGTTACAAGTGTTGGGAGGCCAGAGGGTGAGGCAGACTGAACTGTATCCCCTCTGATACCAGATTAATATGTTGAAGCCCCCACTCTCAGGGTGAATGGATTTGGAAACAGAGACTATAAGGAGGTAATAAAGGTTAAACGAGCTCATAAGGATGGGATCTCAGTCTGACGGGACCGGCATCCTTATAGGCAGAGAAGGAAACACCAACTGTCTCTCTCTTTCCCAAACCCTTCCTTCCTGCAAATGCCCCTGTTTTGGGGCCACAGAGGGAAGGCCACGTGGGCATTACTCAAGAAGCTGTTGGCAAGTGAGGAAGGAATGCTCTCACAAGGAACCTAACTGGCTGACACCCTGATCTGGGAACGCCAGCCTGCAAATCTGTGAGAATAAGTGTCTGTTGTTTAAGCCACCTAGTCTGTGGAATTTTGTCACGGCAGCCTGGGCTCAGACTCTCCTCCCCTCCTTTCGGTCTCTCTGGCTCACTTCTTAGCCTGCAATCCATAATTCAGCCTCCACCCCTCATGCAAAGCCACATAGCAGTCCAGGCATGAATTGAATGTATGTTTGAATATCCTCATGATCCAAGCAGAATGGAAACCAGGAGAAGAGTTACAATTCACTGAACAATAGCAAATCGTTGAGAGCGGTTCTGTTACCTGCCTGTCCGGAGATAATTTTAACTTTGGTATATGTCGTTAAATCTCAGGAGAGTTACCGGGTGTAGGTTATTTCAGTTAGCCTGTGGAATTTTCTGAAAACCACATGCGTAAGGTTTATGGCTTTCTGTTGCACCAGGTTCTTTAAACCAAAGTTGGCTGTGACAAATCAACTATCTTCACACCATTGCTGTTACTATTTGAAGTCACAGCTAGGTGGTATGGCTAGCATATCTTGCCAGGAGAGCGATAAAGGCGCTTCTTTTATAACATGGTGATAGAATAAGTGTGAAGGATGAATTTTTGGAGCTCAAGTTTAATTCTCTAATTTAATCTTTTTTGAAAGAGTGATGCCACCGTCTTCCTGTTGTTGTAGTTGTTTAGTGTCTAAGTTGTGTTTGACTCTTTGCGACCTCATGGATGATTGCCAGCCAGGCTCCTCTGTCCATGGGATTCTCCAGGCAACAATACTGGAGAGGGTTGCCATTTCCTTCTCCAGGAGATCTTCC
This sequence comes from Oreotragus oreotragus, assembly GCA_006410675.1. Taxonomy (NCBI): domain Eukaryota; kingdom Metazoa; phylum Chordata; class Mammalia; order Artiodactyla; family Bovidae; genus Oreotragus; species Oreotragus oreotragus. The sequence continues at coordinate 101,515 of SJYX01015499.1, read as the reverse complement.
TGACCTAGGGATCAAACCCAAGTCTCCTGCATTCCAGAAGGATTCTTTACTGCTGAACCATCAGGGAAAACCACAGTCATTTTATTATTTAGCACAAATATTAAAAAGGTTAGACGTAAACGAGTCAAAGTTAGCTTATGACCTCTTTCTCAAACCTTAGTGTTCTTACATATCACCTGAAAGGTTAGTTAAAAGACAGTTTCTGACCTGGCGGGTCTTGGATGGAGCCCCAGATCCTGCCTTTCTGAGTTTCTATTTCTGCTGCTGCTGCCAATCTAGCAAAGATTCCATTTACTATGTATTAGACCGAATGTTGAGGTGCATGTTTTTTTTCCTATGAATAAAATATCACGTGAGCTTGAGTTGGTCTTCTCTTTGGCAGTATATCATATGTCCCCCCTAAGAATAGTCCAAACCTTCAACTTGGAAGAGCTACATTATAGGGATTGTAAAGTGATTTGAGCTTCAAATGCTTGACATAAACATGAGTTTAATACTGACTGGTTAATTTCCAGAAAGCTGATTTTCAGAGATATATAATGAATGTCTCCCCAGTGATATATAATGATGCATTCCTATTAGGAGCTCTCAAATTCTGAACACTTAGAGACAAGACAGAGTTAATGGCATTAGAGTCATTGAGAAAGCATGGCTAATCCAAGACCAGCAATACAGCTCTTTTGCAAATTGTCCTTCATCGGAGGTGAGAAATTGGTTTTGGAAGTGGTCAGGAAGTTTGTTTCATAATTTTATGACTGGGTGCCTCCTGGAGTGAAGGAGAGGCATTGAGAAGTTTGGCAAGAGCTAGTAGAGCCGGAGTCCTTATTTGCAAGATTTGGTAAGCACGTGGGTGTGCTGTTGTTTATTACACTGTGACTTAGGACAAGCAAATTCCTACTGCTGATTAGACTATGGCTGATCAAGGACCTTCTCGGGACCTTCTCGGGACCTTCCTCCATCAGACACTAGGGACTGCCAGAACCAGGTTTGCCTGTGGGCGAAGCAAGGAAATTACCACAGGTCAAGGGAAGGCTGAAACTCTTCCATGAAGCAATCTTCTGTACCTTTTCAGAATATGTGTGCCTGTACATACACATACACATGTATGCATGTGTAGTAGGTAAGAGGTTGTAATTTATAAAGTAAAATTAAAATTCAAGAGCATTTTTGACATTAAAAATGTGCTTCTTCCCACTCCTACTGAACAAGATTTGTCAGAAGTATACAAGACAAATCAACTTCACAGATGTTGAGTGTTGGAAACACTAGCATGCCACATTTGTTGTCAGTGGCTTAAGTTGGATAAAGGTGGTGAAAGTTCTTTTGTGTGTTTTGCTTGGTATTCTCTGCTTTTGTGTGTTTTTTTTTTTTTGTAAATTAGACTTGACCCTGGAATTTTGTCAATGTAACTTTTAGTTATACTGTGTAAACATAAATGATTGCTGCTGATTCTGATGGAATTCTATACTTACGACCGAAACTAATTTCGAGGCAGCCAAGGCAAGAATGAAAAAGGAAAACAGGAGACAGATATTTTTATTTCACACACAATTTGTGTCATTGACAATACTTTTGCTTCATCCAAATCATAAGAGATATATAGTATTCTTTTTGTGTTTTGATACAAAAGATACAGGTGATTATGGCACCTGCCAGCAGGGAAAACAGCTAAAAAGTTTTGCAGATAGTTGACTTGGAGAAGTATTTTCAGGCTCAGCTCATTTCAACTCTTAGCTCAAATAATTCCAAATTTCTGGGTTTCTTGCCATTATCAATGAATAGAAACTTTCAGCATTCCTAAAAGTTGTTATGTTCCATGGAAAACATTTTGGATAAGATTGGGTTTTGAAAAAGTTTCATGTTGCATAACGTAGGGAATGCCTGTTCCTGCCTACCTCTAAGCAACCTTTTCAACGGTTTATCAAGAACTCATTTAATCTCCTCTATGTCCAGATTTCATCTTACCATAAAAATACTCCTTTTGACTCATCATAAAAATGTTCTTTAAAAGATAATACCCCTTTAAAGGGTTTCTTTCAGAAGATTCCCTCTCTAAGAGTTGGAATGAAAGGATGAGGCCAATTACTGCTGTTGTTCTATAAGTCCAATGGTCCCTCAGCACAAATTTCCGGTGTCTTCTGGCATATCTGTACATACCAAGAGGTTATCCATACGATCATTGCCTATAATATGATTCAAATGCAGAATGAAATCCAGCAAGTATAACACAGAACAAGTCACGTTTCCTGAGACTGAAAGGTTAGCATGAATTTAACAAGGGCAGATGTCTCTAAAATTACTGCAAATGCAAAATAAACGGATGTTGGACTGATGAAAGGCACATACCAGCAAAAAAACAGAATTAGGGGAGATCTACCCTTGCTTCTATGCCTCTAAAGTTAATTAGAAGGATACTGAAAAAGCAGACATCACAATACTCACATGTAACTCGAAGGATATTAAAATGAAACAAAGCAAAAGGTGTTTCTTTGTTGAGTCATCCTCAACAAAACCTAGTCAGTTGGCTATTAACAGCCTTTTCACCATTTGATAAAATGAATAGACCGGTGATAAATACCTTTAGTAGGAGCATTGCAGTCTTACATGATGAAAGCAATAAGTGACATAGGCCTTTCTGCAGTCAATAAATCAAGTAAAATCAAGAGTCACACTATTTTTGTGGATCACATTCCTTTGATGGATATCTCTCTAAACTCAAGGTGTTACTGATGAAGACATGCTTGCAATTTCTGTCTTCTGAATGTCCAAAGAGATTATCACATTGTCTAAAACAAGCACACTCTTAGGTGACTGACAGAAATGCACTTTAACTTTGCACGTGTTTAAGGACTTCCCTGATAGTTCCGTGGTTCAGACTTCGCCTTCCATTGCAGGGGGTGCAGGTTCGATCCTTGTTTCGGGAGCTAAGATCTCTCATGCCTTGCTGCCCAAAGACCAAAACATAAAACAGAAGTAATACTGGAACATATTCAACAAAGACTTTAAAAATGGTCCAAATCAAAAAAATCTTAAAAAAAATTAATTTGCATGTGTTTAATTGTGTAGGTGTAAGTATGCAACTAAAATATCCTTTTACTTTCTGCATTTATGTTAGGCTAGATCAATACATCTGTTAGGGGCTAGTTGATTTGGATTCCTTTTGCTTTGTTCTCCATCTCACTTGCTCCTAAGACTTGGCGCTAACATAAGTGTTCCTGATATAGTGTGTAAATATGAACAATGGCTGCCGATTCCAATGGGATCCTGTGCCTACTACAGAAACCAACTTTGGGGCAACCAAGGGAAGGATCAAAAAGGGAAAAAGGAGAAAGATATTTTCATTTCACACATAATTTGTGTCATTGACAATACTTTTGTTTCACCCAAATCATAAAATAAATTAATAATTAGGTTCCATTTCTGTCTCTTATCATGTCAACACTCTAAGGTAAAAACTTAAGCATTTTTGAGAAGGACTTTGAAGTTTATTAGCTAATAAAGGTGTTGAAAGAGGGGCTAATTTGATTTGAATTCCAACAGTGGTGAACTTTCCAGAACTTTCCAGTCTTGGTAATTCTACATGAAGATAAGGTAGCATGCCTGACTTCTCTTAGGTTGTATCGATGTCAGTTGAACTTGAGATTGATAGTCAGGAAGAGAAATGGTGGTGTGGTTTTAAGTTTACCCAAACATAATTTATGTCTTTATTCATGTGTGTGTTTATCCAATAGTCACTCCACCCCTATCAGAAGCCACACGTTATGCCAGATATACAAACACAAATGAACTTGTCCTCCAGGAACCAATAATTTTAAATTTAAGAGATAAAGAAAAATACCCCAAAACCCAAATTGTATCCATGAAGAAAAAACAAATAAAAATAAATGAAATCCAGCAAACTACTATATATGTAGTGGATAAACAACAAGGTGGGATTAATACTTACAGTATTGACTATAGTCAATATCCTGTAGTAAACCACAGTGGAAAAGAATATGAAAAAGAATATATATATATATATAACTGAATCACTTTGCTGTACAGTAGAAGCTAACACAGGGCTTCCCAGGTGGCTCAGAGGTAAGAATCAATCTGCAATGCAGGAGACACGGGTTCATCCCTGGGTCGGGAAGATCCCCTGGAGGAGGGCATGGCAACCCACTCCAGAGTTCTTGCCTGCAGAATCCCATGGGCAGAGCAGCCTGCTGTCCATGGGGTCAAAAAGAGTTGGACACGACTGAAGTGACTTGAGCATACACACAGACGCTAACAGAACGTTGTAAATCAACTCTACTTCAAGAAAATAAATTTACAAAAGAGAAATGAAATCCAGGCAACCTCAGAACATTTCTTCAAAACTCTAAATGCCAAAGACAATGGAGCAACTTACAGGATTGTGATCAGACCACACTCTACATGTTGTCACTCTGGCGGAGATCAGACAATATGTTCCCCCTACTCTCTTTGAGAGGAAAAAAAAATGCTTCAACTCATACTATAGGCAACCAAGAACTGAATAAGATTGGAGCTTGAATTGTGTGAGAAGCAGATTACCAATGAATGGTGAAATTAGTGATTTAAAAACTGAATGCAACTGTCATAAAAGAGAAATAAAAGATACATAATGGAAAAATAATTATTTTTTCAACAAATATTTGGCAAATCACTCAAGTAATGTAGACATTGTTCTACACAGATTAGAGCAGTAAATTAAACAGACAAAAATCAAATAAAAGGTGAGCTCTTTCTTCTTGGAGTTTATATTTTAGCAGAAGAATGAGGAAATGAGCAAGATAAAATAAGTGAATGGCATAACACAAAATAACACCATAACAACAATTTAGGCACAATACCTGAGATTTTATTAACCCAAATTGGAATATAGATAGAAAAGGATAGATAAGTAGAGAGACAGAAAAAAGTGAGCAAAAGAGGGATAAGTTCTTCATTTTTATGAGACAAAAAATTTTGATTACTTTCAGGTACTTACACACATGTGGACACACCAAACAAAGGACAGAAAAATTATTTCTTAGATAAAATAGAAGTCAAAGTAAACAGCACTAAATGGGACAAAAGAATAATTTATATTAATAAATAATAATAAAAGTCAGAGTATCCCAAGTCAACCTTTTTCTTCATCTGACTTGGTTTCTGCTCTTGCATCCTTGACTCAGAGAAGGGCCCTACAGCCCCAAAATCAAAGGCTAAAACCTGGGCATCATTCTTCCCTCTCCTCCTGCCCCTCACCCCACACTCCCAATTCATCACTCTCCAAGTTCTGTTTTTCCATCTTTTAAATGCATCTCAACTGTCTCCTTCCTTCCATGCTCACCACTGCCTTGCTCACTTAGGGCACCACCATCTGACTTTCTACCACAAGCAGTCTCCAAACTGGTTCTTGTCTTGTTTCCATCAAATCTGTTCTTCCTGGGGAGATCAAAGTCATCTTCCAAAGTCATCTTCCTCAACAAGGAGATCAAAGTAATCATTCAAAAGTTTTCAAAATAAAAAAATCATTTCAAAAAATGACAAAGTCATGCTTAAACATAAAACTCCATTGACACTCCATTGTCCAGACTCCAGAACATCATCCTTTATGGACTGCTTCTTGATCACCTCTCCAAGCTGATGTCACTCACCCTCTAGCAGATCTGGGTGAGCTCCCATTCTGAGTCTTCCGCTAGATCCTGGAACTTGCCCTGTGAGAGCACCTTTCTCATTAGAATAACCTGTTGGTTTATCTGCAAGCCAAACTAGATTATATTAATAAACCCCGAGAAGCGGTGGACCTTACCCCAAGGCCAAAGCTCAGCCATGAAGGGTTTTTATTACTAAATAAGAAAGAAAAGGAAGTAAGAGGGACTTCCCTGATGGCCCAGTGGCTGACCTGAGCTCTCAATGCAGGAGGCCCAGGTCCGATCTTTGACTGGGGTAACTGGATCCCACATGCTGCACCTGAAAGAATCCACATGTCACAACTGAGACCTAGCACAGCCAAATACATAAATAAATGCTAAAAAAAAAAAGAGAGAGAGAGAGAGAGAGAGAGAAGAAGCAAGAACTTAATCTAAGAATCTTGAAAAGAGAATAATAAAATATGCAAAAGTAAATTAACAGAAGGACTCAGCCATGATAAAGAAATAACAGAAAGATGGTATTTCTTTGGAAAGGAGCATGAGCTACATGAAATGCACACATCTGTGTAAAACACAACCAAGGGGAAAAGCATGCATGCAACCGAAGCATTTGACATGAGAGAAGACAACAGATGGCAAAAATGCCTGAGTTAGAACATCCTCCAAAATGACAAATTTCCTAGATAAGCATGGTGACCAAAATAGTCTTAATAATTAGGAAATCTGATAACTCTAATACTAGGGAAAAAATGGGAAAAGTTCTGAAAAAATCATGTTTATAAAAAGGATACTAAGCTGGACAGCTTTACAGATTTTCACAGTGCAGATTATTTCTGTGCTTAAATTTAAAAACTATCACATTATTCTTATGACGATGAAATGACTGCATCAAAAAGCTGAATAAATAACTCAAAACTCCTGAATTGAACAGCAGCATCATCTTTGAATACAACTACAGAAATCTTTAAAAATGTTAAAAATTACAATCCAAATAAAACAGTACCTTAGTTACCCACCCCCTGCACCCAAGCCAAATTTATTCTGAATTCAAGAATGACTTAATGCGAGAAATAGGTTAGCATATTACATAAATGTATCTAATAAGGAAAAAAAAACAGTAAAGTTCAGAAAACCACTTCAAAATCATTCTGGATAAATATTCTCATAAAAAAAAGCACAAACATGAGTTATTCAAATTGCTAATGAATATTTGATAGCTAAATAGCAGAGGTTTTTTCCATTGAAATCAGCATTAGTACTATGAGGCCCAGTATCAGCATTGCCATTTATAGAAATGCTCTGAGCATCACTTTTGCCTTATAATTGACCAAGATCTGCTGGTATGTTTTTCTTTGATTTTGGATTTTGAAGCCTGAATAGATAAATACCTGCTTCAGCTGGATTTCTGGCATCCTGAGATCTGGCCTGATCAGAAAATTATTTGATTATGTAAATGATCGTCACATCTAGTCAAAGATGGGATTCACAGTTAACATTGGGCTAACTCTTATGAGATTTTCATTTGGTATGACAAAATGAGCAAACGTCACCCTTTTTATGGTTTAGTCTAATATAAGAATTGAGAGGAAATGTTTGTTGAATAACTTCAGGGAAGACATCGTATCTGTGGAGATGAGCAGAAATTCACCTTGCTGGCAAGGGTGTGCTAAGGGGGTCCTAGTGGTCAAGTATCTGCCTGCCAACACAGGAGAGATAAGCGATGCAAGTGCAATCACTGGGTTCGGAAGATTCCCTGGAGGAGGAAATGGCAATCCACTCCAGGATCCTGGCCTCGAGAAGCCCATGGACAGAGGAGCCTGGTGGGCTACAGTTCACGGGGTTGCAGAGTCAGACACAACCGTCATGACTTAGAATACATGTACATGTGCTAAAGAGGGGATGTGTGCTTAAATTTCTCTCACCTGGGTGCTTGGAAACCAGTGTTTTCCTACACTCCCCTAAAAGCTTGCTATGAAATGAAACTGCTTGTCACCGGAACTCAAAATATGCATCCCTACTTCAAAGAGAGAGTAGCAAGGCATGGAGTCCCTCTCCTGGGACACAGTTCCGGGGTGCGTGCGGCTGTGACCAGGGAGAGCATCCACCATCCCCAGGATGCCACAAGGGTGGAGAGGAAACTGCAGATTTTCTCTGCATGAGCTCCATCCTTCCCCCAGTGATGCTGGCCGTGGTCTACCTGAGTCTGTGACATGATAATATCCGTTCTGAACCAATGAAGGTCTACACCATACAATAGATAACAGCATAAGATATTGTATTATCTGTACAATAGGTAACAACATAAGAACAACGGAATCAGACTACACAGTGCTGGTAATCTTCATAGGGTCGTTTGCAGGCCAGGACTCACCGCATGGAATAAAATCAGCCTTAAGAACTGTATTGAATTTTCAGTTGTTTAACTTTGTGTCAGCTGTGGGTATTTCAGGAAAGTAATGCTGCTTGGGAGTTCTTCATCTTCTTGTGAAGATGAGTTAACAGCCGAATGTCAACATTACTGCCTTAAATTTTCACAGGGAGGTAAATCTCCAAACTTGTGGCCAACAATAATGCTGATGGTTTAGAATGATACAGTGAAGACTATGAGAGAAGGGGGTAAGAGAAAATGAGGAGCTAAGCCACAGCTGACGTTGCTAATCTACCTTCAGAAAATGTATTCATAAGAATACGCTAAGAAGATAGTCCTTCATATCTCTGAGTCTTTAAAGATAAAAAGTTTACTCTAAAACTTGTCAAAATATTTGCTGCAGACTGGTTATCATTTTCAGGAGTTGAAAACGAAGGATTATTCAGATTTGTACAATCTATGAATCCTAGGTACAAAATCCACTCTTGCTATGTATATCCCTAAGAAATCTTTTCCTAAATTCCATTTTTTGTGGGCAAAAGTACATTGACATTTTAAAATATGCTGTTTCTATATCTTGTGTCTGTCACTGAGACATGTAGAACCCACCAGAAGTCCTTTTAAATTTGGCAGTGTGGTGGGTTCCTAGTGAGTTAGTTATGTTTCTCTTTTATGTGCTGAATAAGAGATTTGAGGACATAGATAATGAATCTGATGAATGGAAAATCAGTAAAGGTAATTATTATCCATGATGGGCAAACATGATGAAGACTATAATTGACTTTGAAATCATGGGCACACACTCTCTTATTCATACCCCTCAGCTGTGTTTGGAAAACTAATTCTAGCACAGTGTATTTTAACAGAATTACCTACCCAAGAAGAAAGACAACAAGACTCTTCTTATTCTTTAATCAAAGACAAACTTCATGGTGATAAGAGATTTGGAATGGACTTTCCATACTTAAAAAAAGTAGGAATGTAACTATTATGGGTAAAAAGGCTGCTTGAACCAAATAAAGGGTCAGTGCTACAGGTGACAAATAACCGCCCCAGCCTAGCAGGATGTACTAGCCCCCCAGCGTTGTTTGTTTTGTGTTCTAATTCAGGGAAAGTAGTTTGTTGGAGCCTACTCAAGAAATAATCAAACCGGTGAAACTTGAGTGCCAAGACTTCTTACATGATTCCTGTTACAAAAACACTCCTATCACTACACTCCAGAAAAGACTGCGACGATTTCTTTATAGGCAATAGAAGCTGAGATGCAGAGGGAATATCAGAGACTGATTATTCTGTTATCTTGAAAGTTGATTACATTCCATTTTCCCATTTTTAGGTTCAAATCTCGAGAACAAATTTTTATCAGATGACTTATTTGAATGTAAAGCCTACTAGAAAGATAGTATAAGCGAAAGTAAAATTTTTGAGTGTGATTCTGAAAGTATTTCAAAAGCTGTTACTCCAGCAGTGTACACAACTTAAGTTGGGGCCATTGATTCAGTGAAACGACGTCACCATCAATCAAATCTCCAAGGCTAGGAGTTAGAGAAAAGGAAACTGACTTTGCTACTGTCAGAGACGAAGGAAAGTTTGGTGGTATCTATAAGCAGTGACTATTCTTGTATAACTAGCCAGAAAATTTCCCTCCTCTGCCAATTTTGCTGAAACAGAGCATTTATTTATTATCATCAATGTGCAGTGTGATACCCACAGGAGTAATTTAGTGTCTAGCCAGGCTGGGGAATCACCAGTCTTAAATCATAATATCAAATTTTAAATTGACTACTAAAAATGTTAGTGATAAAATCATAATGATAGCTTTAAATAAAATCTCAGATTAACTTTGTTTTCCTGCAATTTGTTTGATGTTGATGATATATGACTTTGCCATGGTTTGGGTAAACAGCAATTTTTAACATTTGGTTTTCTACAGTTGCCCAAATTGTGTATTCAGTATCCCTCTGTTTAATATGGTTCAGAAAATGCTAGCTAATGCCTTAGCTCATTAAATAGGAATGAAATATAATTCCTGAAGTAGTTGAGGTAATATTATTTGTGTTATCACTCAGTCATGTCCGACTCTGAGACCCAGGCTCCTCTGTCCTTGGAATTCTCCAGGCGAGAACACTGGAGTGGGAAGTCATTCCCTTCTCCAGAGGATCTTCCTGACAAGAACTGAACCCAGGTCTCCTGTATTGCAAGCAAATTCTTTACCATCTAAGCCACTAGGGAAGCCCACCATTATTTGCAGATGGCATACGGTAAAGCTTCTGTCTACAATGTGGGAGACCTGGGTTCGATCCCTGGGTCGGGAAGATCCCCTGGAGAAGGAAATGGCACCCCACTCCAGTACTGCTGCCTGGAAAATCCCGTGGACAGAGGAGCCTGGTAGGCTACAGTCCATGGGGTGGCAAAGAGCCGGACACGACTGAGCGACTTCACATACACGCATAAATATAACAGCAGAAGACCTAGGCTCCAACTGAAATATTCTCAGGCTTGTTGTGTGAGTTCATTGTCATTATTGTTCAGTCACTAATTCATGTCTGACTCTTTGCAGTCCCACGGTCTGCAGCAGGCCAGGTTTCCCTGTTCTTCACTATCTCTTGGAGTTTGCTCAAACTCATGAGTTTGAGTTCATTAGCAACTCAAAATTTTAGCAGCTTAGAGTTTTAAAATAAGATTTCAATAATTAGAAAGATATAACTTTAACTTCTGAGACCAACTAGCATTATAAAGAGTAAATGTTCTTTTTTAAAACAAATGTATTTATTTGGTAACACAGGTCTTAATTGCATCATGCAGAATATCTCGTTGCATGGATTCTCCAGTTGTGGCTCTCAGAGCCCACGCTCAGTTGCTCTGCTGTATGTGGGATCTTAGGTCCCCAGCCAGGAATCGAACCCACATTCCTTGCTTTGCAAGACAGATTCTTAACCATGGACCACTAGGGCAGTCCTGAGTAAATGTTTCTTGATTAAATTTGTTGGCTTAACAAAGTTCTGGTCACAATTCCAATGGAACTTATTTTTACATTTAAAATGTCAAAAGACTAGCTAGAGATTAAGTGGGTAAATTGTTAAGAATTTTTTTAAAAATTAAAGTGATGGGAAGAAATTGCTCTCACATATAAACTATATTACAAAGTAACATTAAGTAGAATAGTATGATTTTAAAGAAAAAAATAAATCTGAAACAAAATAAACTGTTGGAAATATATTTCAAATCTAAGGAGAAGGGATGATATTTGTGGTAAATATCATAGAAAGATTAGCTGTTTGGGGAGAAGCAATTAAGAGCCTCCTCTCTCTTATACACCATTAATTGAATCAATGTTTAAGAAGACCTTACAATAATGTCTGGCATGTAGTAAGTTTCATAAGTATTTATTAAAAAAAAAAAGCCAAAGCATAAGCTGTCAAGATAAGAACAGGAACAGCAACTCGTGGATGCTCAGTTGTGTCCAGCTCTTTGTGACCCCATGGACTGTAGCCTCCCAGGCTTCTCTGCCCGTGGAATTTCCCAGGCAAGAATACTGGATACAGTTGCTCCAGGGGGTCTTCCTAACCTAGAGATTGAACCCACATCTCTTACATTTCCTGCATTGGCAGGTGGATCCTTTACTACTATATCACCTGAGATAAAGCATCAAACACTTAGAAATAAGAAAAATATAAATTGAATTGGAAATTTCTATCAGTTCAGTTCAGTGGCTCAGTCATATCTGACTCTTTGTGACCCCATGAATCACAGCATGCTAGGCCTCCCTGTCCATCACCAGCTCCCGGGGTTCACTCAGACTCACGTTCATCAAGTCACTGTTGCCATCCAGCCATCTCACCCTCTGTCATCCCCTTCTCCTCCTGCCCTCAATCCCTCCCAGCATCAGAGTCTTTTCCAATGAGTCAACTCTTCGCATGAGATGGCCAAAGTACTGGAGTTTCAGCTTTAGCATCATTCCTTCCAAAGAAATCCCAGGGCTGATCTCCTTCAGAATGGACTGGTTGGATCTCCTTGCAGTCCAAGGGACTCTCAAGAGTCTTCTCCAACACCACAGTTCAAAAGCATCAGTTCTTCAGTGCTCAGCTTTCTTCACAGTCCAACTCTCACATCCATACATGACCACAGGAAAAACCATAGCCTTGACTAGGTGGACCTTAGTCGGCAAAGTAATGTCTTTACTTTTGAATATACTATCTAGGTTGGTCATAACTTTTCTTCCAAGGAGTAAGCATCTTTTAATTTCATGGCTACAGTCACCATTTGCAGTGATTTTGGAGCCCCCCAAAATAAAATCTGACACTGTTTCCACTGTTTCTCCATCCATTTCCCATGAAGTGATGGGACCGGATGCCATGATCTTTGTTTTCTGGATGTTGAGCTTTAAGCCAACTTTTTCACTCTCCACTTTCACTTTCATCAAGAGGCTTTTTAGCTCCTCCTCACTTTCTGCCATAAGGGTGGTATCATCTGCATATCTGAAGTTATTGATATTTCTCCCGGCAATCTTGATTCCAGCTTGTGTTTCTTCCAGTCCAGCGTTTCTCATGATGTACTCTGCATATAAGTTAAATAAGCAGAGTGACAATATACAGCCTTGAGGTACTCCTTTTCCTATTTGGAACCAGTCTGTTGTTCCATGTCCAGTTCTAACTGTTGCTTCCTGACCTGCATACAGATTTCTCAAGAGGCAGGTCAGGTGGTCTAAAAATGTAAACATTAATAAATTTGGTGATATGTTGTCCTACAAGAGAAACAAAATACAAAAGAAACAATAAGCTGGGCAAAATATTTCCTAGAAAATGTGTAAACAAATATATTAAAAGTTCTTAAAAGTCAATAAGAAAACCAGTAACATCTCTTGCTAAATAAATGACCAGACAAGTTACAAAAGAAATATGAAATTCTGACACTTATAAAAATTAATTCAAAGTAATAAAAAACTTAAAAATTGATAAGGATTTCCAAGAATCTCAACATGTTAGAATACTGTTAAAACCTATTTTATGAAAGTTAAAATGCTCCTGGTTAAAAAGGCCTCATAATTAAAATCAAAGACTTCTCCAACGGTAAAGAATCTGCCTGCAATGCAGGAGACAAAGGAGATGCACGTTTGATCCCCAGGTCAGGAAGATCCCTTAGAGGAGGAAATGGCAAATCACTCCAGTATTCTTGCCTGAAAAATTCCATGGAGACAGGAGACTGCTGGCCTACAGCCCAAAGGGTCGCCAAGAGTTGGACACGACTGAAAACATAGAGTACAGCAATTAAAATCTATATGTTTCTTGTTTTTCCATCCCTCCTCCAAGTCCCACTCTTTGAAGGCAAGTACTTAACTCTTTCTTTCTTCTCCTGTTTATGTTCATATCTCTGAGCAATGAGCTTAAATTGCTTTCCCTGTTTGTATTTTTATACCTCAGTTATTGATCTCTGCTGTGACAAATATAATTTCAGCCCACTTTCTTCTCCTCTCCTACCCATGCAATTATATCACTTTTAAAGTTAAATCATTACATCGTTATGACCATGTAACCATGTAAGTATCATTCCCTGCAGAACCAGGGAATGTTTTATGATTATGTGTCTTTTACAGTCGTTTGCCCCCTGATCCCCTGGAATTTCTGATTGCTTTTATTTTTTTATAGCACTAATTGCCTTTATCACATAGCCAAGGATTTTTTTTTTTTTAAACTTTTTGTCCTTTCAAAACATGCTAGCAAATCCTCGCCTGAACTTAAACTACCGTCCTAGTATCCTGGGATTTTCTCCTCCAATCTGTGCTGGTTGTTCTGCAAAGATTTGTTTTAAAAGATTGTATAGAAAAAACGGGTGTGGTAAGACACTCAAATAGTGCTGGTGGAAGGTAAACGGTTACAACCACTCTTGAGAGCAAGTTGTCAATATGTGTCAAGAGCTATAAACAAAGACTTTGACCCCATGTTTTACTTTCAGAAATTTCTCCTATTGCAGCAACCCAGGACATAATACAGAGTTATGCTCTAAGATATCTACTCAGTGATATTTATGTGAAATATTGAGAGTGATTTAAATGTCCATTTACTCATGAATTGTTATCAGATTGTGGAGTATTCTGTATTTCTTGAAATTTATTGGTAGAACGGTTTTTGAAATCTATGCTTGGGAAACACCTCAAAGAGAGAAGTAGCTATTTTCACGCATCTAAAACTGAGGATGTAATAAATGGAAATGGAGAAAGAAAACCACATGATTGTCAACCAGCTTGCCCATGTTTCACACTTCGTCTTCATAAGACCTAGATGCAAAGTCTGCTCTCAAAACGATTTGCAAATCAAAAGATACAAGCATACACACTGCAAAGTCCCAAGTGTTGAATTACTACAGCATGGCTACTCACATGGGTAACCCTCTGCAGCATGCATGCCCACGTGGGTCACAGGGGCTTTTATATATATATAAATGTAATGATGGTGGTGAGGCTTCCAAGCAACGAGGAAGACAGCTGAGAATTAATGGGTATGAGGAGCTTGGTAGGTATGTGAAACTTACAAGGAAGGGAAGAGGTATTATTGGAGAAAGGCTGAAAGTTCACAGGGAGCTGCAAACAATGGCCCCAGATCTAAGGTTCTGGGGAAAGGGTGTGTGGGGAATGAGGCACCTTGAGAATGACGAGGGAAATTACGTCATCAGGGGAAATCCAGAGGTTTCGGCTGGGATGAGGGAGAGGAGTGTGTATTTGAGGCAACATTTCCAAATTTCTGAAAGTTTCTTGGCTCTCAGAACAAGGTAGAGGGAGGATCAGAAGGGAGGATGTCCTACAGGACAGTCAGGTTCCTTCGCACGGAATGAAGGGCAGAGACACCAGAAATTTGTTCCTTAACAATCCTGAGGATGAGAAATTCCGAGAGTTGAGGGGGAAAGACACAGGGCGTTCACAGAACTAAGAGGGTGTAAATGACAGCCCCAGGATTACAAAGGAAATTTTGGAATGAACTGTGGAAATGCCTCCACAGACTTTTGTTTCAACTCGCTCAGGTCTACCTGTTTGCTTATCAGGATTTTAAGCATGACTTCATGCACAAATATCTGGGGGAAAGCCTTATGATTTAGTCATTTGAACGAATGTTTTGCAAGAAAATGAAGCTGTAAGGAGGATGGATTTAGGATTATGTGTTTGTTAAAGCAAAAGGCACAGATGAGAGAGGGTTCGAGGTGCACCAGGTAAAGATGGAAGATCCAACATTGGCTCAAGAGAGCTGGGACAGGCTGGGTGCTGGCATGGGAATGTTCCAGGATGATGTGAAATCTGGGCTGAGTTCTGGGTCAGGGTGGAGCAAGGTATGGATCTGGCTTCCTAGCAGAAGGAATCTTACCCCAGTGTTGAGGGAAACATCTGGAAGACAGGGCTATCATTTTGGACTAAACCAAGGGGGCAAGAGTTAAATAGTGAAGGAAGACAAAAAGGGAACAAAAAGGATTCACCCTTTAGAAGCAGACACACGAAAGTTCCAACTACCCACCTGAGAAAGTTTTGGTTCCCCACTTCCCCAAGTGTTTATGTTTAACCTGGGCCTAGTTCAAAGTGTGGGGGGGGAGTTTGGGAGGTGAGCATATTTACAGATGTTTTCTTATTTCTGTCTGGGTAATTGTAAAGAGTCAGTGTGCACAAATATCTTTACAGTAACCACATACCTGTGCAGGAGACAGTCCTACAACCTTAGAATCATTAGCACTTTTCATGTTTTGTTGGCTCATCTTTCAAGAAATGGTTCCTGTAGATATTAGCAAATGCACCGAATCTTCTGACAACCAAGATTCAAAGCAGCTCACACCCTCTTGGACCAGCTGTGACCTCATTCCAGAATCCCCAGCTACTGCACACTTGACTTTCTGAATTTGACTTGCCAGATATACGCTTTGGTCAATCTACAGAACTGAGTTTGTCCAGTGTTCCAAATAAATCATATTCTGCATCATTTATCTACAAACACATCTATCAAAACCAGTGGAAGCAATTTCCTTGTGGGATTAACACAAAAGAAATCTGTTACAAAGGATGCGCATTTGCAAATTACTGAAGGAGAACAAAATACACCCAAGTTCTGTTGCTTACCTCTGCCCTCACCCAGGCTGTGGGCATTCACCCGTTGGCCATTGTCCAGCCCACCACTCTGGGTTTGTACAGAGACTTCTGTCTTCCTAATACCGGACTTCCATCATCAGCATTCTCATGGAAAAAAATATATATATCTTTCACCGCCATAAATCAACTTGATTGTTACTGATGCTTGGGCTGAAGTTACAAAAACACCAGGAGATCTTGGAAGAGAGGGTTAAATGGATTACGCTGGACATCTTTATGCTCCTCACATTTCTCTGCTGTGTATTCCTTTTCTGAGCCATTTCTTAGTTTCAGTGCAATAATTTTCTCTATCCTTTCCAGGTCTTTGTGAAAAAAAGAATGTGTTTCTTTGAAATTGTCTTTGTAAACTGAACTTTTCATATGAAACTCTGTTGCCTTGATTTCTAAAATGAGTGAAAGGAGATGTGATCGTGACAGTCTAATTCTCCTTAATCTTAGACTTAATGAGACTGAACTTCTTCTTTGGAACTCCCTGAAACATTTAGTATTATTTTCTTTTAAGAGACAAAATACCATTTAACAACAGTTCTTATATATCTATTTTACCTGCAACATCCAAGAATTTCTATTGAGTAAGGAATAAAGAGGGATTTGCCTGGTGGTCCAATGGCTAAGACTCTGAGCTCCTAAAGCAGGAGGCACCCAGGTTCAATTCCTGGGCAGGGAGCTTGATCACATGAGGCAACCAAGACCATCACAGCCAAAAAAAATATATATATATATATTAAAGAGCAATTTCTAAAGCAACATTGAGCTGTATGCAAGCTCTGATAATGGTATGAATACTCTCATCTTTCTCGTGGTTCAGTTTCTGCTCATCAAAGGTCCAATGAGTCTAGTGAGAAAACCCAGGTACCTGAAGCAGTGTGATTAGTAGCAGAGCATCATGATAAGGAGTGAGAGACCAACCTGAGCTTTAATCCATCACCCCACGAGCTGCATAAACTTGAAAAACTTTCTTAGCCTTCCTGAGTGTCAGTGTGTGTAGGCAGAGATGAGATGCGGACAAGTGGAAGCCAAGTAATGGTGTCGAAGGGCAGGATAACTACTTTTCTAAAGATGAAGGAAGAGTATATAAGAGGGGATATTATTCGAGGGTCTTGTTTAACTTCAGTGAGCAGGTTGGAAGTGGGGGTCAGTAAAGAGAGGATGTTCCAGATATCGGGCATGGCTTGGCAATGTCCTCAGATGCGGATGAGGAGAGGGGTGAGGGAAGACGAGTCGGGAGTAGGAGGAGATGAAGACAGCAAGAGGTGACTAAGGCAGCCTTCTCTGCCCACGTGTTTCATAGTCTGAATAATGACCTCTTTTTAGGGATAGTCTGACATCATAGGGCCCTTGATTTCCTAACTGGGGATTTCCTTTGTGAACCATACTCTCAACTTAGCTCCATCACAATCTCGTTTATCTAAAGAGACAAGTCTAGCACCCAGGGAACAAGGAGGGAAGACAGGGCTGTACCTCTTAGCCTTGTCACAAAGGTGATGGGGATGTAGAGTCAGTGATTGAGCATGGGCTGGAGTACCACAGCAACTCCAAGGAGGACAGAGCTTTGGAGGAAGCCTCCTAGATACCCACAGCGATGGGAGGTCTTGATGGGAGGTCTGCCCAGGCTGTAGGAAGCTTTGGACCAGACCTTGTTCAATGCCAGACAAGGTGCCTGGCTGATGTGTATTAATTTCTGAATGTGTTATCTGAATGAAAGTAAAAATCTACCTGTTACAGGGTGAACTGTGCCCCCTCCAAATTCATATGCTGAAGCTCTACCCCTCCTCATTAGTCAGAATGTGATGGTATTTATTTATTATGCTTTTTTTCTCAACTTTAAACTTTTTATTTTATACTGAGGTATATATCCCTGGTGGCTCAGAGGTTAAAGCGTCTGCCTCCAATGCAGGAGACCTGGGTTCGATCCCTGGGTCGGGAAGATCCCCTGGAGAAGGAAATGGCAATCCACTCCAGTATTCTTGCCTGGAGAATCCCATGGATGGAGAAGCCTAGTAGGTTACAGTCCACGGGGTCGCAAAGAGTCGGACACGACTGAGCGACTTCACCTCACCTCATATAGCCAATAAACACTGTTGTGGTAATTTCAGGTGAACTGCGAAGGGTCTCAGCCATACATGTACATGTATCCATTCTCCCCTAAAACCCTCCTTAATCCAGGCTGCCACATAACAATGAGTAGACTTCCATGGGCTATACAGTAGGTCCTGGTTAATTATCCATTTTGAATATAGCAGTGTGTATATGAACACACTTCCCAAACTCCCTAACTATCCCTTCCTCCTGGCAACCATAAATTTGTTCTCTAAGTCTCTTTCTGTTTTGTAAGTAACTTCATTTGTATCATTTCTTTTTAGATTCCACACAAAACGGATGTCACACAGTATTCGTCCTTCTCTGAGATTGAAACTGTAATTAGAGATAAGGCTTTAAAGAGGTAATTAAGGTAAGACAGGATTGTTAGGGTCCTAAGCCACCTGAAAGAGACGACTCATTGGAAGAGACCCTGATGCTGGGAAGGATTGAGGTCAGGAGGAGAGAGGGCAGCAGAGGAGGAGATGGTCGGATGGCATCCCTGACTCAATGGACGTGAGTTCGAGCAAACTCAGGGAGACAGCGAAGGACAGGGACACCTGGGGTGCTGCAGCCCGTGGGGTTGCCAAGAGTCGAACACGACTGAGCAGCTGAGCAACGGCAAAGTCCTAACCCAGTGTTGTTTCCTTATAAGAAGCGGGGATCGGGCACGCGGAGACATCAGGCATGTGCATACAGGGGTGGCCACATGAGGACGGTGAGAAGGCAGCCAGCCACAAGCCAAAGAGAGAGGCCTCTCCCCCACCACCCAGCAGACGTCTCGGCCTCGAGGCCTCAACTCTAGAACTGCCAGCCCACCCATCACCAGCTTTAACCCACCCCTCTGCAGCACTCGGTTATGGCAGCCTTGGTAAAATAATACACCATCCTCCTCATTTAATATCCCTCCAGGTGACAATCATGCCCTGGTTATATTTGCTGTCTGTCCCCATGGTAGCAACTAATTATGTTTAAACACTCCAAATGACTAAGCTAGATGAGAGTTGAAGAAATTAAAAAAAGAAGAAATTAAGTTCAATAAATATGTCATAGGGGAATGGGGAACAGGAACAAACTGAGATGGGTATAAGCTTGAGGGAACCCTTTCCATCCCTTCCCAGTGACTCAGAAATCGGTCACTGCTTGACAGAAGATTTTCCTAGAAAACTGACTCGTACCAAAGGGGAGGCAGATATCAGAGACATCATCTGTGCTCACACTTTCACACTTGGGATGGCAGGGGGCAGTGAGGAGGAGGAGGTGGAATCTGGACCTCAGTTAGGGAAGCAAGCAAACTAGAGTCAGGGACAATTCAACGTGCGACCGCCTCCTACATTTCCATATCGATACATGGAGAATAGTTCAGAACAAACGTCAGGGCTGAAAAGGGAGCTGGTAATTGTTGAGCTGTGCTCTTAGGGGCCTGGGCACCAAAGATAGATTTGAAACAAAAACAAGTGAAGAGCCAGGGAGCTTGGCGAGATGGCAGAAGAGGCAGAGGAGAGTTGTTGAGAATAAAGTCTGGGGCGGTGTTGGTCCAGTTATTATCATAGGTCCCTAAATTACTCTTGTTTATTTAATGGGGATCCCAGCATGAAAGATACCCACTGAGATGCTGGAAAACTGCTATAACTTCCTTGTAAGGCAAAAGGCAGACAGTCCCATTGCTGTGGTAGCAACTCTGCTGACCTGCAGGGCAAAGCCACAGAAAGGGGTGTTCCTGGGAAATAGTGAGACAGTCCAAAATGCTGATTTTATTTCAGCCCAAATTCTAATTGTGTTTCTCCCCTGGTTGGAATTTAAGGATATGCGTTCAGGGGCTGTGTGGTTAATGACTGTATTGCCAGCATCTAGAACACAGCCTGGTCCGTAAGAGACATTGTATGAATATTTCCAGGATGTACGAAAATCATCGGCCCACCTACTCTTGGCCAGGCGCTGCGTTTGGGGCTTTGTAATCTTTGTCTCACTGACTTCCGTCCTAGCTAGGGAGGTCTCTCCCGGGTCCTTGTGGCAACTGAGCCTCAGAGAGGCTAACTGTTGAAGAAAACAGCCCGTGCACGTCAGATCTAGGATTTCACTCAGGCTTTCCCCCATCCAAGTACTAAGCAGGCCTGATCCTGCTCAGCTTCCAAGATCAGACAAGACTGGGCGTGTTCAGGTGGGATGGCCATAGCCTCCACCCAGGCTTTGTATTTTCACTCTCCGTATTATCTCTTTACCTTGAGATTAAGGAATAATTTCTGGTTTGTTGGTGGAAGGACTGGGTTCTGACTACTCAAAACTTTTGGAAGTTTTTTTTCTGGTGCTGGTATGTATAGCCTTAAAGACCCATGATGTAAACTGTGTACGTTACTAGCCGATTTCCTTCCAGATAGAAACGTTTAGTGATATGCCAAGATGCCAGGCAACCTTCAGAAACTTCCATCCTGGACGTCCCTGGTGGCACAGTGGGTAAGAATCCACCTGGCAATCCCCTGGCAGGGGATGTGGGTTCGATCCTTGGTCTGAGAAGATCCCACATGCCTTGGAGAAACTAAGCCCGTGCATTAGGACTACCGAGCCTGTGTACTGCAGCTCCTGAAGCCGGGGAGCCTGGAGCCTGTGTTCGCCAAAAGAAACCAATGCGGTGAGAAGCCCACGACTCACAACAAAGAGAAGCCCCTGCGCACCGCAAGAGAAGCGAGTGAGTAAGGGGTGATCGCTCAGTCGTGCCCGACTCTTTGCGACCCCATGGACTTCAGCCCACCAGGCTCCTCTGTCCGTGGGATTCTCCAGGCAAGGATACTGGAGTGGCCATTTCCTCCTCCCTTTCCTCCTTCCCAACCTAGGGATCGAACCCAGGTCTCCTGCACTGCAGGCAGATTCTTTACCGACTGAACTACAAGGGAAGCCCATAAGAGAAAAGCCACAAAAGAAAGCCTGTGCATAACAACGAAGACCCAGCACAACCAAAAAAAAAATAAAATAAAATAAAATAAAGCTTCTAACCCAAGAGCCCCTACAGTGGTGTCCATGGAGTCACCCCAAGAGCTCGTGCTTATACGTGGACCACTGGGCTCAGGGCCCCGCACCTAACTGCCTGCTGCTGGCACCCCGCTCCCCTCTTTGCACACAGGCTTCCTTAAGAGTCACACGAGCAGACAGACAGTATCGTCCCAGTGAGTCATCACTGGCCCTGAAGCCACCTCTCCCTCAGGAGGCAGGAGAGGGATGGGACAGAGTCTTGGCATGAATCCTTGAAAAGAGAGACTTGGCTTGGTTACACATATTTCTTTTGTTATAAAATCCTGATTAAAATAGACATCTTTCACTTGACACAGGAGATCTACAGTTAGTATTTTTCTCCTCTACTGTAACCAAAATTCACTTTTCGCCCCACCTTTGGACTTGACCATGAATATGATAACTCATAGAAACAGAAAATGTCCCCCAGTTCCTTCATAGCAAGGTCCAGGGTAAACGCCTTCAGGAAGGATAAACAAATGCTATTTTGGGAAAGTTGTAGGAGGCACTTAAAAGGCAGAGGCCTCGCACCCAAGGAACCAACATGTGTTGGTTCCCTTCTTAATTAGCACCCTTCCTAATTAGTTGCTTAGGGTGTAAAGAGAGGACTTGGAGTGCAAGGGGTTTGGCTTGTGTGTTTGGGGGGTGTGTGTATGTGTGCATGTGATCGAGCCTGTATATGCATACGAGAAGAATCCTAGCACACAGAGAGTTTTGTTATTTACACAAAGATGTTGATAGTTTCACAACAATTTCTAGGAGGGAAATTTTTTCGCCAGCTGGCATGCTCCAGTAGGAGAAAGGGAAGGGAACCCTGTGACTGTTTGTGCAGACATTGTGTTAAGAACTTTATATGCATCATGAACTCACTTTGTGCTTAAAAATCTGTTTTTCCCAAGTACCTTCTAAAAGTGAGTTACTAGGCAAAGGTCGGGAAACAAAGATGAATAAAGTACATTCCTTTACGCCAAGGAATTTACAGTCTAGAAGGTGAGGCAGGAGAACGACTGGTGATTATGATCGGGTGTAATAACTATTATGCAAGAACTCTGTGCAGAGTTGTTATGCAGAAGCTCTTAGGAGGGGCACCTCTGCTTAATCTTAGCTGAAGGGTGCCAAGCCTTCAACCAGGCAGTCAGAGCAAGCTGGGTAAATACGTATGTGGGGGGAGTGGACTTTACCAAGACTTCCCTAAGGAGGTGTCATTCACCACAAGTTGTGCAGAACTGTAGAGACAGCTTCATTGCAGGGAGAGGAGAGAAACACAGGAAAGCTGCTAGAAGCAAGAGAGGGCTTGACAAGTTCAAGGACACTGCTCAAATATGTAAGGCTGGGAGGCAAGGCCATCTTAAAGACTTCCCATTTATCTCGATGGCTGTGGGAAAGCAGCAAAGGCTTAAAATAGAAGAAAAGTACAAGATTCATTTTGCATTTCATGAAAGTAAATCTCAGCATGCTGAATAAGGCATGTGTTGAGTTTTGTTTGAGTTTGATTGTCTGGAATGATAGAGGATGAAGGACAGGGACCTTGCAACACACGTTGGCTCCTATGATCCCCCAACTATGATGCTGGCTCTCAGCCTAATTTTCTCCCCATGACACTTTTTATTGGAACTTCCAGTAAGTTATAAAATAAGCTGATCTCGCTCATTGTCTTGCAATGTGGTGAATGGATTATGACGAAAATGAGACTGGAGGCCGGCGACTGGTCATGAGGTTGTTGAGCAAAGAAGGAGTGATTCCAGGAGACATAATGGATGCAACTGGGGAGGAGCGGGTGGGAGAGACAGAGGCGCTAAAGATGACTTGACCTCGCTGGCTCTGGCCCCCAGGAGGATGCTGATAAAACAGTAGCTAACATTTATTGAGCATTAACTGTGTGCCAGGTACCATTCTCTGTGCTCGACAGATAGGAGCTCAGTTCTTATAATAACCAGTGATGTAAGTACCACTCTTGTCAGAGGAGGAAATGGAAAATGAAAAGGATAAATGGTTTGCCCAAGGTCATATAATTAGCAAGAAACAAATTTAGGAGTGGTCAGTTTATAGAGGTACTGAAGACAAAGGAAAAAAAAAAAAAGGATGGAATTGCCCAGAAAGTATCTGTTGGTGAGAAAAGCAAAAAGCCAAGGGCAGGACCTCGGGGAAATTCCAATATTTCAGGAGATGGTGGAGGAAGAGATGCTTGTGAAAGAGAAAGAGTTGGATCAGCCCAAGAGGTTGAAGATCTCGGAAGACAATAGGATGATATACACCAAGGGCCCTCAGTTGGGGTTGCCATCTGTTTTTTCCAGAGGCAGAAATGGAATCCGGGAGGAAGTGGAGCTGGGATTTACTGGAGTTCTAGACATCCTGTGCTTCCTGCTGCTCTGCCATTCCGGCAGCATTTGGAAGACCGACACGTGGTTCTTATTTTTGGATGCTTGGTTATCTGGAGTGATAAGGAAAGAGGGACTGGAACTTAGTTATGCATTAAAATTCAGACCATCCCTTTATTATAATGCTGGCTGTTTATTTACTTTCCTCTGCATGAATTTTTTTACTGGAACACTTAATGACTTTGAAAATTAACTGATTTGCATTTTATCTCCAAAACTGGCTACAAAGTACCTAGGAGGAGAAACAGACCCCAGTTTCTTCCCCACACACTCACTGTTGGTGTAGTTAGGCTTGACAGCTCACAGCTCACGAAGTTTCTTGGCAATCCTTATTATTTGCAATAATTACCAAGGTAACTGCGTGGAATATTTGCTCTGAATTAAAATTCAGCACAGCACATCAGTTCTGGGGGCTCTCTGCCTTCTTAGGCCACTGGGTAGTTGGTTAGTCCCCTCCTTTTCCTGAACTCTGTTAGGTCCAGAAGGCGCGGTGGTCTGCTCATCTTTGTCCTTGCAAGAGCACTGCTGGGGCAACCGCTTTGGGTCGCCAAAGGTCTTTAACCCCTGGCCACTCTCCCTTCGGAGGCTAGTCACAGCCACGCAGACCTTTTATTTATGTCACTCACATCACAGATTTACTTTTCCTTCAAATTCTATATTAAAAAACCTCTTGCAAAAATCAGCTTGATTACTTGCATCTTTTATGAAGTTAAACACTTGGCTTGCTTTCTGAAAGAACACTGTGTTTCCACCTGAATGTTTCTATTTTTATATTCTCCTTCTTTCTCTTGCAGTGCTTGCAGCTAAACTCCCAATTTAGTGTCACAAAACCATCAGAGTCTCTGCCTGTATAGCCTTTGGCCAAACTTGTCAATTTTTATTTTATCTGTTTACTTGTTTGGCTTAAAGATCTAAAGAGACAGGAATTGTGCGTGTACTTTTTTTTTAACTCACCAGTGCAAATTCTATTTGCAATTCAAGCTCACTGCTTTTTAAAGTTAGGGAGTTTGGGATGGACATGTCCACACTGCTATATTTAAAATGGATAACCAACAAGGACCTACTGCAGAGCACAGGAAACTCTGCTCCAAGCTGTGTGGCAGCCTGGATGGGAGAGGAGTTTGGGGGAGAATGGAGACATGCATATGTATGGCTGAGTCCCTTCGCTGTTCACCTAAAACTGTCACAACCTTGTTAATGGGCTGTATCGCAATATAAAATAAAAAGTTTTTTTTTAATTGCAATATAGGGTACCAGAGGCAAAGAGAAGAGGAACATTCTAGAAACATGGTCCTGTGGTCCCTAGAAATGGACTGGAAAGGGCAGATTTATCCACGCCTGAAGCTCCCTGGAGCAGTGCAGTGTCATCTTGAAGGATGGGTCAGTTTGAGTTTAAAGCTAGAGGTCAGTTTAAGCTGAGAACTAGAAGATAAAGTGTCGGGATGGAGGGTGAAGCAGCTTGTAAACCAAGAGATGAGCTGAAATGAGTGCTCTCACTATGGGGAAGCTGGAAGGATGGGAGGAGGGCTCAGAGAGAGCGAAGTTGGGCTGGTTTAGGATAAATTTTGCTAAGTCAGGGAGTATGAGCCCCGATTTCCTCTTATCTTTCGTTTTACATCCTCTTGCTCTCATTTCTCAGAAAGATGCCAGTAGGACAATCTGAACTGAATAAGAAATATGACTGGTGAAATAAAAATGCTGAAGAACCTTAAATGAAACTGCAACCTACTACTCCAATCAAAAGTGTAAGCAGGGAAATCTTGAATGAGGCAGATACAAACCATTGGTTTCCAGAAAGTCGACTCCAAAACTTTCAGTGAAAATTAGGTGTTAACTTCCAAGATTGTTAAAAGGGAAATTGTTTAAGAAGAATGGCAGGCTAAAAAATATGGCTTAATTAACTATGAGAAATCCAGTCTGAAGCCATCCTGATAAAAAGGGAAAAAGACATTTGTATAATCAACCAGGAAGAAGTCTTATTGGAGTTGCTTGTAAAAAAATCTACATAAAAATGGAAGAAGAGGAATATAACCGAGGACAGATATAAAGATGGCTTTAGTCTGTCTGTGAAAAAATAAGTTTGCAATAAAATCAAAGAAAAGCTAGCTTCTGCAATGAGTTGAAACTTGCAAAAACACTCAAGCAGAGTAGTAAAAAGGTCTGTTAAAACCTGTGTTCTCAGTAAAGATGAGTAGTACCACTCTGCTTTTGTGACCAATAGAGACCAATAGAGAACATTTCTTTATCATCTATAATAACTTGGTCTTATTAATAGCATATTTTCATTATTAATAATTTCATATTTTAGAACAGCTTACATATGCTACTATTTTAAATAGTATTCGATGTTTTTAACACATTTTCATATATGAGAAAATTGAAACTTTGTATTCACTATCATTTCACTTAAGGCATTTTGTGTTTTGCTTATATATAATTAGTTTAGCATCTTTGCAACGTGATATAAAACATCTATAACAAATTTCATCCTGCATAAAGAAACAATTACAGTCCTTTCAAGTGAAAGAGGTTTTATCCTCTGATCATTTTTTTTTTCTACTTTAAATATCTACAAACCATGTTTTCTCCACTGCCCTTGGCATAGCTTGAATCCTAAATTTTCAGCGAGAACTGAGATTGCATGCGCTGCGTCTAGAAACCATGTCTTCATGATGATTGCCTCATCCTTCCTTCTTCTTTTTCAAACATCCTTGTACATGGTCTTCTGTGTTTCGGGTTTTTTTTTTTTTTTTCCTTCTTGACTTTGCAAATTAAAATCTTTGCCATTACTTGTTCTGATATTAAGTGTTTTTCCCTTGTCAGCATCCAGGAACAGAGCTTACATAAAAGTAGACTTCTGTTTTTCTTTCCTTCTTATTTACATTTAATCTTGATGATGTCTTGCTCTTTTTTTTTTTTTTCTGTCTGAATCCTTGACTTCAGAAGAATTGACGTGTATCTCTGTATACCTCACTAATTAAACCTGTCCAATGGACATTTTGTCTCAACTAAGCAGCTTCAGTTAAACTTTCATGTCAGCATCTTGAGATAAGTAGCAGGTGATATTTTCTCATTTTACATTGGGAAAAGGCAGACAGAGACTAAATACTTTGTCTGAGTGAGGGGTTGTTTAGTTGATACTAGTCCCTGATAAGTTATATAAATTACATTTAGACCACGATATCACTGAGTTTCACTTTCCAAAGAACTGGGTATTCTCGTGTTTTGGCATTCCAGCTAGATTCTAGATTGGGTCATTTTCCGCCCTTAAATCCTTTCTTTTCCCAGTGTGTTATTTATTCTTCTGCTCTTACTGTAGAGGGCGGTGGCTATTCCAAGGGCAGCTGTACTTTTCAGATTTAGGGTTCTTTGGAAGGGAAGGAAGTCTTTGAAAAATTACTAAGAATTTATTATTTATTTATCCTTCTAGATCGTGTTACTGGGGTTTTGAACTCATATCACCTTATCTTTAAGCAAGAAGAATAAAGTGAGTATAGATTTGATGGAAAGAAACTAACAAGTATATTAGGATTAAACTGTCCTAGGCGTTTTCCAGTCCTCCTTTCAAAGTAGGGGGGGGAAATCCATGTTTTAACCTAGATAAATAGATATTAACCAATCAAACGGGAGCAGTGGGTGCTTGGTGAGAAATGTGTACTGTGTGGCCCATTTTGTGGGATTCAAGTCGCCATCAAGTGGCATAATGCTCCTTGGAACGGGGAGGTGATGGGAGAGAACTGAGAAAAAGGAGGCGGCTCGTGCAGAGACCTGGTCATTAGTCCAAAAAGATAGTTTCTTCCAGATAATGTACAAAAATAGAATGGATGTTGGGGGAGAAAGAACAGCCAGAAAGAAACAATGCTGCAAAAAGCTTTAATCTAGCAAATGTTAGCCCTCCCTGACTAGTCTTGAAACAACTTTGGAAGAAAGTCTTTAAACAAGCTACTTTGCAGTTCCCCAAATCTTTTCCACTTTGTAGCAAGATAATGCGCTTTACATGAACATTATCAGTTTCAAGATGCTCTAACTAATGCTCCCTGCTTCCCTCACATCCCAGGAAGGAGGAGGGTTGAGAACTGGGCCTCAGGATTGATGCCTCACGGTCTTCCTCCTCCTCTTCCTCCTCTTAAAGTGAGTCTTCACAAGGACCAGGGGCACAGGATTGTGGTTGCCAAGGCAGAGAGGGTCTGGAGGGTGGATGGATTGAGAGTTTGGGATGAGCAGATGCAAACTGTTACATAGAGAACAGATAAACAACAATGTCATACTCTACAGCACAGGGAACTATATTCAACGTCCTGTGATTAAGCCCTAGTGGAAAAGAATATGAAAATCAATATATATATTCATATAACTTCATCACCAAGATGTACAGCGGAAATTAGTACAATATTGGAAAAAACTATATTTCACCCAATTAAATAAGCTATAAGGATATATTGACAGCACAGACTATTTAGCCAGTATTTTATAATTTTAAATGAAGTGTAGTCTATAAAAACATGGAATCATTATGTTGTAGTGAAAGTATAAGTCACTCAGTCGTGTCCAACTCTCTGTGACCCCGTGGACTATAGCCCACCAGGCTCCTCTGTCCATGGGATTCTCCAGGCAAGAATACTGGAGTGGGATTCCTTTCTGCATGGGATCTTCCTGACACAGAGACCAAATCCTGGTCTCCTGCATTGCGGCAGTTTCTTTATGGTCTGAGCCACCAAGGAAGCCCAAATACCATGTTGTATGCCTGACACTAATATAATATTGTAAATCAACAACAAAAACATAGTTTTCAACACTGCTTTCCCTGGAGTCTTACTATAGCCTGAAATTCAGCCAAAAGCAGACATCTCCTAAAAGCTTTCATTTTATTCCATTTTTCTTTTCCCTATATTTCTCTACAATAAATCAACATAATAAGGTAGCAGCAAACAAAATGGCATCACTCCGCATTCTCTGCTCTTGTGAATTGTGTGTAGGAAAGAAATGTCCTTCAAAGGCTTTTGACTTATTTCACTGTCCTTAGTAAAAACTACTGTCAGAGAAAGACAATAATCAATCAGTGTTAAATAATATGAACAAGCTAAAGGAACTAAAGAACCTCTTGATGCAAATGAAAGAAGAGGGTGAAAAAGCTGGCAAAAAATTCAACATTCAGAAAACAAAGATCATGGCATCTGGTCCCATCACCTCATGGCAAATAGATGGGGAAACAATGGAAACAGTGAGAGATTTTATTTTCTTGGGCTCTAAAATCACTGCAAATGATGACTGCAGCCATGAAATTAAAAGGCACTTGCTCCTTGGAAGAAAAGCTATGACCAACCTAGACAGCATATTAAAAAGCAGAGACATTATCTTTGCCAACAAAGGTCCATCTAGTCAAGGCTATGGTTTTTCCAGTAGTCATGTATGGATGTGAGAGTTGGACTATAAAGAAAGCTGAGCACAGAAAAACTGATGCTTTTGAACTGTGGTGCTGGAGAAGACTCTTGAGAGTCCTTTGGACTGCAAGGAGATCAAACCAGTCAATCCTAAAGGAAATCAGTCCTGAATATTCATTGGAAGAACTGATGCTGAAGCTGAAGTTCCAATACTTTGACCACCTGATGCAAAGAATTGACTCACTGGAAAAGACCCTGATGCTGGGAAAGACTGAAGGCAGGAGGAGAAGGGGACGACGGAAGGTGAGATGGTTGGATGGCATCACCGACTTGATGGACATGAGTTTGAGCAAGCTCTGGGAGTTGGTGATGGACAGGGAAGCCTGGCATGCTGCAGTCCATGGGGGTTGCATAGAGTTGGACATGACTGACTGACTGAACTGAACTGAGCTGAACTGAACTGAATATGAACAAAAAGTGTATGGATGTTTTTTAAGCTTCACAGAAAAAAAGAATTTAAAGACATCAATTTCCAGGAAAATTATTCTTGTAACCAGTCCAAAAAGCTTCTTTTTTTTTTCCCCCCCTCAATAGAACAAACTAAAGAAGTGGAAATGCCAAATCAAACAAACCCTTAGCATTAGATATATTCTGGAACTTGCGAGATTGAATTAGCATTTTAAAATGAATCCAAATGCCCCTTTAAATAAGTAACCCTCTTTTTCCCAATTTTTTCCCTTATGATGACAGCCAGTACACATGCATACTCATATTTAAGAAAACATATTATTGAAAGAGAAATTTTCTTCCATTAAAATCCTAGTTTAAAGAGAGAAACTTGAATTACTTGTAGGTGGGCAGCTGATGAAAATAATAAAAATAATCCTTGTACCAAATCTTTTCTCATGAAAGGAAGGGGATGAGAAGAAATGCAGGTAGTCAGAGAACATTTCTAAAACTCTGGGTGGCTCAGATGGTAAAGAATCTGCCTACAATGCAGGAGACCCAGGATCCATCCTGGGGTGGGAAGATCCCCTGGAGAAGGAAATGGCAACCCACTCAGTATTCTTGCCTAGGAAATCTCCTGGACAGAGGAGCCTGGAGGGCTGTAGTTCATGGGTTCACAAAGAGTTGGACATGACTGAATGGCTAATAAACTAACTCTACAGTGAAGACTTTCCCTTCCTGCAAATGACAGAGTCCAAAAAAGGAGATTTGCAAAAATGTGGGAATACTTTTAACTCGTTTAATATTTTTCTAATACAAATAAAATCCAGACCTAATGCTGACATAGTCCATACACAGACACTGTCAAAATCAGCGGATTCACTGGGAAGGAGTTCTTCACGGTTTCTATGGCTTTTCTTTTTGTGCCTCATATGCATCCTGAGGATGTCACAGTGTGAGCCCTGCAGACGCTGAACTTTAAGCAGGCAGGTCGCCGAGATGTTAGCATTACCTTCATAGGTCACCTGGACAATCTTGCTCTCTTAACATCATCATCAATCATTCGAGCCAATGAAAATGTAAATTCAGTAACCAACCCATCTTGCTAACATTCTCTGCCCATTCTTAGCCCCTTTGCCACAGCTCCTAACCCCTCTCATCTCTGAAGATCTTTTTGCTATTCTTTAAAATATTCATTTAGCCTCTTTCATTCCATGATTAGCTCTTGAATCATTCTAGGATCATCATATCCCTGCTTCCCTGATAGCTCAATTGGTAAAGAATCCACCTGCAGTGTAGGAGACCCCGGTTTGTTTCCTGGGTCGTTGGGAAGATCCCTTGGAGAAGGAAAAGACTACCCCCTCCAATATCCTGGCCTGGAGAATTCCATGGACTATACAGTCTATAAACATGGACTTTACAGTCCATGGGGTAGCAAAGAGTCAGACATGACTGAGCAACTTTCACTTTAAATTCAGCTTTCCCGCCTCAGTGGCTGTCTTTTTCGATTATTGTCAATGACTGTTCCTGGTGCTGCTTTTTCCCTAGTGGAGTTTATTAATCTTATGTCTATCTGTTGGCCTGTGAATAGGAAGTCATTGAACTTGGAACACTGCCAACATCTGTTGGATCATCGAAAAAGCAAGAGTCTTCCAGAAAAACATTACTTCTGCTTTATTGACTGTGTGGATCACAACAAACTGTGGGAAATTCTTAAAAAGATGGGAATACCAGGCCACCTGACCTGCCTCCTGAGAAACCTGTATGTGGGTTAGGAAACAATAGTTAGAACTGGACATGGAACAACAGACTGGTTCCAAATCGGGAAAGGAGTACATCAAGGCTGTATATTGTCACTCTGCTTATTTAACTTATATGCAGAATACATCACGCAAAATCCCGGACTGGATGAAGCACAAGTTGGAATCAAGATTGCCAGGAGAAATATCAATAACCTCAGATACGCAGATGATACTACCCTTATAGCAGCAAGCAAAGAACTAAAGAGCCTCTTGATGAAAATGAAAGAAAAGAATGGAAAAGCTGGCTTAAAACTCAACATTCAGAGAACTAAGATCATGGCATCTGGTCCCATCACATCATGGGAAATAGATGGGGAAACAGTGGAAACAGTGTCAGACTTTATTTTTGGGGGCTCCAAAATCACTGCAGATGGTGACTGCAGCCATGAAATTAAAAGATATTTGCTCCTTGGAAGAAAAGTTATGACCAACCTAGACAACATATTAAAAAGCAGAGACATTACTTTGCTAACAAAGGTCCATCTAGTCAAAGCTATGGTTTTACCAGTGGTCATGTATGGATCTGAGAGTTGGACTATAAAGAAAGCGAATTGATGCTTTTGAACTGTGGTGTTGGAGAACTCTTGAGAGTCTCTTGGACTGCAAGGAGATCCAACATGTCATTGGCTTATTTTTTTTTTTTTTTAGCCATTCTATATGAGGTGCAGTTCAGTTCAGTTCAGTTCAGTCACTCAGTCATGTCCGACTCTTTGCGACCCCATGAATCGCAGCACGCCAGGCCTCCCTGTTCATCACCATCTCCCGGAGCCCACTCAGACTCACGTCCATCGAGTCACTGATGCCATCCAGCCATCTCATCCTCGGTCGTCCCCTTCTCCTCCTGCCCCCAATCCCTCCCAGCATCAGAGTCTTTTCCAATGAGTCAACTCTTCGCATGAGGTGGCCAAAGTACTGGAGTTTCAGCTTTAGCATCATTCCTTCCAAAGAAATCCCAGGGCTGATCTCCTTCAGAATGGACTGGTTGGATCTCCTTGCAGTCCAAGGGACTCTCAAGAGTCTTCTCCAACACCACAGTTCAAAAGCATCAATTCTTCAGTGCTCAGCTTTCTTCACAG
>SJYX01015499.1:27948-65360 GCA_006410675.1 Oreotragus oreotragus | reverse complement strand
TTACAGGGAGCAGAATTCCCTGTGCTCTACAGTAGGTCCTTGTTGGTTATCCATTTTAAATATAGCAGTGTGGACATGTCACTCCCAAATTCCCTAACTATCCCTTTCCCTGATCCTTCCTACCTGGTAATCAGAAGTTCATTCTCTGAGTCTGTGAATCTGTTTCTCTTTTGTAGATATTACATTTCAAATACCTGTATCACAGTCTTGTATTAGCTTCAGGTGTACAGCATAGTGATTTGATAGTTTTATGCATTACAAAATGATCACCATGATGAGTCCAATTACCATCTATCAGCATACAAAGTTTTTACCAAAGTTACTGTTATCCATATTCCTTGTGGTGTACATTAAATCCCCATGGTCCTTTTATTCCACAAGTGGAAGTCTGTACCTCTTAATCTCCCTCACCTCTTACACTCAGCCCTCTCCTCCCTCCCTTCTGGCAACAGCCAGCTTGGTGTCTACATCCTTGAGTCTGTTTTTGTTTTGTTGTTTTTAAGATTTTATGTGTAAATAAAATCACATGGCATTTTCTTTCTCTGACTTATTTCACATAGCATAATACCCTCTCATTCTAGCCATGTTTTTCATTTATGGCTGAGTAGTATTCCATTGTATACACACGGAATTAGTACATGTATATCTATACGCCACACCATTATGCATTCATCTATCATATCAATCGACTCTCACGTTCTATGTTTTCAGATGCATAGGATGAAGCTGTCTGGAGCACCATCCTATCTCCTGTGCTAAATACCACTAGATCTTGACAGAAGTAGAAGCTGTTTGTTCATGACTCCCGGAGGTTGTAATACATCACAGGGTAAGGCCTGCAGTGCAGTCTTTCATAACAGTGCTATGCAAAGTAGGAACTTAAAACAGTCAACAATACATGACTGAACTGGTGGCCTGGACAGCTTCACCGAGCCTGCACAAATCCAGCTCCTGCTCCTCGTGCGCTTGCCCAGCCACCTAACGGCCTTTCTTTTTTTGCTGAGCTCAACGCCACTTCTCACCCCCAATTTACTGGCTTGGCAAAGTTGCAATTTTTATTACGCAAAAGTTGAGAAAGAGCAAGCTGAGGAGTGCTAAAAACAGTGCCCTTTGCTACTGTGTAGCATCTGTATTTGGGGAGCAGGGTGTTTTATTTATAGCTATCTATTAATACATTAGCAAAAGATACAGAAAGAAACACACACACACACACACAAAATAGCTTTATCAAATAGTTTCCAGTGTTCGAGTATAACACCAAAAACAAGAACAGCAACAGAAAACTATTCTATTGGGGGAGAAAAGCCATCTTCTTGACCTCTCTCTCCCTTCCCTTCCCTTCCCTTTCCTCTCTGAGCTGGACTGTGGCTGCAAAGAGCCTTTGACCTGCTCCGTTCAGGAGGGCTGGGCTGGAGTCTGGGGCCTGCGGAGGGCGGAGGGCGGAGGGCGGTGGGATCTCCCCTTTTATTTCTTTGTCCAGTGACTTTAACCTTCTCCTCTCCTCCTCCCTCCCCAGCAGCCTTCAGGGGGAGAAGCAGTGGCAGCATCTAGCCTGTAAAACTGGTTTGTTGGGGTTCTTCCTCCCTCCGCTCTTGCTTCTTGGCAAAATGTTTTGTTGGGCAGCTGCCCTGCAGATAGCTGCCTTCTCTGCACTTGAAAGGGGCTCCCACTTCCTCCTCCAGTAAGCAAGGCGGGAAGACAGACACAGCCATTGCCCCAAGATGCACAAAGGAAAATGGAAACACACACACACATTCATGTCCGTGTGCATCCGCGAAACTTCAGACTCAAAGAGATGGGGCCTGGATGGGTCTTGGAACCATGGGACCCTCCTGGACCTGAGACCCCGTGCACTGACTTGAACAGAAGGTCTGGGGTGCTGGGAGGGGGGCAGAGGCTGCTGCCTACGTTTTGTCTTTATAATTTAAATAAGTCACCGGCTGACACAGCCAAGGAGCAGAGGGCGGGCTGTGGGAAGGTGTGTGGGCAGGTGCATTTTGCTTCACTTTTCCACTTGATCGCTGGGCGCTGCTGGCACCCACAAGGGCAGCCTCACCAAAGTAGGGGAGATTAAGAGATGGACTTCCTTGCAGGAGGGCATCCCGGGCTGTACCCAGAGAGACTGGGAGGGGCTGGGCGGGAGTTTCTGGGGAGAACAAGTTGGTACTAACTGTGGCCAATGTTTTGTTAAAATTTGCAGGAGGTTAAAAAAAAAAAAAAAAAAAGAATGGGGATGGGATACATTTCTACCCTGACACATTGCCCAGGGCATCTCTGCCTCCTTGGGGGAAGCTTGGATCCTGTGAATGCAACTCAGGTCTTCTCTGTGCTTCTGGGTCCTGCTGGTGGGAGGAAGTGGGAAGATACTGGCCAGAGCTGGCTCCCTGCCAGGTGTCAGCCAGTCTGAGGGGAGCTGTGCCCTCCTTGGCCCCCAGGGCAGGGCAGAGGTCAGCACACAGAGAGGAGGCAGAGGGCCCAGAGAGCCCTGGGTGGAGGCCTCTCCAGGGGGGCGGGGAAGGAGGGTTCCTGACTGCCCCCCCCCGCCCCCCGCCCGTCTCCAGCTCTTTGACAGCTAGTTTAGGGGACAGACCTCCTTATGGATCTGATACTGTACTGCCACTGTCCCCCCAAGGAGGTCCAGGGAGACCGGTGTGCCCAGGTCCACAGCTTCGGTGTGGGGACCAAAATCTGTCCTTGTGATTCTAGAGTAAAGAGGAAGCGGAGAGAAGGCGGAGGAGGTGGCTCTGTGGCATTCTCCTGAGTATCAGAAATGAATCCTCGTTCGAATCTCCCCGAGGGCGGGTGTGTGGAGGTGGATTTAGTGTGACATGCGATGAGGAAATGCAAGAAGCATCTATTTGATGCTGTCCCCAGGAGTGAGACACAGACAGGTCTTTCTCTGGGGCAGGAAAGATGCCTGTAAATTTATCCCAGGGGCCTAACTCAGCCGCACCCCCGAAGACTTGGAGGAAGCCAAGAAATTCTGGGCACCAAAAAAAAAAAAAATCCCCCCGCACACAACAATACAATCTATTTAAACTGGACCTCATACTTTTCATACCAATGGTATGACTTTTCTGGAGTCCCTCTTCTGATTCCTGAACTCCGGGGCTGGCAGCTTGCAAAGGGGAAGCAGACGGCTGCGCGCCGCACGGGCAGGTTTACCAAAGGTCCCTCTCTAATCGGTATTTTCTTTTTCTTAGCCCTGCCCCTGAATTGTCAGACGGCGTCTGCCTCTGAAGTTAGCAGTGATTTCCTCTAGAGCCCGGCCTTATCTCCGGCTGCACGTTGCCTGGTGGTGACTAATGACACAATAACATTGTCTGGGGGCTGGAATAAAATCGGAGCTGTTTACCCCCACTCTATAGGGGTTCAATATAAAAAGCCGGCCGAGAGCTGTCCAGGTCAGACGCGCTCCTGCCTCCGCGCTGGGACCGGCGCCTCCAGGGTCCGCGCGCCGCCGCCGCCGCCGCCGCGTGCGTCCTGGGACCGCTCGCTCTGCCTCTCTGCAGGGCAGAGACTTCTTTTTTTCTCCCCGTTAAACAGCAATCAGGTCGAAGTACCATTTTGAGATCCGGAGAACCTGAAGCGCTAGGAAAGAACTGAAGCTGATTTTTTTTTTTTTCCCTGCACTTTTTCTTTTTTTATTCCCTTCGAGTTTAGTTGCAGGGGGAAAGATTTTGAACCCTTCCTTTAATCCGCCCCCACCCCAGAATGGATTATTTCCCCATGATTTTCGCTCTGCTGTTTGTGGCTTTCCAAGGAGCTCCAGAAGCAGGTAGGCACGGTGACTTGTAAAATGCTTGAATGCTGGTCTTTTTTTCCACCTTAATGCTTTTCCTGCTTCTGTTTCTCCCACTGCGTTTTACGACTGCCTGCCTACTGCCGCTCAGAAATCAAGTGCAGGGGAGTTGGTGCTCAGAGCTGCTGAGGTTTTCTAGAGGTGTGGAGGGGGGGAATCCTCCATGGAAGACCATTGCTCCTCTAGCAGCCTAGTGTGCTTCTTGGCTTTTAAAAATATGACTTAAAGACAAGATGTAATTTAGCTAAATGTGTGTTTGCAATCTTTCTGTTCAGACAGGTAAAAGGACATATAGGTATTTATATCTTATTCAAATACTGTTTTAATAGTGTGTTAATGTGTAAAATATTCATACTTTTCAACTCAAAGCCAAGGAATTTTATTCAAGTCATTCAAGCAGTTTATGCACACTAAAATCACCTGCAGAACAGTCTGGGGAAAAAACCCTCCAGGCAGTTTCAGGGCGAAGCAGATGTTTTCTTTAAAATTTGTCATTATTGACTTTGGGTTTCTTTTGGCAGGTTTTTGGCACTCACAACAGTGTGAACTGCATTTCCAGTGTTATTCACCTGTCCGGGGAGGGGAGCTAGAATAAATCTTGGCTACCGAGGGATTTAGATAGTGTGTGAGCATCTGCCCGTTTCTCTCTTTCTGGGGTCAATGCACTTTTTTTGTCTTTTCGTGACCCCGACTGAAGAGAAAAGGATGCCAAGGGAATGAAAATCCTGGAATGTGTCTGATCATTTGAAATGTACAAAATTGGGCAGATAAGCTGCAGGGCTAACTTGTCAGGAAGAGGAGACAAGGCTGCTGTGAGGAAGGGGGAGCTGGTAGATCCCACGCACGTCCTCCTGATCCCGGGATTCAGAATCCAAAGCCCACAGAACCTTGTCTGGGTTCCAAGAGTGGCTGCTTGGTGATCCCTTCAATCTGGGGTTCGCCTGTTCAGCTGACTTCTCTCTTTCCAATCACCTCCCCTGAGCTCTGGATTTCCACCTCAGTCCTAGAGGTGCTGCTCTTCTGAGCTACTCCCTGTCTTAACTCAAGGGGAGAAGCAGTGGGTACTGAACGGAAGGTCATCCCACCTGGGAAAGTGTCTAGGGAGAGTCTAGGGAAAGACAGTGTGAGTGCCTGAGTTTGCGGTTGTTTTGGTCGTCAGCCCATTTTAAGCCACGCTAGGCTGCACGCGGGTCTAAATGTCTCATAAGCAGTGTGTCTAAGTATTTCCTTGAAGGCTGCGTCCTTCGTGGGGCTGCAAGTCCCTTTGCAGGTGGTTGTTTCCCCTGCACTTGTTTAATCTCTCTGAAGGCAGACAAGCCAGTGGTGACACAGGTGAAGTCATGTTAAAGACGGAGGGAAAAAAAATCATCCTTTTTCCTCCGTGTTTCTTGCTGGAGGCTGGTGGCGTGCTTCATCTGCTTTTACCTGCTCTGCTGGGTCTGGCATCCAGGCCGTGGCCCGTGTGCCTCGGGGCCTCGGAGCAGACACCTCCCTCTGACCTGCTGTCTCTCTCTCCCCAGCGGTCCTGGGCTCCGAGCTCAGCGCAGGAGCGGAGAGTGGCGGGGCGAAGCCGGCTCCCGCCACGCCCTGGAGACCCCGCAGGTCCAAGCGCTGCTCCTGCTCTTCCCTGATGGATAAAGAGTGTGTCTACTTCTGCCACCTGGACATCATCTGGGTCAACACTCCAGAGTGAGTCTCTAGAGGGCATCCTTACTCTAGGCTTTCTCCCCTCTGGCTCCACCGGAGACCGGAGCCCCAGTTTCTCTGGTTATTGTCTGTGGTCTCTGAAGGTAGCACAGCTGACCACAGAAAAGTGCCTCCGTGGGCAAAACGCCCCTCCAGAGGGTGTCATGCATCTTGGGGGTTGGGGGGAAAATCTTTGTATCAGGCCTAGGGGTGAATGTTCTCAAATTCCCTGGGTTTAAAGAAGCCACTGCTGAGGTCATCTGTGGGTTAGTCTAACCTGTGCTTCTCATGGGAGCATAGAGACTTGAGAGGCTGAAGTTATGGCAGAGACTTACAGGCTGTCTCCTCATTCTACTTTTGGAAAAAACTAAGACCCAGATTGTTGAAGTCATTTGCAAGGTTGAGTTTGTGCGGAGTGAGACCTGGAACTTGAGTGTCCTGACTCCTTTGTCCTTGCCCTTTGGAAAAGCCTATTTCATGACAGGAGTAGGAACACCTTGATCAGATTTCTCTTCTGCCTCCAGAGTGAAGAGAGCAGTTTCTCCCCTTACTCCCTGCAAAATAATTCATTCATCAGAAAGCATTGTAAACAAAAACACACTGATTGCATCTGCAGAGTCCCTTTATAGTGAGGATGACCAAAATCCAAACAAAATCAAATCAAACCAAACAAAAACCATGACAGGCCTAATATTTAGTAAGGTGATACTTCCAAGGGGAGCACTTTACTCCTTAGGTGAGAATCATAATGAACACATTGGCAATTACTGGAGAGCCTTCTGGCAAAGAGTCCTTCTATAGCCGCATGATAATCACCAAAATCACTGGAGGTGTGCAGATATGGCATGAACCACGCTCCAGGCAGTCTGTTTCCTCCATCCTCCCTGGGGGCCCCTTTTAGCATATCCAGGTATCACTTGAGTTGAAAAATCAGTTTTCAAAATCATGTGAGTCATGGTTTTGCATGGAAGTCCCCCACCTCCCAAGAGC
Organism: Oreotragus oreotragus; assembly: GCA_006410675.1. Lineage (NCBI taxonomy): Eukaryota > Metazoa > Chordata > Mammalia > Artiodactyla > Bovidae > Oreotragus > Oreotragus oreotragus. Next base: position 58,882 of record SJYX01015499.1, on the reverse strand, counting down.
TGTTAACTAAGTAGAGAGAAAAGGAAGAAAATATGAAACAGATACCAAAGCAGAAATGTCATAGTTTGGGCCAAAAAGCAAGGCTGCTGTGTCAAGAAGAAACTGAACTGTGTCCAGAGTTGACAAGGAATGTCATTGACTTAGAGAAAGTGATTTTCTCCTGGTTGGGTCCACTCTCTCAGGGCCATTGGTGAGTACAGGGTCCTGACTGTTACACTTTTGACTCTAAGTTTCACTCCCAAATGCTGTGTCAGGCTCCCCTTCTATCTTAATGGAAGGCGGTTGCCCCCAAAGAATGCAGCCTTTGGAGAGGATTAATTATGCTCATATCTTCTGTTTCCCTCTTTCCATAATAGGCACGTTGTTCCATATGGACTCGGAAGCCCTTCTAGGCCCAAGCGCGCCTTAAAGGACTTCTTTCCTACAAAGGCGACAGTCCCCAGGAAGAGATGCCAGTGTGCTAGCCAGACAGACAAGAAATGCTGGAATTTTTGCCAAGCAGGAAAAGAACTCAGGTGAGTAGAAACACCTTTGTTTTTGATGAGCTTTTTGGCCTCCTGACCTTCTTCCTCTCGTGATGCTGCCTTCCTGTTTTGAAGAAAGCAACAGAGACACAGAACAACCAGCGTTCCTGTTGCTGAAATGTCCTCCTTGTATTTTAACAGGGACCAAGACTCCTTGGAGAAAGCCTGGAACAACCACAAGAGAGGAAAAGACTGTTCTAAGCTAGGAGAGAAATGTCTTCATCAGCAGCTCATGGCTGGAAGGAAAACAAGAAGGTAAGACTCTTATGAACAGCTGGTCCCCTTCACCTATAAACAGTCTCCAGTCGTTCTTACCTCCGTGGGAGAAAGGCTTAGAAGACAATATGAAGGGAAGGGAGGAAAAGGAAATCTCTGTGTTTTCTAGACTTAAAAGAGCCAAAGAATCCTTCTCCAAAGTTTTTTTGATGTAATGGAAACTAACAGCAAAATAATAATAATTTCCAAGTTGGTTCAGAAACAGTGGTTTACATAATTCAGTGTGCTGCCCTTTAGCACACACACCCCCCATCCAAACAAAAATCTGTTTAGGGACACCTCTGTCATTTGGTCACATCTAGTTTGTGCATCTCTGAGTCAATATATTTACAGCTTTCCCTGAGAAATTAAAAATCATTTCAGGGAAAATTTATTTTTTTTAATCATGTATAATCAAATTCTTCAAAAACATAGCAGTTACTCAAATGGCCAAAGGGAAAATAAAGTCATTAAGTAGGGTTGGTGAGAGTTAGAACATGTAGTTTTTCAGGTTTATTTATTTTTTTAAATAGGGAAATGCATTCGATGGAGACTCAATGTCATTCTCAACAGCTTTCTTATTTTTTAATCAGTCATGAGCTGGGATCTGGATTAGTAACACCCCAGGGTTGCTCTGAGGGGCTCTATAGTAATAAACCTTCCACAACCTAAGCAACTTGAAATTCACAAGCTGTGGGGAGAAATCCTGATTTCAGATCTGTCCTATAGTCTATGATTCCCTCTCATGGTCAGAGGCATTTTTTCCTAGAAATCCAGTGGCAAGAATTTCTAGGATCCAAATGTTCTGAGCACAGGCCAGGAGGTCATGGACAACTTCTGAGTTGTTTACTACTGTCTGGGGCCAAGCTCAGTGCTTCCCACGTGACCCTGAAGTCTCCATATTTATGAACTCAGGCCACTCAAGTCCTCCAGGCTTCCCTGGTAGTTCAGCTGGTGAAGAATTGCAGGAGACTCAGGTTCGATTCCTGGGTCGGGAAGATCCCCTGGAGAAGGGATAGGCTACCCACTCCGTATGCTTGGGCCTCCCTGGTGGTTCAGATGGTGAAGAATCCACCTGCAATGTGGGAGATCTGGGTTCAGTCCCTGGGTTGGAAAGATCCCCTGGAGAAGGGCGTGGCTACCTACTCCACGATTCTTGCCTGGAGAATCCCCATGGACAGAGGAGCCTGGAGGGCTACAGTCCACAGGGTCGCAAAGAGTCGGAGACGACTGCACACAGCACAGTGCTTCTCCAGACGGCAAGATCATGTAAACCACCGTTTCTGAACTGACTTGGAAATTATTATTTTTTTCTATTAGTTTCCATTACATCAACTATTAAATCAATGTTACTGTTCTTCCCACCCAAAGAAAACATTAAGCCTGCAAAAATGATAGTTTTTAATTGCCATAAAACATCTGCTTTGGGTCCTGCCTGTAGGCCTTCTTGTTTTGAATTCCTTTTCCCCTCGAAGCCCGCTTCAATTCCTTATGTGATTGAGAATTTGAAACCTTTGCTGAGTAAGTGTCTCCATACAATCCCACCAAAGTTGGAACAGTGCTTGGAATAGGGCTAAAAAAGAGAAGAAAGTATCTCTAGTCCACCTTAAAATTGTGCTTTACAGTTTCTTTAACTCCCAGCCCCTGTAGCTATGACCACATCACCCCTCTCCTTGCTCACCGAACCCTGCCTTACCCTAGGCATCAGAGGCGTTTATTTTCATTTGAGGTTAGTAGAGAAGCACGCGGTCGTGGTTGAGGGTGAAAGTTGAGGATCCAGATTTAGATTTGTTTGTGCCAGATTCTAATTTTAGATGTTTCTTTTGCCCAAGAATAATTTTTTCTAAAAAAAATTTGTTTTCTCTTGTCTGGTTTTAATAGGTTGGAGGCCATCAGCAACAGCATCAAAACATCTTTTCGTGTTGCCAAGCTGAAAGCCCAGCTCTATAGAGATAAGAAAGTGATCTACAACCGGGCTCACTGAGGGCAGGTTTTTTGGGGCCTCTCTGAAGCTCCTCATCCACGGAGAGCCCTGGGCCTGACTGTGCGCTGCCCACGCGGCTGGGATCGAGGCAAATGTGTCCTGCCTGGTCAGACGATTTCTTGTTCCAGACTGGCAGGGGACCAGCGTCCTGGGTGCAAGCATTCCAGGAAAGGTTAAGGAGTGCCCCCAGCCAGTCTTGTCTCCGTCCGAGCTGACTGTTTTCATCTGTCTCTCCTCCATGGGGGTGGCAATGGGCCCCACAAAGAAGGCAAAGAGACCCAGTGATCTGCAAACTGGAGGAGGAAAGGAGATTCCACTTGTGGGCGGAGTTCCCAAGAGGGTCCGAAGGGAGTGTTTGTGTCTCACTCAGGCGCCTGGCACATTTCAGGAAGAAACTCCAAAGCCCCGTGAAGATTTTTCTAAAGAATGCACAAATTGAAAACACTCGAAGGACAAACACTCGAGTAAAAATGAAAAAAAAAAAAAGACTTGTTTTTCTAATTCGTAAAATGCAAAACCAAGAGAAACTGTTACTACTGAAAATCAGAATGAGTTTCATGCATAGGAGACTACCTCATCTGTATTGCACTCTGACAAAGCATTTCCCACCTTTAATTATTGCCTCCCCAAACTCTTCCCCCGCAAAAAAACCCCATCCTAATTCCTAGCCTTTTGGAAGTCTGTCTAATGCATCAATAGTAGATATAACGTTTTCATGGCCATCTACTAGCTCTGTTCCCTAAGGAAAAATGGAAAGATCAAATGAATCAGGAGTTTCCCTTACTTACCTTGATTTTTGGAAACAATGGTATAGGGTTGTTGTGGAGAGATATTGAAGGGTAAACATTGGTGATGCTTTAAAGCAGTAAAATTATTTTCCTTTATTGGCTCATGGAAGAGGTTGGATTACATTTTGATGTACTTATATTTTTATAGATATTTATATTCAAACAGTTTATTCCTTATATTTACCATGTTAAATATATGTTTGGGCAGGCCATATTGGTCTATGTATTTTTTTTAATGTATTTCTGAATGAAATTGAAAAAATGCTTTGTTTTGCCTGTCAAGGTAATGACCTTAGAAAATAAATAATTTTTTTTCCCTACTGTACTAATTCTGAATCATCTCTGAAATTTCTGAGAGGTGAGCCACAGTGGTAAGATTCAAAAAGGGGAATGATTAAAGATGGTTTCTTGGAATTTTTTTAATGTATTTCTGAATGAAATTGAAAAAATGCTTTGTTTTGCCTGTCAAGGTAATGACCTTAGAAAATAAATAATTTTTTTTCCCTACTGTACTAATTCTGAATCATCTCTGAAATTTCTGAGAGGTGAGCCACAGTGGTAAGATTCAAAAAGGGGAATGATTAAAGATGGTTTCTTGGAAAGGTGACAATCAGAAGAAAAAAGGATCTTCGCTAACGACAACAAGAATTTGATTTATATCTTAAAAGTTGCTTTTAGATTGCATTTGTGAAGCTGCTCAGTTGTGTCCGACTCTTTGTGACCCCATGGACTGTAGCCTACCAGGCTCCTCCGTCCATGGAATTTTCCAGGCAAGAGTACTGGGTTGCCATTACATTTAGCTAAACACAAAACAAAAATTCAGCTTTCACACCTCTGTCTTTTCCTACATAGCCGCTCTCTGCTTCCTCGCACCTGCANTTGTGTCCGACTCTTTGTGACCCCATGGACTGTAGCCTACCAGGCTCCTCCGTCCATGGAATTTTCCAGGCAAGAGTACTGGGTTGCCATTACATTTAGCTAAACACAAAACAAAAATTCAGCTTTCACACCTCTGTCTTTTCCTACATAGCCGCTCTCTGCTTCCTCGCACCTGCAGACTCTCCAGGGACTTCATCCATTAACTTGGCTTGGCCTGTTAGGATCCAGCAGTTTAAGCTGATGGTGTGGTGAGAGGTGCTTTCTCCATGTTAATAAACTAAAGGAAGTGATAGCAAGGCCACCTCCCTGAAGGTACCTAATTACACGCATTCCACACCAGAGTTGCTTTGGGAAAATGGCCTGCTCAGAGCGAGGCAGGGCTCCCAGTGGCTTTTTTATTTGCTCAGATTAAGAAGCTTGTTTATTGAGGAACACCAAGTACTTTTGCTCTTTCCCGGTAGCCCAGCGCTGGACACAGGCCCACGGAGGCAGAGATGCCAAATGCTGATTCTGGGCCCCTCCTGCTTCTCATTCCCCTCCTTCTCTCCACTTTGCCTCGGCTGACCTGCCAACCCGGTGGGGAGAATAGCTTTGCAGATGCTTGTTGCCCACAGAAGCCCGTATGAGCTTGATCCGCTTCTGAGAATCTTCACCGCTTTTCTCTAACGGGTCTGAAGGAATGCCCGTGTTGGTGTCGGCTGTTTCAGTTGCTCAGTCGTATCCGACACTTTTGCAACCCCATGGCCTGTAGCCCATCAGGCTCCTCTGTCCGTGGGATTTCCCAGGCAAGGATATTGAAGTGGGTTGCAACTTCCTCCTCCGGGGAATCTTTCTGACCCAGAGATCAAACTCGAGTCTCCTGCTTGGAAGGCAGATTCTTTACCACTGAGTCACCTGGGAAGCCCGAAAGAATGCCTGGCTTTTCCTCAAATAACAGCTCACGCGGGTTACTATTCTTCAACAGTGACACGTCTGAAGGATGTTCAGGAACAGTCTTCAGGTAGGCAGAGCCAGTGCCCTGGACAGGGTGTCCATCCTTACAGGCGTTGGTTTTCGTCTTTCACTGTGATGTTTTTAGGAGACAGTCCAGTGTCTTTGGGACTCCCCAGATGGCTCAGAGGTAAAGAATCCACCTGTGGTGCAGGAGACACGGGTCCAATCCCTGGGTTGGGACCATACCCTGGAGAAGGAATGTTCTCCAGGGAACGTACCCCAGAGAAGGAATGTTTTGCAGGGAACATACCCTGGAGAAGGACAGAAGAGCCTAGCGAGCTACACTCCATGAGGTCTCTAAGAGCAGGACATGACTGAGCTTGCACGCATGCACCGCTGTCTTTGGGGGGATTGCTTATAGAGTTCACTTTACCTAGCACAGTTTCTCAGCCTACGGTTCTCAAGAGGATAGTGAAGTTTTGCCCACATTGACAAGGGCCTTGGCCTGAACTTAGCCCCTGCTTAATCCTGAACAGCTCTTCCATCCCCTGGCATCGTGAATTTCCTCATCTGTGCACTGAAGAAGACGAGGAACTCCTCTAACAGCCATAAGGGCCAGCCTGAGATCACAGGAAGAAGTGGAGGGGATGGGCAATAGTGAAGATCCAAGCTCGGAGAACGTGCATCTAAGATATTTAAGAAGGAGTTGCCATGGGAAGAAGCCACTGAGCAAAAGTAAAACATAGGAAGCAGCAGAGATAAGATTATTTTTTCTTTCTTTCTTAAAAAATTATTATTCAGACTCTTAAATCCTCTTCCTCCATGCTTCCTGCCTCAGTAACCAGCAAGAAAAGTTAAAAGAAAAAAAAAAAAGCATGAAGCAGAGCTCTTAGGGCATGAGAGTCAGTAGTAAAATACACTGGAAGGTTTTTAGGAAGTTAATATTTTTGGAGTATTTAGAGGAAAGGTTGAATATTACTCAAGGGCCATGCCAGCTTAAGGGTGAACTCATGATGTGGTCGGCCATGCTTCTTGCTGTTTTCCAGGAGAAGCATGAGTTCTAGAAACCCACTTAAGATTTCTCTCTCCACGTTTATGTCTCTCTTCATGATCAGGAGCAGGCAGAGCTTTGATCTCAGGGCTCCAAGGACCAGAGGATCCGGGGTGGGGAAAAGTGGTCTTTGGTGACGTGAGAGGCATCTGTTATCACACTTCATTCTCACTCCAGGGATGGGCTTCTTGTGTGATGGAAACCGTTGCCCTTTCTCCTGCCTGCGCTTCCCTGAAATGCTCAGGGTATTAGACTAACTAACTAGAGTTTTTACAACCACCAGTATCATACTAAGCAGGAGTTCTCTCAGGAAAGAAAGAGCAATCTTTGGTCTTACCGGATGAAAAAGCCGAGGCTCAGAGAGGGAAGTGGCTTACCCAAGGTCACACAGCAAGCACCTCTGGAGCCTGAGACCTTGAGCAGGGCTGTATCACTCAGAGATGACTGGAGGTCTGTGTTGACAGAGGCTCAAGCAAACCTTATGAGAGGGTTCTAGGTGGTGAAGCAAAATCACTCTTCATGGAAGCTGTGCCTTCTAGCCTCCCTGGCGAGGCCTGCCAGACCCATTCTTCTTAGTACTCCCTCAGGAGCGTCACTGGGCCCCAGAGCCCCGCTCACGAACATTTCAGTTGTGTGCTCTTTGTTCACTGATGCATCTTCATGACACCCATGCACAGAAGGCAGAAACTCACTGTAGTTTACAACATCCGCCTTCAAATCTGGTGCCATGAGGGCTTCATTGACAACTTCTAGAAGATCCAACACAAGGAAGAGAGGGCAATGGTGATGAATGTGATGGCAGAGGCGGTAGTGTTTCCTCAAACCCTGGACGATGGTCAGAGAAAGATCTAGGGCTAATGCCACTGGATAATGAGAGCAGAAGGACCTCAGCCGTGGGGGTCACCAAAGGAGGGAAGTGATGCATTCCCAGCCTGACAGGCAGTGTGCTCTGGGAGGCAGCCCATCCGACTCTGACACGCCAAGTCTTCTTTCTGCAGCTCATTTTTCTCTTTTATATTCTGAGTCATTCCAAGCCTCCACCCGAAACTGCTGTGGAAGCGTCCAGGGATGAAATTAACAGTCATTGGCGTGGCAAAGGCACTGACCGACTGGAACAGACCAGGGCAGAGTCATGGGGTGGCTCCGTGGCTCCAGTGGGCTTCTGGTGGTCTCCAGTTAGGCCAGGTGTTAAACCTCCAAGTGTGGAAAAGTCCAGAAGCCTGGGGAAGCCAAAGGGAGCCAGGATGGAATTTCTAGACTTCTTGCTCTATGGCTATTTACCAGCTATTATGAAAGTAAATATCTCAGCCATAGCCAAGAAGCTACCTAAATGGAAGCAACCTAAATGTCCATCAACAGATGAATGGATAAAGAAGCTGAGGTATGTATATACAATGGAATATTACTCAGCCATTAAGAAGAATGAAATAAGGGGGTATATAGCAATATGGATGGACCTGGAGATTGTCATATGAAGTGAAGTAAGTCAGACAAAGACAAATATCATATACTATCACTTAGATGTGGAATCTGACATAAGGATACAAATGAACTTGTTTACCAAACAGAAACAGAATTACAGGCTTAGAGAATGAACCTAGGGGGAAAGGTGGGGGTGGGGGTGGAGAAGGATAGACTGAGAGTCTGGAAGGAACATGGACACACTGCTATATTTAAAACAGATAACCAGGGAAGTCCCCTAGTAGTGAAGCGATTAGAATTCTATGCTTCCAGTACAAGGGGCACAGGTTCGATACCTGGTCGGGAACTTGCTACATCATCATCCCTCTGGGTCATCCTTTCACTCCTCATGCCCGCCTCATTCATACACTGATCTTCTCTGGTATAAATGGAAATAATTGAAGGTATTCTTGGTTTCCTTGGAGGTTTTTAGCAGGACAATTTGATGGTGGCCAAAACAGGTTTGCCTCAGACCAGAACTTGCTAGGGTCCTCGATCTACCAGAAATTCTAGCCTCTTGTACTGGGAGCATGGAGTTCTAATCACTTCACCACTAGGGAAGTTCCCTGGTTATCTATTTTAAGTATCGCCATGTGTACATGCTCACCCCAGATTCCCAGTCTATCCTTCCCCCTCCCACCTGTCCCCGTTGGTCATTCTCTAAGTCTGTGGATCTGTTTCTGTTTGGTAAACAAGTTCCTTTGTATCAATATTTCAGATTCTGCGCCTAAGTGATAGTATCTGATATTTGTCTTTGTCCGACTTGGCACAGTATTGTCAAGAAGGAGCTGCTTGTAAGATTGGGTCTTGGCCTCTTGGATTAAATTTGGACTCAGAAAGGTAGCCAGATAATTTCTCATTAAATCTGAGACACTTCAAACAGTGCTTGGTGATGTTCTTAGCAATGATCACAGCCTGTCATAGGCACACTGGGAAGCATGATCACCCTAAAACAGGAGAAGCCTTGAAGGAGGTTAGAATTTCAGATCCACCTTGATCTCTTAGAGACAACCTGGACCTTGGCCCTGTTTAAGTAGACTCGATGTCTGTATCTCTTTATCTTCAGACCATGCAAGGGCAGAGAACTTTCACCTTCTCTGGTGCCTCCAACCTTGAGCATAGGTTTTCAGGCATAGTATATCAATGAATTAACAAATGTACAGATGGGTGACAGGGTTCAGTAAGAGAAAAGCAAAGGTAATAATGAGACTTCAGAAGATTTATAAGACCCACTTATAGGGATCTCTCGAGAGTGTGTGGCTAAAATATTCTTTTATTCAGGCTCCACCTTAGTGACAACTGTCCCAGTTTGGGTTGAGTCTTTCTATTCCTTTGTGCTCCAGTTCACCCCGATATTACCACTCTAATAACAATCTTCTCCCTGTGCTTCACTATAGCCATGAATGCACAGCTAGAAAGAACTTAAAAAATAATTTATGTCATCTCCGCATCTCAAAAAATCTCCCATGGCCACTCACTCTCTGCTTCATGGAGTACAAAATGTTATCTACTGACAGTAAGAAGGACCAGATAGAAAGACAAAGCAGTATTATAATTTCTGAGTTCTTCATTCTTTATTATAAATATTTTCAAATATAGCCCACATGTGAGAGAAGAGTATAATAAAGCCATCATACGCATCATACAGTTTAACAGCTGTCAAACATTTTTTTTCTTTTTTTAAAGAACCACTTTATTTTTTGCCTGTGGTGGGTCTTTGTTGCTGTGCTCAGGCTTTCTCCAGCTGCGGGGAGCAGGGGCTAATCTTCCCGCAGCTTTCTCCAGCTGCGGGGAGCAGGGGCTAATCTTCCTGCAGTGTGCGGGCTTCTTTTTGAGGTAGATTCTCTGGTTGCGGAGCACGGACTCCAGGGCTTCGGTGGTTGAGTCACTGAGGTGGTGGCTTAGTTGCTCTGCAGCATGTGGTATCTTCCCGGATCAGGGATCGAACCCATGTCCCCTCCATTAGCAGGCAAATTCTTACCCACTGGACCACCAGGGAAGTCCCAGTTGTCAAAAGTTGACTGATACTGTTGAACCTCTACTAACACTCTGCCCTGCCTTCCTGGATGACTTTGAAGCAACCCCAAGATTCATTGCCATCTCATCTATAAATATTTCGACGAGGATATGGTGAGTTGAGGGTATAGACAGGCTTTGTTCAACCAAGTCAAATGTGAAATAGCCAATTGGGTATGTGGGTCTGGAACTGAGAGGGAATGAGCAATACGTGATCCCAGACCTCAAGGTAGCAAATGTGTGTAATAGCTAATGTTTATATAGCATGCCAAATACTCTTCTGAGAGGAGTGTAGGCATCAATTCATTTCCTTCCTACTCTCACAGAATGAAGTAGGCACTTTCATTTGCTCTACTTTATGGATGAGGAAACTCAGGAACAGATTAAGTAGTAAGCTGTCCAAGGTCAGGCAGCAAATTAAGAGGCAGAGCTTGGTATGATAAACTAGCTCACTATGCTTTGTGACTAAGAAGAATTCGGCTATAAAGGCTACACTGTGGGATGAACAAGTCTTAGGTTGATGGAAAAGTGACAGTGATGCTCTCTTCCTGGGGGAGAAGACAGGAAGTGTGTAGGTTTCTGGGAAAAGACTAGGAGGATGGGCCTTTGCCCTTGCCTAAGCAAGAAAGCACTCGAGAGTTTCATAACTCAATCAAAAGTATGGAAGAGTCTCAATAAAATACTTCATCTACAGAGGACTTGATAAGAAGAAGGTAGCCTAATGTCTCATGTGGTTGATTCATCACAAAGGTAAGTAAGCAACTATTTATCTCATCAAGAGGTAATTTATCCTACTAAAATTCAGAAAGGATATTTAATTCAGTGATACTAAAAAGCTTCCAGCATCATGACCACATTAAGAGAATAAAAATTCTATCTTCCTAAGTGATGTTGATTATTCTGCTAAATTATCCTGCCCAAATCCAGAAAGGATAAGTAATTCAGTGATACTGAAAATCTTTAAAGAATATAACAACAATAAATGGAACTGCAATATCTTAATTTCAAGTGGCATCAGCTGGATTTGAAATTTGGGGACATGCTTTTAAAAATAAAAATAGATTCACTTGAATACATTTCAACTAAATTTGGAAAATGTAACTAGATTTGTGGCTAATAAGATGAAATGATTCTACTAGAAGTCTCTGTACTTAACCAAAAGTGGAATTTATTGTATAGCTCAAGTCTTCTGCTAATTTCCTACTGTTTGTCACATGGTCAAAAATGTCCTTTCACCGAGTTAAGAATTCCCACTTGATCTATGGGTAGGGATCGCTTAACTCCCTGTCAACTAAAATGTCTTCTTCAGGCTTGAAGAATTTGTTATGATACCATTAGCAATCCCCTTGTCGAGGATGTTGCTTACTGGTTTGTTTCCCCCTATAACTGGTTCAAACCAGTCAATCCTAAAGGAAATCAACCCTGAATATTCATTGGAAAAGCTGTTGCTAAACCTGAAGCTCCAATACTCTTGCCACTTGATGCGAAGAGCCAATGCATTGGAAAAGATCCTGATGCTGGGAAAGATTGAAGGCAAAAGGGGAAGGGAACAGCAGAGGATGAGATGCTAGATAGCATCACTGACTCAGTGGATATGAATTTGAGCAAAACTCTGAGAGATACTGGAGGACAGAAGAGCCTTGTATGCTGCAGTCCATGGGGTCACAAAGAGTCGGACACGAATTAGTACCTAAACAACAACAATGATCGGCTCATTTTGCTCTGATCAAATGGCCATTGATGATGCCCCTCATTTTGTTGAAAGAGTCGGTGCACGAGGCGGTTAAAGAGATAATTCTATGCAGGCTACTGCAATAAGGACAGTGCTCATTAAGAGGGAATGTTTCAAGGAAAGGAAGGAGGCTTGGGATTTTATCAAAGCAGGTAAGCAAGGAAGCTGTCCTTGAGTCTTATGGGAATCATGAGAGAGATGGAGATGGTCTTCTCTGAATTGTAGAAAAGGGGTGGAGGGGAATATGAGAGATGCAGGGCCATTTGAGGTTAGCTATTTCTCAGAATCCTGGAGGGGGACTTCTGGCGCTTTGGGAACACAGGGCTCAGATCAAGTTCAACATTGTTCCCTTTTTTGTTCAAAAAGAACAAGCATCATCACTGAGCAACCAGGTAATAATCCTAAACCTTCTGAGTGAAGTGAAGCAAGATATCAGACTTTCTCGAGGTGACTTCATGCTGCTCCTGTAAAAGCAGCTGACCTGTACCAAAGTGATGACAAAGGTCTGTGGTTTCAGAGTCCTGAGGATCAGACTCCTTAAAAAAAAAATGGATGCCAGACACACAAAAAAGGGAAACGTTAATGTAACAAATTGTATTAATCAGCCCAGTGGATTCCAGGAGGTCAGTGGAGGAATATCTTCCAGGAATGCAGTACCGCTAAGTGAGTTTCTTAGAACTCCTGAACTGGGATGTTGATGGTTTTGGTCCTGGCATTTATAGGGCATGCCTGGAGCCTTAAATTCCACTAAGCTTGCTGAGTGGTCCAGACAGTGCCTTTTTCAGGGGGAAGTCAGACCTGTGAATGGTCTTATACGATGGTCAGTCCTTCAAAGTTCACATCAGGCCATTGGGCTTTTAGTCACAATGCTTCTGCAAGTCCTAGGGAAACATGCCAAAGGGACTTCGGGTAATGTGATCTTAGTTTTAGTGACACTGCATTAGGCGTCAGAGAGAAAAACTGAAAAAACATTAGTTTGAAAGATTATAGTCAGACCTTGAAGGAAATTTGAAGGATCAAAAATCTGATAAGGGTTGACTATTTGGGACGGTAACAGGAGTCAGTCCAATTTACAGTCAGGAACCCAAACTCATTTTTCCAAAGTTGGGGAGAAAGTCAACTAACTTTCCACCAGACAAGACAGAATTTGCATCTGCATCAGTTATCCACAATTTGAAAAGAGATCTAAAAGATCTCAAAAGCAATGAACAGAGCTAGAATCTGATATCCTGGAAGGTTATGCTATATAACAGACTGTTTTCCATTAAAACAGAAAATTTCCCTTTATAGTCACCATACTTTTGATGAAACAGAAACTCAAAGAAAGATTATTCTTGAGGGCAAAATCAGCCTAATCTCATTAAATTTAGCATACATATTTAGATAGGCATGGCAAGAATGGTGATGTATCATGTACGCCATTTTAAGTTGCTTTCTGGATTGTTTCATAAGAATTTCGGATTGGGCTTTTATAAAAATCTTTTGAAGCTAGAGGGTCAAGTCAAGAACTTGCTACCAGGTTTTACCTGGAGTAGCTATAAATTTGGGTAAATTCCTCTCTTCTTCAAGTCTCCCCAATATCCTAAGATTCCTGGTTGGCCATGAAGGGACCTTCTTACTCACCTATAAGGCTGGGAATCTGTAAGCCAGTATCAGACCTATTTGCCCACGAGGGCCTTGTGAATAATGGTTTCATAAAGCCTCCCTTCATTCCTTGAAAGTATCTGGTCATATCTGATTAAATGAGTCAAATAGGACACTCCAGGTAAGACCTTGGTTGCATACTTTAAGATTTGAATTATGTCACAGTAACAAGAAGGAGGTATTCATGTTGAACCTATGCACATACATTGTTATAGGAATAAAAATACTTAGCAGGATTTTTCTGAATTCTGGAAGAATCCAGCAGGGAAAATTTATCATGTATAAATGTTTCATTTTAGTAGTCTGAAAGTCTACTCAATTACCATGAGTTATAGAAAGCTTAAGAGGAAAAAGAAAGGCCTTCACTATATATTTAAAAAATAGAGTTATTAGAACAACTATATTCCAAACAAAAAACACAGTCTTTCCTCATGTTCATTCAGTATTATGTAATTCAGTCTTATTCTGCTCACTCTGGAGTTAGCAGTGTCATAATCCAACTGTTGGTTAGTGGCATAATCCAACTGTTTCTCAACTAGAGTCTAGAAATCCTGATTCATTCCACTGGTATGATCCCCACGTTGTTAAGCAACACCACTGGAGCTCTGGACCCAAAAGCACTTGACACAGTCCTTTTCATGGATTGTTGTTCAGTCGCTAAATCATGTCCAACTCTTTGCAACCCCACTGACTGCAGCACACCAGGCTCCTCTGGCCTCCACAAAAAAAAAAAAGCCTACAAACAATAAGTACTGGAATGAGTGTGGAGAAATGGGAATCCTCTTACACTGTTGATGGGAATGCAAACTAATACAGCTACTATGGCGAACAGTGTGGAGATTCCCCTAAAAACCACAAACAGAACAGCCATATGACCCAGCAATCCTACTGTTGGGCATACACACTGAGGAAACCAGAACTGAAAGAGACTAGTACCCCATTGTTCATTGTAGCACTGTTTACAATAGTTAGGACATGCAAGCAATCTAAGATGTCCATTGGCAGATGAATGGATAAGGAAGTTGTGGTACATATATACAAGGGAATATTCAGTTAAGTTCAGTCGCTCAGTTGTGTCCAACTCTTTGAGACCTCATGGACTGCAGCATGCCAGGCCTCCCTGTCCATCACCAACTCCCGGAGTTTACTCAAACTCATGTCCATAGAGTCGGTGATGGCATCCAACCATCTCATCCTCTGTTGTCCCTTTCTCCTCCTGTCTTCAATCTTTTCCAGCATCAGGGTCTTTTCCAATGAGTCAACTCTTCACATCAGGTGGCCAAAGTATTGGAGTTCCAGCTTCAGCATCAGTCCTTCCAGTAAATATTCAGGACTGATTTCCTTTAGGATGGACTAGTTGGGTCACCTTGCAGTCCCAGGGAACTCTCAAGAGTCTTCTCCAACACCACAGTTCAAAAGCATCAACTCTTCGGCTCTCAGCTTTCTTTATAGTCCAACTCTCACATCCATACATGACTACTGGAAACACCATAGCTTTGACTAGATGGATCTTTGTTGGCAAAGTAATATCTCTGGTTTTTAGTATGCTGTCTAGGTTGGTCATAACTTTTCTCCCAAGGAGTAAGCATCTTTTAATTTCATGGCTGCAGTCACCATCTGCAGTGATTTTGGAGCCCAAAATAAAGTCTGACACTGTTTCCACTGTTTCCCTATCTATTTACCATGAAGTGATGGGACTGGATGCCATGATCTTAGTTTTCTGAATGTTGAGCTTTAAGCCAGCTTTTTCACTTTCCTCTTTCACTTTCATCAAGAGGCTCTTTAATTCCTCTTCACTTTCTGCCATAGGGTGGTGTCACCTGTATATCTGAGGTTATTGATATTTCTCCTGGAAATCTAGGTTCCAGCTTGTGCTTCATCCAGTCCAGTGTTTCTCATGATGTACTCTGCATATAAATTAAATAAGCACTTTGACAATATACAGCCTTGACATACTCCTTTTCCTATTTGGAACCAGTTTGCTGTTCCATGGAATATTACTCAGCTATAAAAATAAAAAAAAAAAAAGAATGCATTTGAGTCAGTTCTACTCTGGTGGATGAAACTGGAGCCTATTATACAGAGTGAAGTAAGTCAGAAAGAGAAACACCAATACAGTCTATTAACACATATATATGGAATTTAGAAAGACAGTAGCAATGACCCTATATGTAATATAGCATAAGAGACACAGATGTAAAGAACATACTTTTGGACTATGTGGGTGAAGGCAATGGTGGATGAGTTGAGAGAATAGCATTGAAACATGTATATTACCACATGTAAAACAGATGACCAGTGCAAGTTTGATGCATGAAGCAGTACACTCAAAGTTGGTGCTCTGGGACAACCCAGAGAGATGGGGTGGGGAGCGAGGTGTTGGGGGTTTCCGAATGGGGGTACACATGTGCACCTGTGGCTGATTCATGTTGATGAATGGCAAAAACCACCACAATACTGTAAATTTATTTTAATTGGCCTTTCTGCTAATCACAAGGAACAGTCATTACCATGAAGGATTTAGTGCTTTTCTAGATATGAGATATAAGAATTGAGCTCATAAAGTCAGCTCCTGAAAATATCTAACTACCTGAACACCTAACCTGTCAGTTTTTCCCCAAAGCACAGAATCCCCCATTTCTGCTCTCCAATCTGAACTCCTTTCAGGGGGTGTTGAAGGTAAGTAGCTACAGTAGTACATGATTTAATCCTAGTAGAGGTATATGGCAAGTGCCCATGGCAATTCCCAGTTTGTACTTATTCTAGTAAGTGTCCATTTTCTGAGAAATTTGGCAGTTTGTTTTCACTGCAATCAACTATCTGATTATGAGCTTGAAGAGGTGGAGAACTAGAACTCTCACCAGCCTCTCCCAACAACTTCAGAGTACCCATATACATGAGAGGAAAAAAATTCTAGCACTCACTGAAAAGCCAAATTAGTTTAGGCTAAGTTTTAAATAACCTTTTACTCACAGAGACTAAATTCTCAGAAATAAAAAAGGGAAAATTTTAGACTGAATGTTGAATATTATATTAAATGATGTTGGACAAATGTAAGCACTATATTTAGATATCTATTATGTTAAATTTCTTGATTTTCCAGGTCAAAAACAAGCCACTTTATGCATCTTCTGGACATACCACAAAGTTTTGTTTGTTTTTTGAGTTAAATTATCATTTGTTATAATGTAATAAAGTGTTTATCAAGTTTTATATGATATAAAAATCAGTTTTTTTTTTCATTTTCAATCCATTATTAACTGCTAATTTTATAAAACACAATAAAAATTAAATATTAAAAAGTAAAAGAAAAAAGACATATAATCTTTTCTGCACTAAATTCCACAGACATGCAATTATTCTATGATACTGCTACAAAATTTCTAAATATCTATTTTTATTTCTGTATTTATTTGGTCATAAACCAGTTGTATGGGGATCTGGACAGGCACCTGTTGATAGACCACATTTTTAAGTACAAAGAGTTTTTCAAAATAAAATAAATTCAAAGGCTTATAAATTTTCCTTTAAAATGGGCACTATCCTAACCAATCTGATTTCTGTTCCCCAGATTAAAGCATCTTCCACTCTTCAAGCTGCTTCTTTTGACAATTAGCTCTATAAACTGAAATAACATGCTTATATTATTGTTACTACTGCTTGATTTTTCATTATTGTTGTTGTTGTTCAACTGCCCAGTCGTGTCCAACTCTTTGTGATCCCATGGACTGCAGCACACCAGACCTCACTGTCCCTCACCATCTCCCAGAGTTTGTCCAAGTTCACGTTCATTGCATCCGCGATGCTGTCCAGCCATCTCATCCTCTGGTGCCCTCTTCTTCTGCCCTCGATTCTCCCAGCATCAGGGACTTTTCCAATGAGTCATCTGTGTGCATGAAATGACCAAAATACTGGAGCTTCAACTTCATCATCAGTCCTTCCAGTGAATAATCAGGGTTGATCTCCCTTAAGATTGACAGGAAACTTCATCAATGGAAATTACCATAAAGGAAAAGACTGCTAAATCTGAAT
Organism: Oreotragus oreotragus; assembly: GCA_006410675.1. Taxonomy (NCBI): domain Eukaryota; kingdom Metazoa; phylum Chordata; class Mammalia; order Artiodactyla; family Bovidae; genus Oreotragus; species Oreotragus oreotragus. Next base: position 41,583 of record SJYX01015499.1, on the reverse strand, counting down.
ACATAAATTTAGTAGATTTCATCATTTTATAAATAGTTAAATAAGTTACAGAGGGTGGAAAATTTTCAAGGCATCCAAACACCAAAGGATTCACTATGAATAAAGAATTAAAAGACACACAACTTAGAAAAGTGGACCACTAATTTGAGTAAAAGCTTCATAAATAAGAATATTCAAATGACCCATTATAAACATACTCACCACTTCCAGTTCAAGATGGCGCGTAGATGGACGTATGCTCATCTCTTCCCATGCAAGTGCCAAAATCACAACAAGCTGTTGAACAATCACCAACAGCAGGACACTGGAACCTACCATAAAAAGATACTCCACATCTAAAGACAGAGAAGAAGCCACAGCAAGACAGTAGGAGGGGCACAAACACAATAAAATCAAATTGCATAACTGCAGGGTGTGTAACCCACAAACTAGAGAACAATCATACCAAAGAAGTTCTCCAACTGTTGTGAGGGTTCAGAACCCCAGTCAGGCTGCCCAGCCTGAGGACCTGACAAAGTGACTGGAAGAGCCCAGGGAATCTGTCCTTGAAGGCCATTGGGATTTGATTACAAGACTTCCACAAGACTGGGGGAAACAGAGGCTCCAGACTTGAAGGGCACAAAGCAAACCTTGTGTGCACCAAGACTCAGAGGAAAGGAGCAGTGACTCCACAGGAAATTGAATCAAAACCGTCTGAGAGTGTCACAGGGTCTCCTGTGGAGGTGTGGGTCTGCAGGAGCTCACCACAGGGACAGGGGACAAGCAGCAGCTCTCTGGGAAGTTCCTGGTTGGCATAAACTCTCTTGGAGGTCACCATTAATCTGACCATACAGCCCATAGGCCTGAGGGCTAGGTTGCCTCTGGCCAAACAACTACCAGGTAGGGAGCGCAACCCCACCCATCAGAGGATAATTGGATTAAAGCTTTACTGAGCAAGGCCCTGCCAACCAGAGCAAGACCCAGTTTTTTCCATTACCAGTCCCTCCTATCAGGAAGCTTACACAAGCCTCATAGCCTCCTCCATCAGAAGGCAGACAGAAGCAAGAAGAAGCACAATCCCATAATGACTAAAACAAAACCACATTACAGAAAGTTAATCAGCATGAAAAAGCAAAGTTACCTTCCAGATGAGAGGTGAGATAAAACACCAGAAAGATAACAAAATGAACTGGAGATAGGGAACCTTCCAGAAAAAAAAAAAAATTCTCTGAATAATGACAGTGAAGATTTATCCAGGATCTTGGAAAAAGAATGGAAGCAAAGATTGAGAAGATGCAAGAAATGTTTACAAAAAACCAACAAGAAAAAAAAAATAGAGATGAATAATACACCAGAAGGAATTCATAGCAGAATAACTGAGGCTGTAGCATGGATAAATGACCTGGAGGACAGAATGGTGGAAATCACTGCTACAGAACAGGCTATAGAAAAAAGAATGAAAACAAGTGAAGACAGTCTAAGAGACCTCTAGAACAACATAAAGCACATGAACATTCACATTATATGGGTCTCAGAAGGAGAAAAGAGAACAAAATGACGTGAGGAAACATTTGAAGAGGTGATAGCTGAAAACTTCCCTAACGTGGGAAAGGAAATAATCAACAAAGTCCAGGAAGCAGAGAGAGTCCCAGGCAGGATAAATCCAAGGAGGAACACACCAAGACACGTAGTAATCAAACTGACAAAAATTAAAGACACAGATAAAGTTTTAAATTAATAAATAAGGTCAACAAGGGGAAAATTACATATAACATACAAGGGAGCTTCCGTTAGGCTATCAGCTAATTCTCAACAGAAACTCTACAAGCCCGAAAGGAAAGTCATGACATATATAAAGTGATGAATGGGTAGAACCTATAACCAAGATTACTCTACCCAGAAAGACTGCCCTTCAGGTTTGATGGAGAAATCAAAAGCTTTCCAGACAAGCAAAAGTTAAATAAATTCAGCATTACTACACCAGCTTTACAACAAATGTGAAGGAACTTCTCTAGGAAGAAAACAAGAGAAGGAAAAGCTCTACTTACAGAAAATAAAACTAAAATAATTAAGAAAATAGTAATAGGATCATAATGAAGAGAAAAAGTTAAATTTTAAAACTACCCTTTGTTCTGTTTCTCAAGGGCTAGTCATGACTCATGGAAAAGGAACCTGCCCTCTATCTGATAATCTATAGTCTAGTTTCCTGGCCTTAGAAGGGACCCCCTGGGTAATTGTTTTTCTGTTAATCCTTTCTAGAAAATTGGCTAAACCGCCACAAGGTATGAGGTGGTCGGTTAGCCGTTACAGCCTGATAGCTTTCAGACCTATCTCTGTAAAGGTCAAGTTATGCCCACCAATCAGTTTGCTGAGATCGTCTTCACCCCACCTATACCTGCTTATAGCTTTTGGTGTATAAAAACTGCTTTGTAACTAGCATCGGAGTTCGTTCTTTTCAAGGAAGATCGAACCCCGGCGCGCCGGTTTAATAAATCCTCTTGCTGATTGCATCGAATTCGAGTCTTGGTGATCTGAGAAGCGACGTTTCCCGTGATTAGGCCGTTCGGGGCCTAACANACCTTCCATCTTTCCTAACATCAGGGTTTCTTCCAATGCATTGGCTCTTCGCATCATGTGGCTAAAGTACTGGAGCTTCAGCATCAGTCCTCCAATGAATATTCAGGACTGATTTCCTTTAGAATTGACTGTTTTGATCTCCTTGCAATCCAAGGGACTCTCAAGAATCTTCTCCAGCATCACAATTCAAAAGCATCAGTTCTTCAGTGCTCAGCCTTCTTCATGGTCTAACTCTCACATCCATATAGGACTATAGGAAAAAAAACATCTTTGACTTTATGGACCTTTGTTGGCAAAGTGGAATTACTATGGGATTACAGAGTTTAAAACAAACCAAAAATTTACCAGCATATGATAATAGATAAAATCTCTGTGGTTAGCTTATTACTGATCAATTAAATATTTTTAAAAAACTTTATATTGGAGTACAATTGATTAACAGTGCTGTGATAGTTTCAGGTATTCAGCAAAGTGATTCAGTTATACACATACATGTATCTATTCTTTTTAAAATTCTTTCCCCATGGAGATTATTACAGAGCGGAGTCCCCTGTGCTATATGTACGTTGTTGCTGGTTATCTGTTTTAAATACAGCAGTCTTGTGCATGTCAGTTCCCACCTCCCAGTCTATCACCCCCATCCTTCCCCATGGTAACCATAAGTTCCTTCTCTAAGTCTGTCTCTGCTTTGTAAATCATTCCATATTTTAGATTCCGCATTTAAGTTATATCATATGCTATTTGTCTTTCTCTGTCTGACTTACTTCACTTAGTATAAAAATTTCTAGGCCCATCCATGTTGCTGCAAATGGCATCATTTCATTCTTTTTAGTGACTGAGTAATATTTTATTAATATACCATGTTATTACTTTTTTTTAAATAGTGAAACGTCTAACAATGGTTCATCATAAAAATGCAACTGACAAAGAAATTTTGGTTGTTCAATGGTATGCAAAACAAAGTAATAACATCATCCTATCCCTGTACTTTCTGTGCGTGGATACGTTACTAGGGCCAGGATGAGGCACTACCATCTCTTGAGTCCAGCCCCTTGAAAGCACCCAGAGTCAGCAGTAACAGGCCACCGCCATTCTGAACCCAAACAAAGCACGATGAGATGGTCTTTCTAGGGAACAAAGTTTTGTGATTATTTGCTAACCTTCACTTAAGAGTGTGAATAAACATCACTCTCTAGCTTTGGACAACCAAAGAAGCCACGGAATGGAAGATAATTCCCAATAAGTTCAAATGATAAACTTTGCAACATGTGAACATAAAGAGTTTTACAACCTCGTGACGAAGAAAGCTGTTTCAATGCTAGAAGTGGGGACAACTGCTCGCTTTGAGGGTGGTCATGACTAGTAGGGGCTTCCCAGGTTGGCGCTGGTGGTAAAGAACCCAGTGCCAGTGCAGGAGACGTACGAGATGTGCGTTTGACCCCTGGCTTGGGAAGATCCGCTGGAGGAGGGCGTGGCAACCCACTCTAGTATACGTGCCTGTACAGAGTCCCACGGACAGAGGAGCTTGACCGGCTGCGGCCCATCGGGTCACAAAGAGTCAGACACGACTGAAGCAGCGTAGCACGCGTGCTAAGACTGCGTGCTAAGACTGGTAGAGAGCCTGAGGGGTCTGTGATATTCTTGTTGTAAGTGCTGAAAACATGTTTGTGTTGACTTTGGGGGAATTCGAGCTGTCCATTATGACATATGCTCTTTTCTGTGTCTTATACTTCAAGAAAACTTCTCTCTTCCCCCCAAAAGTTTCTTCCCCCTGACTTCAGTAAATAAGTGCTGAACAAATATACGCAGAATGATTGTCTGAAGTGGTGCCAGAATCATAGCGTGCTGCAGGGGCATAGATGTTTTGGTTCTGTCTGGCCATCAGATGTGCGTTTCACTGGATGCGGCTCATTTTGTTGGTCCATGACCTCACTCTCCTTTCTGGAGTAAAGGCCTCCTTAACATTTTTTCCCCCCGAATGAGGTCCCCGTCTTGGCGGCCTACAAAAGGCGCCATGAGCACCATTGCTGTGTCTCAGATTAGTTTCCTTGTACGTGTTGCCTGGGTTTGTCTGGTCTTGACACCATCCTGAAGGTGGTAAAATGAGCCAGGTGATTTCATCTCTCGTGGCTCACCTGGAGGACATTGCTTGGGAACGAGCCAGTTTACTGCTCACAGCCCGGGACATTGTTTTCCCATGAGCTAGCTCACGTCCCCCTCTCTCACAAAGAACTTCCTGCCTGGGAAAGGCCATATCAGAGAATACGGAGCATTGTAACTAATGGGAAATATGCTTGACATGGGAGATGCAGTCCCCACTCCCTCCTTCCCCACCCACTCCACACCGATGTATCAACTCTGATTTCTTACTAATGCTTGGTTTTCACTCTAAGCTCTCTTTGTTGCTCACGCCCATCAACACGCACATCCAGGAAAAGAGCACCAGGGAAAACTGGCCTGTGTGAGTGCAGTTCTTTGGTATCTATCACTGGCTGCCTTGAGCAGCTTGGAGAATGTGACTCCAAGAACTCACTGACAGAAGTAGGCTCCCTAAGAGTGTCTTTCTTGCCACTTGTGACCTGAAACCAGGGCTAAGGATGAGCATCCCTTGACAGTATGTTTGGTCTCAACTTCAAGATCAAACCAAGCATTTGCTTTCTTTTAGTCAGTTCCACTGGTCTTTCCATTTGGTCAATTCCACGACTATCTGACCCAGGGCCAGAGAAACTTTGTATTTCTACTAGGCTAGACACAATTGCGCACGCGCGCACACACACACACATACTCTCTCCTTCTTTCCTCACCGTATGTAACTTAGAGGAAAATTGATTTCTCTTATCATATTCTGATTTCTCTTGTCATAAATTATTAATGTTGCTAGTGTTTAGTAGCTAAGTCATATCCATCTCTTTTATGACCCCATGGAGTGTAGCCCACCAGGCTCCTCAATAGCTCTGGAGTCATACAATTTTTATTCTTTTGGGTCTGGCTAAATTTTGGTCAGCATAATGTTTTTTTGAATTGTCCATGTTAGAAGTGTTATGAGTAGACCTTTTTTTACCTTTCTCCCAATCTTAAAGGAAAAGCATTCAAAGTTACAAGTTTGAACAACAGCTTATAATTAGATCGAGAAAGTTTTCTCCTATTTCTAGTTTCTGGTAGGTTTTTATCATGAGTGGAGGATTTGTTTTCCCAAGAGCATTTTCTGCATCTATTGAGATAATCCTTTTCTTTATTCTTCTGATTTGGCAGATTACATTGATTTTTAACTTTGCCATGTCAAACCATGTATCTTCCATTTCTGGATAAGACCTTCTTGCTGTGACTTTAATTTGTTAATTATGACTGCTTGCATGTTGTTATATATTATATACTAATATTTTATTAAGGATTGAATATATTATTTATGTGTATATTATAATACATACAAAGTTCCTTTTGAAAATACCAATATTTCTTGAGGTCTAGTTATATTGCAGAGAAGGCAATGGCACCCCACTTCAGTACTCTTGCCTGGAAAATCCCATGGATGGAGGAGCCTGGTGGGCTGCAGTCCATGGGGTCGCTGGGAGCTGGACACGACTGAGCGACTTCATTTTCACTTTTCACTTTCATGCATTGGAGAAGGAAATGGCAACCCACCCCAGTGTTCTTGCCTGGAGAATCCCAGGGACGGGGGAGCCTGTTGGGCTGCCGTCTATGGGGTCGCGGAGAGTCGTACACTACTGAAGCGACTTAGCAGCAGCAGCAGCAGCAGTTATATTGACTTTCTTTTCTTTTGACAATGATTTCTTTTTTGCTTGTTTGTTTTCTTGCTTTTTCATGTTTTTCAACCTTAGATTTAATGCCAAATGTTGGGCTTTTAAAAAAAGCAAGCTGTTGTTCAGCTGCTAGGTCACGGGTGACTCTTTGCAATCCCATAGACTGCATCATGCCAGGCTTCCCTGTCCTTCACTGTCTCCCAGAGTCTGCTCAAATTCATGTCCATTGAGTCTGTAATGCCATCCAATGGTCTCATCCTCTGCCACCCCCTTCTCTTCCTGCCCTCAACCTTTCCCAGCTTCAGGGTCTTTTCCAGTGAGTCAGCTCTTCACATCCGGGGAAGGCAATGGCACCCCACCCCAGTACTCTTGCCTGGAAAATCCAATGGACGGAGTAGCCTGGTGGGCTGCAGTCCGTGGGGTCACTAACAGTCGGACAGACTGAGCGACTTCACTTTCACTTTTCTCTTTCATGCATTGGAGAAGGAAATGGCAACCCACTCCAGTATTCTTGCCTGGAGAATCCCAGGGATGGGGAAGCCTGGTGGGCTGCTGTCTATGGGGTCACACAGAGTCGGACACGACTGAAGTGACTTAGCAGCAGCAGCAGCAGCTCTTCACATCAGGCGGCCAGAAAAAAGAGACCAAGACAAACTGATTTGCACTCAGGAAAAGGCGTGTCTCATCCTCTGTCAAACTTCTAGTAGAGCGGCTTGGTCAGTAACCGTTCCCATCGGGGTGGACTAAGCTCTGTGTCGCTGTGGTTATGTCCATAACCCACGCCCTTCCCAGCCAGGCCCTTCGGCAGCCTCCTGTTTCATATGAACCCCGGGGCCCCAGACAGTGTCCCTCAGGCCCCTGTTGGGCCCGCAGACTTCAGGAGGCCCTGGTCCCTCCACAGCAGGAGGGCGTCTCTCCCGGCATTTCTCCCTTACTCCGGTGAGAGGTGGCCCTTGGTGTAAAGCCAGGTGAGTGGGCTTCTCTGAGCTCTTCTGACCCACCCGTGGGCGCTGGCGGGTCTCGCGCACCTGTGCGTCCTCAGCTGCCTGCCCGACCCCGCAGGCAGGCAACGGCGCCTCTTCCCTGGCGTCCAGGCTTGGCTCCCGGCTCTGCCCTCAGCCTCCCGCAGGCCGCGTGCAGCTGGCTTCAGGGAGGTTCCTCCCCATGCCCTGGCCCTTCTGGTGGCAGGCTGCTCCTCCTGATTCCCCCTGTGGGTTCTGGTCTTCACCCTCCGGCTTTGCCTTCACACAGGCACATGACCTTCTCTCGCCTTCCTCAGGATTCCAACCCTCTCCCAGCCGAGGCCTGGCGCAAGGCCTGAAGGATGGGGCAGTGTCTTCGATTCTCACACTCTCCCTTCAGGCGTAAGCAGTGGGCATGCCTCATGAGCTTCCATTCACCGCTGGCTGGAATCTTTGAAGACACCCTCGGGATTTTTATTCACCTGGGCTTGGAGACTCAGCTTTCTGACTCTTGAGATCTCTCTCTCTGCCTTTCAGTCTGGAGGCTGGATTTCCCTCTCAGGTTTTCCTCTCTGGTTCTCTCCTCTGGTCTTTAAGAGGCTTTTCTCCACCTTGTGTCCTCCACCCAAACAGGTGGTGACTGTGGGTAAGGGTACCATGAAAGGCTCAGTTCTTGTGCCCTGACTCCAGCCTTCAGCAGGCCACTGGGCTGTTCTTAGCAAGGTCCTGGGGTGTCTCAGAGGTCCATCCTGTATGGCTCCCGCCCTGCTTCCAGCTTCCATCCCAGAGTGCCTAATTATTGGACTCGTATCAGCTCTCCTGCCCTGCCTCCAGCCCTTGGCAGCCTCTGCCTTGAACTAGTCAAGCCCCCTTGTATCTCATATGAGTCCCTCGGGACACTGCCCTGCCCCCAGAGTTCTGTGCACGGCCTCACGGCCCTGGGAAGGCCTGGAGGGAAGAATGAGACAGTGAGTCACTTGGTGCGTGACGAGGGCTCCTTGAGACTCCAGTCCACCATCCCAGCTAACCTCTGGGATCAGAAGTCCCTCAAAAGCTCCGCACTCCCTCCGCAGAGGACTCTTCTTGCTCCATGGTTCTTTCATAGTTTTCTGACAACTACAATCACGTAGATTTTCTGGATGTGTTTTGCTGTAAAGGTAGAAGCAGTAATCTTCTACATTTTCTATCCCCAGCAGGAAGCAAATGTCTAAAAATAATATTTAAAAGTATTTGGCAACTGAAATTCTATAGCAACCATTAAAAAAATAAAGCAACTCCCTATTTCCTAATTTCTCTGAAATGTTTCCCTACTCTGCCATCCAAACCACCTTCTGTTGCCCACCTCTTTGAAATCAGTGGTTCTCAACTGGGGGTGGCTACCAAGCAAATAGAAAAAGAAATGGGAAAGAAAGGAAAAATAGCTGTATTATCTCCCTGATCCCGGGAAAATTGAGTGGATTTACACACAACACATCCTTGGTCACAGTGACTTGCCATAGTCAGGTTGGTCATAAATGTTGACGGAATGAACGAGTGAATGAGTGAATGACTCAGGGGATAAAATTTAGAAGCCACCTGCCAACTGGTAGGTCCCCTCTATGAAGCCTTTCCCCAAGCATTCCGGTGCCTGCATTTCCGTGCTTGTTAAAGGACTAGGGCATTTGAAATACATGTCCCAAGAGTTAATACAGTTATGGCCTGAATTTTGAAGTCAACTAGGTCAAGTATCTCCTTACTTTGTTTGGGTGTTCTTGCAAAACCATTTCCACATTCGTGACTGGCCACTGTGTTGGGCCTTGAGATAATATATTGGCAACTACATGAACGTTAGGGCTTCCTGGGTGGCTCAATGGTAAAGAATCTGCCTGCTAATGCTGGAGACTCAGGTTTGATCCCTGGGTTGGGAAAATCCCCTGGAGGAGGGCATGGCAACCCACTCCTGTGTTCTTGCCTGGAGAATCCCCATGGACAGAGGAGCCTGGGGGGATACAGTCCCATGGGGTCACAAAGAGTCAGACACGACTGAGCGGCTGAGCACGCACACACTCAGATTTTTGTCTTTAGGGGATCCTTCTCAGTATCCGCTCAACAGAAAAGCGAGTCAGTGAAGCCGTGTTGGCTATTCTGAAAGCATCGCCTCAAATACTGTTTAAATCCTGAAAAGATAAACAACTGATTAGGCCATAGTCTAGAGTAATAAATTTAGCTCACTTGCTGAAACTCAGCATTTTTAAAACCAATTACCAGAATAAATATATATTTTCCAAAATCATTCTGGAGACAAGATGCAAGTCTTACCACCAATGTACCCAGACAGAGAAGTATTATGAGTTAGACTTATGTGGGTTGCTGGCTTTTATTTTTGTTATTTTTGCTCTAGTTATCTGATGTAAATATTTGAATGGATGATTTATTATAATGCTTGAGTCCTGAGGCTTTTTCACTGAGGCTTGAATAGTTAGTGGGGAAATGTTTGTCAAATATATTCCAATTCAAACAATTTAAGTAAATCATGTGTGTATGTGTGGGCATGTATATTTGTGTTCTGTGTGTTGTCATACAACTTTCTCACAGAAAGCTCCAGCAGTTTTCTTCTTTAAAAAGCTGCTCAGACTCATAAATAAGGAGAATCTCATGAATAGATGAAATACAATTTCTTCATCTTTTCATGAAGGCTTTTCATTCTTGCCCCCCTAATTACCCATTTGATTTTTAAAGTAGATATCCTGGGTGCCTTCTTAAAATTGCTGTAGTTTTAAGAGTTCTGGTGGAAGGGCAGGGATGTGACATTGCCATGTGGCCAGCATGGGTGAGTATTTGGAACACATACCTGTTCCCCTGAAAACCACCCTGACATAGGACCCCAGCCAGGTCCATTTGCCCACGGTCCCACTCAAAGTATTCACCCCCAGATATGGCATGAATGGGGTCCTCTTAAATGATCCTATAAGTCAAAGAGGGGAAGGATTTCCCAGGGGCTCATTGGTAAAAGATCCACTTGCCAATGCAGGAGACTTGGGTTCCATTCCTGGGTCAGGAAGAGCCCCTGGAGAAGAAAATGGCAAGCCACTCCAGTATCCTTGCTTGGAAAATCCCATGGACAGAGGAGCTTGGCAGGCTGCAGTCCATAGGGTCGCAAGAGTTAGACACAACTGAGCGACTAAATCATCAAACCACCATGTAAGTCAGAGAGGGAAAGGCCGTCTCAAATAAAGAGGTCAGTCCATGGAAGAAGTACAAGAAAATGAAAGGTATTCAGTGCCTAATGACTCGTTTCTCCGGGGCTCAGGGGACAAGGTGTGTCCCAGGTGTGATTCACCAGCATAAAATTTGTTAACTCAGCCTAAAGTGATGGACAGGGAGACCTGGCGTGCTGTGATTCATGGGGTCGCAAAGAGTCGAACACGACTGAGTGACTGAACTGAACTGAACTGAATTTAAGGAAGCCAGAGACAGTGTTTGCTATCCTCATAGCGCTCTTTATTCAGCCAGGCAGGGCCGCGTGATTCTGACTTAGAAAGAGGGAATCAGTAATCCAAAAGCCTGGATCTCTGTTCATCTTCACGTACCCACCCTGAGATCATGGGGCAATCGTGTCCTTTTTATTTCTCACGAGGTCTGGACTCAGGAATGCTGGAGGACAGGGTTCAGATCACTGTGTCTCCTGTTTCCCTCCCTGTGGGTCTCTTTTCATCTCCACGTTGGGAAAGGAGACAGAGGTGTGTGCCCTTCCAGCTCTGACTGTGTGATCGTCATGAAGATAAGGTCAGTAGATAGAGGCTGAAGCTGCCGGTGACTAATTGAGACTCCACCTCCTCCTCTGCTCCTTCAGAGGATGCGGTTAGGAAACACAAACACAGGGAGCCCCCCACGCCGCCTACACACAGGCTTAGCAGGTTATCCCACTCACTGCTCTGGAGGCGGCCCTGCCTCGCGTTCCCGGTTTGCGGTAAGCCCTCGGGGCAAGGCATTAAATTTAGTTTGTCTATCACTTCCCTGGGTGGTCGGAGCCCTGCCAGCTCCTGGTGGGAGATTCAGCTGAGGAGGGACCTTGTCAACATCCCAAGGGTGTTAACAAGAGCTCACTCATTAAACTTTTGTTTCAGCATCTAATTAGGTTTTTCTGGTGGAATTAGAGGTGTTTCTTGTTTTTTTTTTTTTTTTTTTTGTAAAAACTGTTTAAGAGAAAGGAACAGGAATGGTGTGATGATATGACAATCTTTAAACATATAGTAGCTTCTGAGATGTGCCAGAGAATCATAAAGACACATGGCAGAAAGAATTCCTAGGCAGTCACTGTTAAGACTAAGAAATATGGTGAGATCGTCTTCCCCAGCCATCTACAAGAACATAATTAAGCATAATTTCTCTGTAATTAGCAAGATAAAGCCAGCCTGGAGGAAGCACACAGGGGATTATTTATTCATTCACTCCAGAAAAGTTAATTCAGCACCTGCCAAGAGACAGAGAGCATGCAAGGTTATTTTGAGGAATAACGTTAGTTGGAGCCAGCCTTTAACCCTCATGTAGCTCATAATCTACTGACCATAGAATTCAATGATTTACTGAGGTTCCAAGGACTGCCCAGGTGGTTCAGTGGTAAAGAATCCACCTGCCAGCGCAGGAGACACAGGTTCAATTTCTGGGTTAGGAAGATGCTCTGGAGAAGGAAATGGCAACCCACTCCAGTATTCATTGCCTGGGAAATCCCATGGACAGAGGAGCCTGGTGGGCTACAGTCCATGAGGTTGGACATGTACTGAGCAACTAAACAATTGAGATTCCCAGATGTTTTTATTTAGTGTAAAAATATCTAGTAATGTCAACACACTAAATTTTAAAGCCTCCCATTCTATGTAGAGCAGGCTAGATGCTGGAGATCCTCTTTGCTTCACAGTTTGCTTTTTTAAAGATTGGCCTCATAGATGAGCTTGTGTGTTGGTCACAGCTCAGCGCATTTGTTTCTTATGCCAAACTTGTGGTTGCCTTCCATCCTCAACTCTACACTCACTGAGTTGCTGATGGGGAGGCGGTGAAAGTGGACACATGGCAGCTGATCCACAGTAGTTATTAGACACCCTCCATGCAAAGCTCTGAAACCAGGTATAGAGAGGTCATGGGGACTTAGCAAATTAATTCATCCACATTCTGCTCAGTGCCGTTAGACAAATTTCCAGGAAGGTATCCATCCTGGTGTGGTGGTAAGAGAAACACGTTTCAGGTGCTGAACAGCAGAACATGAAGGCAGTAGGCCCCCATCCCTGGGGAGTTTCCATTGTCCATGGAACACTGATATTCCCTGTCTCACCCTGGAAATGCTGCAGGCATTTGAACTGGCAAAGCAAGAGGAAGGCTCGGAAACCTGTGCACACGATCCAGGAATGAAGGGAAGAAGGAAGAAAAGAAGAAAGATGAAGATTTTGTTATTGTCTCAGACAAGAACAATTGACAGCAAACTTTTGCACTCCACTTTGAAATCCCGGGTTGTTAGGTCACACACAGTGTGCAAAACTCAGGAAAGCACCAACCCGTCGGCTCCAGATCCATACGGTATACAGTGTGGTTCGTAAAACGATAGCAAGATAAAGACTTCAGGCCGTTCGGTTTTATTCCACTGCTGTTTGCTAAGTGATGGGCATGTGCTCGTAATGATGGGAGTGCAGAGCTAGACAGGATTGTCTATTCTTAGGAAGTTTAAGTCCATTGAAGGGTGTTGTCATGAACAAACAAATTCACTGAAGAACGAAAAGAAATGCATGCGAAATATAGGTGTGGCAAGGTGTAGAATATTTCAACTGGCCAAATTCTTTTTTAGAGAAAACTCTTTGCTTGGATGAACTATTTGGGGCAGGGAGTTAGATTGCAAACATACACTGACATACCAATGGATGACTTCTGCTTTGCCTTGAGGGGTCGTTTATTTTCCAAACACTGTGGGGGTTTTATAATGTGCTTTTTGAGAGCAGAAACAGAGGCAAAGATAGGTATCCTCACACAGTAAGGAGGAAGGAAATCCTAAGTCTATAGGGAGTGGGGGTCCAGGAGGGAGGAGAAGAGAGCTATCCAGAGAGGAACATCAGTTCAGACAACAGGCATGGATTCCATCACTGCCAACAACAAACAGCATCAACCACCTGGATGGGGGAAGCAGGCCCCTGACCCCGTCTCCTCTTTTTGACCCTTCAGTTCAGTTCAGTTGCTCAGTCGTGTCTGACTCTTTGCGACCCCATGAATCGCAGCACGCCAGGCCTCCCTATTCATCACCATCCTCCTGAGCCCACTCAGACTCACATCCATCGAGTCCATGATGCCATCCAGCCATCTCATCCTCGGTCGTCCCCTTCTCCTCCTGCCCC
>SJYX01015499.1:0-27370 GCA_006410675.1 Oreotragus oreotragus | reverse complement strand
CTCTCCTTCTTCACTTTCATCAAGAGGCTTTTCAGCTCCTCTTCACTTTCTGCCATAATGGTGGCGTCATCTGCATATCTGAGGTGACTGATATTTCTCCCGGCAATCTTGATTCCAGCTTGTGTTTCTTCCAGACCAGCGTTTCTCATGATGTACTCTGCATAGAAGTTAAATAAGCAGGGTGACAATATACAGCCTTGACATACTCCTTTTCCTATTTGGAACCAGTCTGTTGTTCCATGTCCAGTTCGAACTGTTGCTTCCTGACCTGCATACAGATTTCTCAAGAGGCAGGTCAGGTGGTCTGGTATTCGCATCTCTTTCAGAATTTTCCACAGTTTATTGTGATCCACACAGTCAAAGGCTCTCGTCAATAAAGCAGAAATAGATGTTTTTCTGGAAATAGATGTTTTTTCACCCATTTTTTTCCCACCCTGTAGCTCAAATGATCTAAAACCTAAGTCAGATGGCACTCCATTCAAAACTCCCCGATGGTTGAAAAGGAATTCCCTTTTCTCACCGTCCCCCGCAAGGCCCTCCTGGACGGGTGCCTGGCTTCTCTGAGCCCCGCTCCTGCCACTGCCCCGGTTCTCACTCGGATCCGTCTGACTTTCTTCGGCTTGTGGCTCAGTCGCTCTGAAGCGCCTTTCCCCGTCACACACTCGCATTCTTCGGTTGTCCTCAGCGACACTCTTCCTTCAGGGCCCACCTGGGTCAGCGTTCGTGTCTTTCCCCTCAAATGGCATCTTACTGCTGCCGTATCCCTTTCCTGCTGAGCTTGCCTCCACTCCCCTCCCCGCCCCTGGCCAGGCTCCCTCTAATCTGCAGAGTTTATATGCTTGTTTCTTGTCTGCCACCCCCACACTGGTGGAGTGTAAATCCACAGGAGCATAGGTTTTGTTGGAGTTGTTGTATCTCCAAATCCTACAGTAGTCCCTTGATGTAAGGTAGGTAACTAAAAAATAAATACTGAATGAATGGATGAGTGAATGAATGAGGTTGTACAGGGAGAGGCCATAGAGTATGAAGAGAGACTTGAAACAGAGTGAAGACCTAGCCAGCCACTAAGGTTTCCCTTGAGAATTCAAAATTGTTGTTTAGTCGCTAGGTCATGTCTTACTCTTTGTGACCCCATGGATTGCAGCCTGCCAGGCTCCTCTGTTCAAGAAATTACCCCTGCAAGAATACTGGGGTGGGTTGTCATTTCCTTCTCCAGGGGATCTTCCTGACCCAGGGATCCCCATGTCTCTTGCATTGGTAGGCAGATTCTTTACCCCTGAGACATCAGGGAATTGTTTTCAAATAATCTTATTCATTCTCTTCTTGGCTTGGAGCAGGTCACATCCATGATGTGCTTTGTTTTATCTAATGAGCTTTCCTGAGGGAGGCAGAAGGGAGACAGTGGGTCTGGCCACCTCCCTGGGTTGGGATGCAAAGCTGGCCTCTGGACAAGGATTTCCAAGCCAGGGAATCCTGGGTGGGTGAGTGGGCTGAGGAGGAAGTTAGGCAAGTGTGCGCTGTTATCCATCATTCAGCCTGCCTATCCTTCCAAGTCTCGAGACACAGATCACTTCCTGTTTCAGATGACAGAGGTCCCTTTAGGCTGGGAGCATAAAGAATAACTGTGATAACTCAGGGAACAAAGCAGAGAATGAAGAAGAGCTAGAGGAAAGGAAAAAAAGAAAGTCATGGAGCCAAGAACAGATTTGGAATAAGTACCATGAAAACAACCAGCCAGGTGGGATAGGAATGAGGATGTAGAGTTTAATCCCTTTAGGGGTCACTTCTCTCCTGTCCCTCCTATCGTGTGTTACCAGCTAGGAGAAGAAACACAGCAGCTGCTTGGGTTGTTTTCTTGATGGATCAAAGATACTTGGGTTAGAACTTAAATCTCAGAAAATAAGGCACTACAAATGCTATATGCTGCTAAGTTACTTCAGTCGTGTCCAACTCTGTGTGACACTGTAGATGGCAACCCACCAGGCTGCCCCGTTCCTGGGATTCTCCAGGCAAGAACATTGGAGTGGGTTGCCATTTCCTTCTCCAATTCATGAAAGTGAAAGTGAAAGGGAAGTTGCTCAGTCGTGTCTGACTCTTCCCGACCCCATGGGCCACAGCCCACCAGGCTCCTCTGTCCATGGGATTTTCCAGGCAAGAGCACTGGAGTGGGGTGCCACTGCCTTCTCCAACAAATGTTATATATGATAATGCTAATCCAGTTGGCCCTTGAACAACGCAGGTAAGGAACTGATCACTTATAAAGTCAAAAGTATAACTTTTGACTCCCCCAAAACTTAACTACTAACAGTCTACTTTTCTGCTGATCAAAAGCCTTACCAATAACCTAAACAGTCAATTAACACATATTTTGTATACTGGGAAAGACTGAGGGCAGGAGGAGAAGAGGGCAACAGAGGATGAGATGGTTGGATGGCATCACTGACTTAGTGGACATGAATTTGAACAAACTCTGGGAGATAGTGAAGGACAGGGAAGTTTGGCATGCTACAGCCCATGGGGTGGCAAATGGTCTGACACGACACGACTGAGTGACTGAACAAAAAATGCATTATGTACTGCATTCCTATGATAACAGTGAAAAGAAAATGTTATTGAGAAAATTACAAGGAAGAGAAAATACATTTAGTCAAAGCTATGATTTTTCTGGGCTTCCCTGGAAGCTCAGTAAAGAATCTGTCTGCAGTGAAGGAGACCTAGGTTTGATCCCTGGGTCGGGAAGATACTCTGGAGAAGTAAATGGCAAACCACTCCAGTATCCTTGCCTGGAAAATCCCATGGACAAAGGAGTCTGGTGGGTTGCAGTCCATGGGGTCGCAAAGAGTTTAGCATGACTGAGTGACTAACAGACACACAGATTATTTTTCCAGTAGTCATGTATGGATGTGAGAATTGGACCATTAAGAAGTCTGAACGCCAAAGAACTGATGCTTTTGAATTATGGTGCTGGAGAAGACTGCTGAGAGTCTCTTGAACTACAAGGAGATCAAATCAGTCAATCCTAAAGAAAATCAACCCTGAACATTCATTAGAAGGTAATGCCAAAGTTGAGGTTCCAGTACTTTGGCCACCTGCTGCTGACTTATTGGAAAATACCCTGATGCTGGGAAAGATTGAGGGCAGGAGGGGAAGGTGGTGACAGAGGATGAGATGGTTGGATGGTATCACCGACTCAATGAACATGAATTTGAGTAAACTCTGGGAGATAGTGGAGGATGGAAGAACCTGGCATGCTGCAGCCCATGGAGTCACAGAGTTGGACCACAACTCAGCAACTGAACAACAACCTATTAATGTATTAGTACTGCCTTAAACAGTACACACATTCATACACTGATAATGAAGAGCACCAATCTGATTGCTCTGTGATAGTCTAGTCTAATAGATGGTGCCAGGTACAGCCTGTAAATGTGTGCATATAGTTTGATACATTTAAAAATTTTTTATAATAGATTTGTACATATTTATGGTAGTAAATATGAAATATGCTAGCATCTACATATATTTTATGCATTTATGACATGCCTAATTTTTTTCTTATTTTTTTCAATATTTCTAGTCCATACGATTTGTGTACAAGATTTTTTTATTTGCTGCAAATTTCCAAAAAAGTTGTTCAATATATGTGTTGAAAATAAATAAAGTTGAAAATAAAATGTAAAAAATAGTAAAAACAAAGCCACGTATAAGTGGACTCACGAAGTTCAAACCTGTGTTGTCCAAGGGTCAACTGTAACGTCCATTGATTGCTGAGTGCCTCCACTCACTAACTGCAGTAGAAGACCATTTCCGTATTTTATCCCCACTTTTCACAACAGCATTGTAAGATGAAGATTCTCTCCATTTTATACATGGAAAAAAATCAAGGCTTGGGAAGCACTAAATGAATCTAGAAGTTTTGTTTCTTGGAAACCTTTCTCTTTGCTATTTTCTTTCTCATAGACAAGAGGGAAGAATGTAGCCTTGAGTAGAGCTGATAGTTGCTCTAAGCAGTAATGAACTGAAGATAAGTAGAAAAGCTCCACGAATTGGATTCTAATTATCTTTGACAATGCAGTAGTGTGTGACAGTGTGCTTTAATAAACACCTGGCAGATTGGAGTTCAGGGAATGAATGAAAATATCCAAGATTAATGAGAGCAGACAGGGTGGCTGCAGGAGGGGCTCATTCGTCCACTCCACCCCTCCTTACCCAAACCCCTATGTTAGAATGACAATACTGGGTCAATACAGTGTGAATTATTAAACACAAGCAGATTTATTTTTAGGGGGAAGGAGGTTCTGATGTTAGAACTGCAAAGGGGACTACAAGAAGCTTTGAAGTAGCTGCTGGGTTAAAAAAAAAAAAAANGTCCACTCTACCCCTCCTTACCCAAACCCCTATGTTAGAATGACAATACTGGGTCAATACAGTGTGAATTATTAAACACAAGCAGATTTATTTTTAGGGGGAAGGAGGTTCTGATGTTAGAACTGCAAAGGGGACTACAAGAAGCTTTGAAGTAGCTGCTGGGTTAAAAAAAAAAAAAAAGAAAAAAGCGATATTAGAGAACATGTCAAGGGAACCCTAAGGAAGCAAAGATTGGTTCTAAAATCCACTTTTTCTTTTAAACTTTTGTCTGTAGTAGTCATGTCTGGTTTGTAATCACAGACAATAGATTGAAAGTTATTATTAACTTAGGCAGACTAGTTTAATTAATTAATTTGTTTGTTTGTATTTTTTGGCCATGACGCAGGACATGTAGGATCTTAGCTCCTCAACCAGGGATCCAACCAGCGCCCCTTGCAGTGGAAGATTTTTCTTTTAAACTTTTGTCTGTAGTAGTCATGTCTGGTTTGTAATCACAGACAATAGATTGAAAGTTATTATTAACTTAGGCAGACTAGTTTAATTAATTAATTTGTTTGTTTGTATTTTTTGGCCATGACGCAGGACATGTAGGATCTTAGCTCCTCAACCAGGGATCCAACCAGCGCCCCTTGCAGTGGAAGTTTGGCATCTTAACCACTGGCCCACCAAGGAAGTCCCTAAAACCCACTCTTGATTGGCTGTCATTAAGGTTCCCAGAAATGAGGGGACATATCAATGAAAAACAAAACGACAGAAAAAGCTTCATTTTCATTTCCTCCAACCATTCTGCTTGAAAGGACTGCTAAAGTTGGCTAAATTTGTAAGTCTTTGATTTTACTTACCTTCTGTGTCTTTTCTCTCCCTTTCCTAATAGGAAAATGGACAGAGGGAGCTCAGATTATCCCAAGGTTTTCTCATAAAGCGACCGAGATTTAGCTGCTCAAAGTTCGGGGGGTTAAAAACAAAGGCTTCTTCACAGTTCTGTGTGTGTGGCTGAAGGCTGCTAACCTATCAAGGGACCCACAGAAGAAGCTTGCTAATTCGTCCATGAAAAGATTCGTCAACTAAACAGCTCACCACACATGAGCTGCCCTAGGTTTCAGAGCGAAGAACCCAAAACAAACATCAGCAGGGGCCCATGGATTTGGGTCCCAGAGATAAAAGGAAAAGACATTTACAAGGTGCCTGGATTACTTTATCTCCTCTCAGGCTGCTGCCCAGGGGGTTGACGCTCTGCAGCCAAGTAGCCAATGAAATTCCCGGCTAAGAGGAGGAAATCATCCACTGATCCCCCACTTCTTTTAACTTTTTGAACCATTTATTCGCCCATTGATTCACTCACAGTGAGCTGACTTCCTGTGTCCCTCTAAGAGCTGGGTCTGAAGAAAGTGAACTAGAGTACAATGTAGTTGCTCTTGCTTTGAATATAAAAGAAATGCTTTGATGTAAGTGGCTGGGAAGTCCTTGGCAGGTGAGAATGAATAACCCAGGAACCCATAACATGCTTTCACCTACTTTAGCTCTATCACGTGTAGTGGAAACGCCTATTTATTTATCTGTTTCTCACTCAGCAGTCAGCTCCTTGAGATCTTGTAACCCAGCACCCAGCACAGTTCTTTGCAAACAGTAGGAGCTTAGCAAATATTTGTTGAGTCAATTGAATGAGATTGAGTAGATTCCCATGATGTCAGCCATGAGGTAACTCAGCTCGGCAGCTCCTCTAGAATATTCTAGAAGGCGGGTGAGTACCTTGGGGGCAGGGACAGACGCTCATTCACCCCTGTATCTGGTGCACAGTGTTTGCTTTGGGAATGAGTGGAGGTCGGTGTTGCTCTAGGGATGGATGTCAGATAAACTTTTGGGATAGTCCCACAGCATCCTCAGCTTGGAAGGTCCCCCAGATCAGCACAGTGATGCTAATACCTGGCAGTTGCTGGAAATCTTCCCAATGAAAACAAACGGGGGCCCCTTCAATAGGCTTGGTTTTTAAACTGCTGCTGTTGCTGTAGAGTTGATAAGTCATATCCACCTCTTTTGTGACTCCATGGACTGTAGCTGGCTCCTCTGTCCATGGGATTTGCTGGCAAGAATACTGGGGTAGCACACCATTTCCTTCTCCAGGGGATCTGCCTGACCCAGGGACTGAACTCACATCTCCAGCATTGGCAGGCAGACTCTTTGCCACTGGGAGCCACCAGGGAAGCCACTTCTAAGACGCTAGCAACAGCTCAGTGAGTCAAGGAGGTGGCCTGTGGGGCACAAGACCACGTTTGAGGACAGAAATAATATAGCAGAAGGAATGGCTTTACCAATGGCACCTTAGTGCGAATGTAAGAAAACTACCAGGAAACTCATGTCCTGCTGTTGATAACTGTGGAATAGGAAATGGACGAAACTAATGACCAGATGAAGAAACAGTTTAATGGGGAAAAAGTGGTCCAAGGCTCCTGACTGTACCATGACTTTACCTTGCCTAAGACCATTTGTAAAAATAAATTCAACATGGATTTCAGAGTTAAACATGAAAACTAAAAACATAAAAGGATTACAAGAAAATATAAGAGGAATACCTTTATCTGATCTATTGATATTTGACACATGGGGCTTCCCAGGTGGCACAAGTGATAAAGAACCTGCCTGCCCATACAGGAGATGTAAGAGACATGGGTTCAGTCCTTGTTTTGGGAAGATCCCCTGGAGTAGGAAATGGCAATCCACTCCAGTATTTTTGCTTGGAAAACTCCATGGATAAAGGAGCCTGCTGGACTACAGTCCATAGCGTCGCAAAGAGTTGGACGTAGATTTGGCATGCCTGCAGCATGTGGGATCTTAGCTCTCCAAGGACCTGTGCCCCCTGTATTGGAAGCATGGAGTCTCAACCACTGGACTGCCGGGCAAGTCCCAAGGCAAACTCTTTTTAAAAGAGCATCTTATATATATTCTATCTGAATCCACAGAGAAAGTTTTATTTCCTTCTTCAAGCCTTCATTTTCATATTTTAAGCACTAACATATATGATTCTTGAGTTAGAAACTATAAAAACATGGGTTTAATGATTAAAACAGATGAAACCCACACTTGTCCCATAATATCTTACACCAAACAAAACTACAATCCCCTGCACCCCATTAGGTTAAATTTTTCTGTGCTTGCTATTAAATTTCCAACCTATATTCAAAAACTTGTATGAACATGTATGTGGAGGACCAGGGAAGACAGAGAGATTCCACAGCACAATTCATCTCTGGTCCTGGGGTTCATGAAGGAATGATTTATAGTCTGAGATGCCCCCTCTCCTACTTCTACCAACGTCTGAGAACTTTTGTCTTGAAAGAAATTCCTCCTTTCCCTGGACCTAACACCTCTCTTCCATTTTACACTTGTTTCTTCTTTCTCACTTAGCGAAACATCCTCAACTTCTCACAGTGCATTCCAGCTGCCCGTATCCACAGCCCCATGTCCAGGCTGGCACAAACACACATACTAAGCTTCACCTACATTTGCTGTGCCTGGAGCATCTCTTGTGCTTTATCCCTTCAAATTGTTCTGTCTGCCTAGATTTTCATTTTTCCTCTTTTCTACCTACCAAATCCTACTTATTCTTCAAGAACCAACGCAAATGTGATTTCGTGTGTTAGCAAGCCTTTCCTAATGCCTCTGTGCCAGGGCATCTCCCTTCCCCACAGCTCTCACAACAGTGGACCTCACACCCACTATCTTGCTCATTAACTATGTGTGGGTTTAAACCCCTGACTCAATCACAGGCGCCTTGAGGGCAGCAACCATGCTTGTGTGTGTGTGTGTATGTGTGTGCTAGTTGGTCAGTCGTGTCCAATTCTTTGTGACTTCATGGACTGTAGTCTGCCAGGCTCCTCTAGCCATGGAATTCTCCAGGCAAGATTACTAGAGTGGGTTGCCATTTCCTTTTCCAGGGGATCTTCCCAACCCAGGGATCAAACTTGGGTCTCTTGCATTTCAGGCAAATTCTTTTGCCATCTGAGCCACCAGGGAAGCCCAGAAAGCGTGCTTAGTTCCAATTCGGCTTTGTATCCCCAAAACCTTGCATGGTGCGTAAAGTAGAGTCGATGCTCATTTTATGTTGAATGAATGCATGAATGAATGACACTGTGAATGCTGCTACATTTCTCTATTAAATAGTCTCTAATCCCTTGAGGCATAGTATCACCCCCTTCCTTAGCAACTTGGCCTCTGAGAGAAAGAATTCCCATTTAAGACACGTTTGTTTTATGTCTCATTCACAAGCAGAGATCAGATCAATAGGTAACTTTTATGGAGGGTTGTCCTGGGTCAGACACTGTGCCAAGTACAAGTCATCTGTTATCTCAGATTCAGTGTTCATAATATCCCTGTTATATTATATTATATATATATATATACACTATTATAATTAGGAAGCCTAAGGGAAGTTCAGTCATTTGCCATGGCTCACAGAACTACCCCGGTGGCTCAATGGTAAAGAGTCTGCCTGCCAATGCAGGAGACCCGAGTTTGATCCTTGGGTCAGGAAGATCCCCCTGGAAAAGGGAATGGCTTCACACTCCAGTATTCTTGCCTGGAGAAGCCCATGGACAGAAGAGCCGGGAGGATGGTCGCAAAGAGTTGGACAAGACTGAGTAGCTAACACTTTTGAGTCTTCACTTTCACAGAACCAGTAAATAGAGAAGGATGTAGTCAAGGCCCTATAGATTCCCAAGCCCTTGTTCTCTAGACCCTGTTATCTCATGATGGTAGAAATTTGATAAGAACAAGGGGTTCACTTATCAAAGCGAACACTGTGTGTGTTTTTTTATCAGAGTCCCTCCAGGCCTCTTAAAATACTGCAGCCACAATGAAAACACCGGTCCTCTGGGCTTCCAGGGTTTCCTTTAGGTGGACTGATTAACCAAGCTTCTCGAGGCCTGGAGAGAGATCAGAGGAGAAACCACGAGCCGATGCCAATCCCGCCCCAGCTTTCCTGCCCGCAGAAGCAAAGGGATCCGTCTTCTTGTGCAGAGGGCTGAGGGATTTTGCTTTTTCTTAGCAGCCCAGATTCCCCAGCTGTCCCAACGTCAGAGGCTGATCTTTCAGTCTTCACTGCTTTCAAAAGTCCCTTATTTGTGTGTCTCTCCCCGTTGTGCTTCTTTGGGCTGGAATGAGGAACGAGCACTTCCACGCTTCCGGAAAGAGTCCTTCAGGGCAGAGCCTGGCTGGGGACTCACCGGATCCCACATACCTGCTGACAAACAAGCAAAGGAGGAGATCCTACTAGCAATCCATAAGGCGAGAGCGAACAGAGAAGTAGCTGAAGTCAAGAAATCACTGGAAACTGCTTGTGCACTCACGCAGCCCTGCTGGCCTTAAACCTGGGGGGGAATCTAGAAACAGTCCTTGAAGCTCTTACAAGCAACTACATTTCACCTGCTTAGCACAAGGCCACAGAGATGGTTCTAAACACAGCAGGGAAGAATGAAGGGCTTGTCTCTAGGTCTTTATCCCATGCCCATCACCTTGGTGGTGTTGTGGGATCAGTTGTCACCTGATAAGGGCTTTTCCTTGTCATTGTCCTAGAAGGAAAATTGACCTTTCAACAGGTGAAGTGGGGAATCTTCCAGTATTAACTTAACGTTGAATGTTTATTTCCTCTTGTGTAGTTCTGGCTCATGTATTTTTCTCTTTCCGATTAGAATTGATGAGTTGGTGAAGCACCCCGTTAATGAGACCTCTCTCATTCCAGACACTGTTGGATGTAAACTCCGGCTACCCATGCCCACTATACCAGCCACCTTCATCCAGGTAGCTCCTAGTTTGAGTCAGACAACACCTAGAGATTCATGGACCATTCAAACTCAAAGCAACGTTGCAGAACCACAACATTAATAATAATAATAACAGCTAACATTTATTGATTGCTTTCTATGGGCCAAGACTTTTGCTCAATGTTTATATTTTATAATTTGGTTGAAATCTCAAATAGCTCTCAGCACCTCTACTTAATGCAGGAGTGGGCTGAGACTAAGGGTGTTAAAAACGTTCTTAAGCCCGTTCTTGCCGCCCATTTGAATCAGAGTCATCCCTCCTCACCCAGTCCTGCCCTTGCAATTTAACAGAAGCCTAGAGGCATTGGGTGACTGCCCGGAGCACCCCCCAAAGTTACTGGTTGCATCATTTCCTTTGTTAACTGACCAATTGAAGCCCATAAGCCTCGGAGACTTAAAGCAGTGAAGGTGTATGTTCAGAATAATGGATCTTACAGTTGACAGAGGCTGAGAAACATTCTGACTCCTGCAGGAATCAGAGCATCTAGGGAGTTCTTGCAGAATCGTTGATGTGTGGGCAAAGCTGATGACGCCAGACACCCCAATATCTATTCACGGACACTGATGTTCACTCAAACATAGAGAAAAAAGTCAATAGCCAGGGCATCCTAATTTTTCCTCTTACAGAGTTCTCTCCAACTCTGCCCTAGTGTTCTAGAAACATTTTTTACACAGCCCTAGAGTCCTAGAGACAGGGGAGCCTGGTGGGCTGCTGTCTATGGGGTTGCCCAGAGTCGGACACGACTGAAGCGAGTTAGCACCAGCAGCAGCAGCAGCAGCAGCAGCAGCAGAGTCCTAGAAACATTTTTTTCCTTTGCTCTCTGTTCTTACTCCTTCACACATATAAAGGAAATCCGGTCTCTGCTTGCATCTGCTTTTTGTGATGGAAAATAGGGAAGAGAGAGAGAGGGAGAAATTGATACAGAAATTGAGAGAAACCCAAAGAGGGAGGAAAGGAAAGGAGCAGCCAAAAAAGCTAGGGTCAGAGGATGCTGTGTCTGGGGAAGGCAGGTTAGTGACTTGTGAGTGGGGACTCATAACGCAAGAGGTTCCTGAGCAGTAGGTATGAAGGGAGCTGGAAGGAAGCAGACGGGAGCTTTAAGAAGGATTTCTGGGGGTCGTGAATTAGATTTCCTCCCTAAATGTGCCTCAAGGGACACAGTAATGATTGTAATTACTTTTACTTTTTTTTTTTTTTTTTAATGGCTACACAAGGCTTCTCTGAATAGGATAGCAGGTCAAGAATAGGTTCTGTGGAGCCGTTTATCAGATACATTGCACAATCATTTTACTAGCATTTATTGAACACCTATTTTGTTCGAATGATGCAAAGATGAACAAGGTAAGAGCTTTCCTTTGTTTATAAGACTCTTATAAACAGGTGTCTACCCTCCTACCAGGAAGATTGAGTGACCTTTGCCCTTCCTGGCTGTTTGCCCTGTGGGTCTGCACCCAGTTAGAAACAAAACGAAACACCTTCAAGGTCTCTGACCTGGGAGGGGTAGACCCACAAGGCCGGAAGTAAATTGAAAGACAGTTCAAAGCTTTTATTTTACAAATAAGAGACAAAAGCTCAGAGAAGGTGGCTTGCACAGGGTCCTGGTGCAACAGGACCCAACAGGCATTAGAAAAACCTCACCATCTTCATTCTCTCACAGTGAGCCTCTCAGGCATAACGGGGCGGACCTGGGAACCACTGAATCACCATCATCACATCTCACCGGTCGATCCCGGGCCTGCGACAGCTCGGTAGTCAAGAGCTGTCAGGGATTTTGAGTGGACTGGTGGCTGGAGCCCTTGTGTGTTGCCATAGTGAAGGTCTGTGATGCAGGACACAGTCTCACCTGGAGGGCTGGCTCAAGTCCTATCTCCCCTGAGATTTCAGGCACCAAGCAGGGCTGAGGACTCTGGTCCCTCAGTGGCATCTGAGGGATGTCTTTTGTTGAGAGGAGAGGGGCAGAGGGCTACAGACACCTTGTCCTTTTCTGGGGCATGCTGGCCTCCTGCCTCTCTCTCCAGCCTCCTCCATGGGAGATCCTCTCATTGGTGATGAACGGACAACTGGGAAGATCAGAGCTCATCCGGAGCGGCCGTTCACTCTGGTGATGCGTCAGCTGTTTTTGGGTTTGTCCAGGTGGAGGAAGAAAGTTCTGCTTGAGGTGCCACCAAAATGCCGCAGGTGGAGCTGGGGGGCTGGGCAGAGATGTGCCCTCGCCTGGCCATTTGTCCGCTGACTCACCCGTCAGAAGACATCTTCCCCGGGGTGATCCTGCTCGGAGATCTTGATCTTTCTGGGTCAGCCCAGCGGTGAGCCTGACCCCCCTGTGTGGCAGCTCAGTGGGCAGAATGGCCATCAGGTCAGAGGACGGATGGGGGTGGGGATGACTTCATCCTCCCCAGTGAGTGCTCGGACTGTGGGTCTGCCCACGCCTGGGCCCCGCACTGGGAGGGCAGGGACTTTTTCTTCCTCACTTTCTCTTAGATGCCAGGCGCCCATCCTGTGAACCAGGCTGTCATCCTGGAGGCTCTGCAGTGGGGGCTGACCCTGGACATCCCACCATGGGCCAGCAGGAACGACTTTGACCCCAGCCTTCCCCCCTCTTCTGCCAGAAACACAGGCCTTGCTGTGAGTCTCCCGTGTGATTTCAAATAAGTTCTCTGGCCCTCAGCTTCCCTGTCTCTCAGAAATTGTCTCTGTCTGGCCGTCACAGACCATATGTTTTCCAAAATGTGATTTCTGCCACCCTCTGCCTTGCTCCAGATCAGAATTCCTGGGAACACATTTAAAATATCTGTTCCTAGATCCCCTGTGATGTACTGATGCTGGGGTGGGCCCAGGCATCTCAACTGTGGACCAGCTCCCACCCAAGGTGATATTTTAATGCATTTTGCACCCTTGGGGTGCTCTCAGGAAGAAAAACATGTGTTCATTCACTCATTCATCCCACATTAATTATGCATCTGGGTGGCAGGCCCTGGGCTGGATGCTTCAGTTCAGTTCAGTTCAGTCTCTCAGTCATGTTCAACTCTTTGCGACCCCACAGACTGCAGCACACCAGGCCTCCCTGTCCATCACCAACTCCCAGAGTTTTCTCAAACTCATGTCCATTGAGTCGGTGATGCCATCCAACTATCTCATCCTCTGTCGTCCCCTTCTCTTCCTGCCCTCAATCTTTTCCAGCATCCGGGTCTTTTCAAAAGAGTCAGTTCTTCACAACAGGTGGCCAAAGTATTGGAGTTTCAGCTTCAGCATCAGTCCTTCCATTGAATATTCAGGACTGATATCCTTTAGGATGGACTGGTTGGATCTCCTTGCAGTCCAAGGGACTCTCCAACACCACAATTTAAAAGCATCAATTCTTTGGCGCTCAGCTTTCTTTACAGTCCAACTCTCACATTCAAATATGACTTCTGGAAAAGCCATAGCTTTGACTGGACAGACCTTTGTTGGCAGCCACTGAGATGGATGAGCTCCATGAGCTGGGTGGAGGGTGGGCTCCTGAGGCTGAGGAAGGGGCTGTTGGTGAGATGGGAGGGGAGGGGGTTCTGGGAAGAGAGGTCACAGCATCCTCTTTGTGAGGGGGAGTGGAGAAAAGCTCAGAAAACAGCCAGACCATGAATTGTCTAAGGAGTTTGAACTGTATCCCGAAGCTACAAGTCCTGTTTGTTTGTTTGTTAATGTATGGGAGGAACAAATGAGCTTTGCATTTTATTTCCCTCCCTTTTAACCTAAGAAAGCACACAGGCATTTCTGCCAGCCTGGTCCCCACCCCGCAGGGCGAATGGTTGGATGCTCTGGAGGGTCACTTCCATCATTTCTTCTCTTCCAGTAAAGAGGAAATCCAGATGCAGGTTCTTCGAACTCCAGCTGAGTATCTGAGTCCCTGTTGTCTGCAATTCTACCAGGTGGAGACTCTCAAACGTCTTGCCACTTCTAGTGGCTTCTGTGCTGGCTTGGTCACTAACCGTTCCACCAGCTTAACCGGCTGTAGTGGGGCTTCCCTGGTGGCTCAGTGGTAAAGAATCCGCCTGCCAAGGCAGGAGGTGCAGGAGATGCAGATCCGATCCCTGGGTCAGGAAGATCCCTGGAGGAGAGAATGGCAGCCCACTCCAGTATCCTTGCTTGGACCGAAGAGCTGGCAGGCTACAGTGGATGGGGTCAGAAAGAGTCAGTCATGACTTAGCAACTGAGCATCAGCAGGAAGGTCCAGCTGTGTCTCAGCCATCCTGAGGGGCTTTGCCCAGTAACCTCCACCACACCACAGAGGGCTGGAAGAAGATCATTTCTAAAAAGCCACTGCCGTTAAATCCTTGCTCTAGACACCACTAGGATGTATCCAGTTATTCAGTCCTTTATTTGGGACCTGATCACAGAGATGTACTTTATCTTCTTGGTCCCCAAAATCACTGTGGATAGTGACTGCAGCCATGGAAATTAAAAGATGCTTGCTCCTTGAAAGGAAAGTTATGACAAACCGAGACAGCATTTTTAAAAAGCAGAGACATCACTTTGCCGACAAAGGTCTATGAAGTCAAAGGTCTATTTTTCCCAGTGGTCATGAGTGGATGTGAGAGTTGGACCATAAAGAAGGCTGAGAGCTAAAGAATTGATGCTTTCAAATTGTGGGGCTGGAGAAGACTCTTGAGAGTCCATTTGACAGCAAAGATATCAAAACAGTAAATCCTAAAGGAAATCAACCCTGAATATTCACTGGAAGGATTGTTATTGAAGATGAAGCTGAACCTCCAATACTTTGGCTATCTGATGTGAAACGCTGACTCATTAGAGAAGCCCCTGATGCTGGGAAAGATTGAGGACAGGAGGAGAAGGGGGCTACAGAGAAGGACATGGCTGGATAGCATCGCCGACTTAATGGACATGAGTTTGAGCAAACTCCGGGAGATAGTGAAGGACAGGGAAGCCTGACATGCTGCAAGCCATGAGGTCGCAAAGAGTTGAACACAGCTCAGCAATTGAACAACAACAACCACTTCTGTAAACACAACTGCGACAAGCCTGGCATTTTTCCATTTTCAGCCCAGGGCAGATAGAAGGAACAGGTGAAAGCGAGAAGACCCACTTCACTTCACACAAGCAGGAAGGAGAGTTCAAAAGGCACGACCACCTGTTGCCTCCACAGAGGACAGAGACATAAGGTCTCCTACCCAACCTGAGCCCCAGGGTCTCTTCTGTCCAGCGGAGCAAACATTTTCATGGAAACAACCATTTTCACAGTCATCGTGTAAAGACTCCTCATGTTTGCTGTGTTCTGTTTCATAAGGGAGGGCCAGGCATGGTAGACTTTAGAAAAACATTCCGTGAAAATGCTTCCACCAAATGGTTAGAAAGGATTCCTTTACCCCTTTTTGCACTCAGGGCTAGTGAAGATCACTGAGGCTAACTCAACGGTCTTTCCTGATGCTGCAAGAACACCGGAAAGACATCACTTCTTCCCTGTCCCCTCAGGACCACTGGGAACGGTTGTGTCTCCAGGTTACCTGCCTGGCAGCCCTGGTTCTTAAATCAAGAGACCAGTGAGTCCCATACGTGTTAGCATCCAGCAAGAGACTGCTCTGCCCACAGTTCATAAAGCTTTGTGTAGGTGGGATATTGGTGGAGGTGAAATTCTGGCCCCCTCGAGGCTGAGTGAAGCTGGGATTCTTGGTTGACAGCCTCTAATCTTGAAAAGCCTGGCTGGAGCAGGGCTGTTAAAGATCAGAAACGTGGGGACTTCCCTGGTGGCCCAGTGGCTAAGACTGCACTCCCAGTGCAGAGGGCCTGGGTTTGATCCCTGGTCAGAGAGCTAGATCCCACATTCTGCAACTAAGACCTGGCTCAGCCAAATAAATAAACAGATAAATATTACTTAAAAGAAAAGCCAACAGAAACTCTCTAGAAGCTATTATTAGTCCTTGGTTAATACTTTATGCTCCCCACAAACTCTCAAATTCTACTCTCTTCACAAATTTTATACAATATATAAAATGCTTTAAAGTTTTTTTTTTTTTAATTTGAAGTTTAGTTGATTTACAACGTTGTGTTAGTTTCTGGTGTACAGCAAAGTGACTCAGTTATATATCAGTTCAGTTCAGTCACTCAGTCATGTCCAACTCTTTGTGACCCCATGAATCACAGCATGCCAGGCCTCCCTGTCCATCACCAACTCTCGGAGTTCACTCAAACTCATGTCTATCGAGTAGGTGATGCCATCCAGCCATCTCATCCTCTGTCGTCCCCTTCTTCTCCTGCCCCCAATCCCTCCCAGCATCAGGGTCTTTTCCAATGAGTCAACTCTTCGCATGAGGTGGCCAAAGTATTGGAGTTTCAGCCTCAGCATCAGTCCTTCCAATGAACACCTGGTTATACACACACACACACACACACACACACACACACACACACACACATATATGTATTCTTTTTCATATTCTTTTCCATTCTGGTTTATTACCAGGATAGGATATTGAATATAGTTCCCTGTGCTATTCAGCAGGACCTTGCTGTTTATCTGTTCTATTTACAGTAGTTTGTATCTGCTGATCTCAAAGTCCTAATACATCCCTCCCCTTCCCCCTTTCTCCTTTGGCAACTATAAGTTGTTTTTTATGTTTATGAGTCTCCTTCTGTTCTGTAAATAAGTTCATTTGTATCACATACAAAATGCTTTTGAATATATTACCTCTGTTACTAAAAACCTCTGCCTTCTTATTTGCATTCTAATTAAAAAAAAAAAAAACCCAGCCAGGGAAGGGCAAGACTGTGCTTCTGTTAATCAAAGACTTGAAAGGGAACCCTCTTCACTGCATAACTTGTGTTTTTTCCTGAAGTCTCCTTATGATAAAAAATTAGCGAACTCAAAAGGGGAAAATAAAAATGTTCTTTTTCCGTGTTTACCAGCATTGTTTAAGTCCTTCAGTGTTGCTTCTTACAAATGATTGACTTGCAGAGGCCCAAATGCCGCTGTTGGCTCAAGTCTGGGTTTCGGATTTGTTTTGTCCAGTGACACCCCTATTTCTTAAGCTTGGTTTTGAATTGAGTCATAGCGGCCCACACAGGAGAAGCACCAGGGCCAGGGATCGAGAGCCACGCTCAGGCCACTGGGTGTCTTCGGGTTTTTCTTCCTTCACTCTGACATGACTTCCTCACAGGGTGGTGTGTGGCTAGCGAGAGACCACGTGTGAAAACACTTTTTTTTTTTTTTTTTTTTTAAGCAAGACCCTCTCTACCACACAGAGCCTTGGGTTTGTAATGGATTGCAACTCACAGGAGTAGAACCTGCCCTTCCTTTCCTGGAGGGCCTAGAATCAAACCACCAACCCAGAAAGCTCACAGAGGTTATCTGTGCATCTTTTGGATACTATATCGAGTTCCATGCTTCTTCTTACCATTTGCTGCAAAGTTGGCTCCCTGGAGAAACAGGTACAATGGTAGAGTCCTTGGACATGTTGCCTTAGACATTCAGCCCTGGGTGTTTGTCAGAAGCAGGTTTAAGGAGAGTATCAGGAAAGTCCACCTATAGCTGTTTGACACCTGGAAAGCTTTCTGGGTGTACCTATTCTGATTTCGTTGTGATT
This sequence comes from Oreotragus oreotragus, assembly GCA_006410675.1. Lineage (NCBI taxonomy): Eukaryota > Metazoa > Chordata > Mammalia > Artiodactyla > Bovidae > Oreotragus > Oreotragus oreotragus. The sequence goes on along the minus strand of SJYX01015499.1, from coordinate 9,611 downwards.
GAAAAAGGACTGTGAGACACCCAGCTGTTTCCAGTTGGGGATTCCATGGGCATTGTTGCAATCAGCCCCGTTGTGTGGAAAGATATGGTTGGTCAGGGTTCTTGTCTGTGCAAAATTTCAGTTGCTAACATAATTTAGATGGAAGAGAGACAACGAGACTGCGTGAGTCTGAGATGCAAGTGCCTCTTTCCTAGCATTCACACCCTTGAGTCTCTGGATTTGGGTGGATTCTCCCTTCGCCCTTGTTTGTCTTTCTCTCATCTCCTTTGCCAGCCCCCCAGTTGGCTCCCTGGGTTGACCAGAGCTGAGGATGTGTTTGGCTTTTCACTGCTTGTAACTAATTATTAATTCTGCCTTTAGGTTAGCAGCGCTGCAGGGGGCTTTGAGATGCTGAGGTTTGATAAGACCTTCTTAGGCTGCTCTCCCTGGTGCTCCCAGAAGTTGATATGGCACTGGGACCCCACAGTGAGCCTGACCCATTTTCCTGCAGAGGAACTGTTCTGCTGATGGGCCTGGTAGCAGGCAGGGAGAGCACCCTGATCTGACACCAGGAAACTCACACAGCCAAAATCTTTGTGGCAACAAGGTTGGGGTTTCACATAGAGCCGTCCTGTTGGGTGAACAGAAGCAGCCTGTTCACGCCTACTGGGGCGCCTCCTCCAGGCTGCCTGAGGATACCCCGCCACATGTTGTGCAACCTGCTCACTGCGGAGAGTTGAGGGAAGGGCAATTCTGAAGACGCATCCAGAGTCAGGCCGCTGGGACTGTGTACTGGAGTTCTGGTGGGGCAGACGCAACGTGGACTCTGGGAGGCAAGGAGAGGGGTTAGGGAGTCAAAGAGGGCAGATGCAGACAGGAACTTTGGCCTCTGAGTAGTGAGGACTCTGCACATGGGCAACCCAGGGTGAGATATGTATAAATGGGTTGTGTTGAGAATAGATTGGTCCAGAAATACTTTTCCAGGGGAGACGCGGAGAGAGCTTGAACTAAGGTAACAGCAGAGCACGTGGAGACAAGAGAACAGCTATGGATGATGCCAGGGAGGTCAGTCTGCTCCACCCTGGTGACTCCAAGCGGGGTCATGGGACTCGTGGCCTCAGCATCACTTGGGAGATCATGAGAGAGGTAAATCTGCTAAGCATCCTAGCTCTGCTGAATCAGATTCTGTATTTTGACATGACCCCAAAGTAATCCATGTGCACCCTCTGAAATTTCAAAAGCACTGCAGTAAGGCTGCCTGCCTGGCAGGGTGCAATGAGAAAGGACTATATGATGACTTTGACCCTGTGTTCAGGCATCACAATGGCATGGTGGCTAAAGGTGAGTGCCTCCTGATGCCACAACATCTATCCAAATGAGCTGGCAATAATGACCTGGTCTGTTTCTAAGGTCCTGTCTGCAAGGCGGGAGACCTGGTTTCGATCCCTGGTTCAGGAAGATCCCCTGGAGAAGGGAATGGCAACCCACTTCAGTATTCTTGCCTGGAGAATTCCATGGACAGTCTACAGTCAGGCTACAGTCCATGGGACTGCAAAGAGTCGGACACAACTGAACAACTAACATTTGGTTCTTATTACACTCTCCTTTTCTCTGTTGGTACAGATTTCTTCAAGAATCCAGAATCATTTTCCCTGCCTTTGGGTGTCTATTGAACTGGTCCATTGTACCTTCCAGGACTAGGCTCATCTTGTCTTTCTTTTTATCTCCTCCATGACACTTTCTTATCTGATGTTTTATTCTCTCAAGGCTTGCTAATTTAAGCCAAAATGCTGGTGGCAAATAATACTCCGATATTTAACTCCTTCCAAAAATATTTCCATATTAACTGAACCTTCATTTATAGTCATCAGAGATGAGACCATTTCAAGCATCAAGTTAATGAGGAAACACTTGGAAGCACAGGGGTCTTAAGACGCCTTAAACTAGACAACATCATCTCCTGTTGCCCCTTTACACGTGCCTTGTGCCCCTGGAATTTTTGATCTGGTGGAACTCTGTTCATTCATACTTGGAATGCCATCCCCTGGCTTCCCGGCCACTTCCGGGCTGAGGTAGGTGCCCTCACCTGTGTGGTCTCTACCTCTACTCCAGCCCGCCAGCACCCTACACGCTCATTGTTGATTTACACGTCCCTCCCACACTTGATTCTGTGTCTTTTCATCTTTACACCCTCACAGCATTAGTAGAGTGCCTTGCTCATACCAGAGGCACGATAAATATTTGTTAAATGAGTCAATGAAAGAATGTGTGACTGTGGCTGGCCTGGGCTGCTGGATGGGTTCTGGAAGTCAAACAGTAGTGTGCTCAGCAGTTTGGGATCAGAACCCCTGAACAGATGCTCAGGTCAGGAGCGACTCTGTCTTCTGAACGGTTTTTTAGTTTCTCTGAATTTCCTAATACCCTAATGGGACATTCTGACCAAGTGTAAGCTAAGAACGTTTAACGTTTAATGTCCCCACCTTAACTTTACGGGCAAGCATTGAACCTTACTGCACAGAGTTATTTGCAAGAAACCTGAATAACACAGACTGTAAAGTGGGTTTGGTCACTTATTTTCACTTTTATGGATGTTTTATTCATAGTCGCAGAGGTATTTTTACTAGGCTTTTACTTCTTGAACACTTAGCACCCAAGGAACAATAGACTTGCCCTTACCAGAAGTCCGCTCTGCCACTCTGTTTACTGAGGGATTCCTGGACGTAACTGATGCAATGTCTAACTCCCCTCAAATTCCACGACAATAAAGGAATGTCACAAATACCAAAGTGAGAAAATACTTTTGTTGTAGCTTCAGCTTGGAGGACACATTTCTCCCCACCTTAACTTCAATAATCTTCTTACAAAAGGAGGAAACAAAGACAATCCCTGGGGACAAAGAATAATGGAGTCTGGGGGCACGTGAATGGACACGTGTGTTTTACTGTTGTTTTTGTTCTCAATGATCCTCTGTTGTTGCAAACAGAGACTATAATTTATCCTGATTGGCAAGTGAGCCTTTTGATTGATTTTTTAATTCTCCTCTACTCATGATTCTCTGAACATAAACTACTGATTACTTTTCCTTGTCCTTCATGCTCCATAAAAACACCTCTGAAATTTAGTTCTCACCCTTTAAACTCTTAATCCACACACTAGCCATCTCTTTTCTTTATTTCAGCTCTCCATTTTCCTATAACTCCACCTAATGTTAACATTAGGTGTACACAGGGTTACACAAGGGTCTTTTCTAGGTAACACTGCCTATGTATTATGTAAGGACGTTGAAAGTATCAATGCTGAAAATGAACCCGAACTTTCTTTTTAGCTCTTTCTTTCCCAAGCCGTGAAAACACTGCCTAGCTTACTAGAAATCGCCAGTGAGCCACTCATGTGCATCAAGGTCATGTTTCTTGCTCACCAGCAGGCCTGTAGTGATCCCTTGTGCACCATTGTGGAGAAATGTCCTGATTTCATGCCCTGATCATTAGAAGTTGATTGACTTGCACACGGTCAAGACTGACAGAATCTGAAGATGGAAAGGGACCTGGAAATGGTGCCTGCTGAAAGGAGAAAGGCGCAGAAGACCCACTTCACCTTTTTCACAATCTTTCTTGGCTCTAATCCCAACTTCAGTTATAACTTAAGAGGCTTCACGGAATATTCTCTGGTGTCTGCAAAAGTTTTGCCAATTCCTACAACAAATGTTATTTCAGCTGTAACAGAATTTTGACCAAATGGAATCTGAGATTGACTTGTACAAGGCAAAATATGCCTGAAATGATGAATATTTTTCCACATTTCTGTGTTGCATATCTTGACTTAAAATGCTAGATTCTTAACTTATCGTGAATCTGGGCTACCACTGCCATTTAGCAAATGCAGTTGGTCCCAGTAGCTTACAAAGATGTGGGTGTCTGGCTATGATACAATCATGGCCAAGCAACAGTCCTGATCTCATTGCATGGGCCATTTATTATGGAATAGCCAAAAAGGAAGAGGAAAGAAAGAAGAAAGGAAAACTGAAGGAAAGAAAGAGAAAGGAAGGAAGAAAGAAATGCTATGACCAAATTTAAAATGCATTAGTCCCATGTTAGTGACAAAGGGCTTTTTTAAAAACGTGCCAGAATGGACACAAATAAATTGGGAGTCCTTTATTTTGTGTTTAAAAAAAACCCCCTAAAACAGAAAACAAAAAACAGGGGCAGACAGCATTTAAAATCCTGTATGGCAAAGAATATTATTCTGTGCTGTTTTGATTATTTTCTTTCCTTTCCTTTTTTTTTAATGTGTGTGTTTGGTTTTTACTGTCTAGAAGATGACAGCTTATAGAGTTCAGTGACATAAATTACCTGAACAATTTCCTGGAAGAATTCCTAGCAAAAAAAAGGTCACCTAGCTCCAACATTCCCTGCTTTGCTGCCACAAGAGCCCTATGTGCCTCCAGATTCTGGAGGGTATTATTATTGTTGTTGTTTTCGCAGCTGCAGTCAAGTGCTGAGACTCCCAAGAGGTAGAAGGTGTGCTCCTACTATCTAAGAAGGATTATGTGAGACTTTGTTATTTCCTCTTCAGTACCGCTATTTTGCCTCTAGTATTTGACAATGTAGGGAAAAGAGACCATCGGCGATGACCCTGGGCAATTATGAAATAACAGCTGTCCATGGCATGGCTGGATTTTGTAAGTTATACCATGTATCACTTCCCATCCTGAAGATTCTGTTCTGATTGTGTTTATCTTTGCTGTCATATCAACACTAAGATGTAAGCCTAGTTATTAATTATCTGACACCTTTTAAAGAGACACGGTCATCTCACTGTCTAGCTTTTGCTGCTATTAAGGACTGATGCCCAGATGTGGGAGGTTCTCAAGCAGGTTCTCGCTTATTGAGTCCAAATCAGGNTTTGCTGTCATATCAACACTAAGATGTAAGCCTAGTTATTAATTATCTGACACCTTTTAAAGAGACACAGTCATCTCACTGTCTAGCTTTTGCTGCTATTAAGGACTGATGCCCAGATGTGGGAGGTTCTCAAGCAGGTTCTCGCTTATTGAGTCCAAATCAGGGATGTTCAAATGTTTACAGTCAAGGGCTCAGTCAGACCTGCAGACTGCAGACACCCCTTTACCTGATCAGAAAGAAGTGGCCCCACCAGTTTCTCCAGGTTTGTGCTGTCTCTTTCATATTTCTCCTGGAGGGCCCAGGTATACATTGAAATGTGTCTAGAGGCTAAGAAGTGCGGGGAAACTCAACTTTAGGCAGTGGTGAGCCTCACTGATTCAAAATATCTCAGAGCAGAGAAGGGAGTGGGCTTGCTCTCCTTCTCCCTCTCTGAGGTCCACTTGTTTCAAAGGTGACTTGGTGTTGTCCAAACGCATCCACGCGAAATGAATGCGTGCATGCTCAGCTGTGTCTGACTCTTTATGACCCATGGACTGTGGCCCACCAGGGTTCTCTGTCCATTGGGTTCCCAGGCAAAACTATTGGAGTGGGCTGCCATTTCACTATTAAGGACTGATGCCCAGATGTGGGAGGTTCTCAAGCAGGTTCTCGCTTATTGAGTCCAAATCAGGAATGTTCAAATGTTTGCAGTCAAGGGCTCAGTCAGACCTGCAGACTGCAGACACCCCTTTACCTGATCAGAAAGGGACGGCCCCACCAGTTTCTCCAGGTTTGTGCTAACTGTCTCTTTCTTATTTCTCCTGGAGGGCCCAGGTATACATTGAAATGTGTCTAGAGGCTAAGAAGTGCAGGGAAACTCAACTTTAGGCAGTGGTGAGCCTCACTGATTCGAAATATCTCAGAGCAGAGAAGGGAGTGGGCTTGCTCTCCTTTCTCCCTCTCTGAGGTCCACTTGTTTCGAAGGTGACTTGGTGTTGTCCAAACGCATCCACGCGAAATGAATGCGTGTGTGCTCAGCTGTGTCTGACTCTTTATGACCCATGAACTGTGGCCCACCAGGGTTCTCTGTCCATTGGGTTCCCAGGCAAAACTATTGGAGTGGGCTGCCATTTCAAAAAATGCCATGGGTCAGCTCTAGTTCATAATGGTTACTACTAACCACCCCAAAGGTTCCCATCTGAATGGTGGAAGCAGCTCCTCATCACTTTACTTGCATTCAGCCTTCTCTCCACCCTCCAGTGATGGCCAGAGCAAGCTTGCGGAAAGGCTGTCTGCAGCGCGTCTGGTGACACAAGAAAGAATCCGGACTATCAGCTTCCACCTTCACCAACTCGTTTCATTTTTACGTCTCTCCTTCCTCTCTAATTTCTCCTCAACACAGTCTTTCTGTTTTCAACTCACGTAATGCGCTTGTCCTGTACTTCACAAGACTAGCTGGAGGCCTGCCCTTAAGGCTTGCTAGAACTTTCCACTCACTTGGATTCTCTACTTCTTCTCTGCTCTCTCTGCAGCTCTCAAGACCCAAACTCCTCATGTGGGAAACCACACATGTGGGAAACCACTCTCGTAAATTAGGCCCCTAGCTGGATTACTTCTTACTTTCTGTCCCTTGTAGGTTCTTAGTCTATTGAAACTTGAGCCTGAACATCAGTGCAGTGGTTCTGGACGCTGGCTGAACTCTAGAACCACCTGAGGTATCATAGAGAAGCACCAGGGCCTGGACCCCACCCTCAGAGATTCTGATACAGTCGGTCTGGGATGGGACCCTGTGTCTTTTTTTTTTTTAAGTGCCTCAGGTGTTTTTTTTTAATCTGTGGCAAGAATTCAAAATTCCCCAGTCCTGTGCCCTCTTGTTAGCCTTAAGGAAGTGGANTACTTCTTACTTTCTGTCCCTTGTAGGTTCTTAGTCTATTGAAACTTGAGCCTGAACATCAGTGCAGTGGTTCTGGACGCTGGCTGAACTCTAGAACCACCTGAGGTATCATAGAGAAGCACCAGGGCCTGGACCCCACCCTCAGAGATTCTGATACAGTCGGTCTGGGATGGGACCCTGTGTCTTTTTTTTTTTTAAGTGCCTCAGGTGTTTTTTTTTAATCTGTGGCAAGAATTCAAAATTCCCCAGTCCTGTGCCCTCTTGTTAGCCTTAAGGAAGTGGAATTTCACAAAATTGAAGTGATTTGCCTAAGGTGGCGCTTCTGGGAGCACTTCTTGCTTTCTGGGGGCCCCTGTACCATGTACCGGTACCTGGGAAGAACCGCAGGCCCAAGGTTACAGCAGAGTGAGTGATCAGAGCCAGGAATCTAATCCAAGTGTCTTGATTCCTAACCTCCAGTTTGTTCCACTTCACCTCCCCCAAATGGAGACATCGTTATTGGCAAAGGCTTTTGAAATCAAAATTGCAGCAATTGCTTTAATCTCAATTTGGGCTTATTAAAACAACCCCACTGACTGGAAACGCTAGAAAGAATCTGGGAGGGTGGCATTTACTCTTGAAAATTTTTCTTGTTATGAGTAAACAAGCAAGCCTTCCCAGGTCCTTTTTCTTCATTTCCCTCCTCACCAGCCTGTCCCCATCCCCCCACTGATAAAATCTGTCTGTTGGGTTAATAGTTTTGACTTAAACTTTGTGGCATCATTGTGGCACATTTCCACATTAAATTATTAAAAAACATTTTTTTGGACTGAGGTATCGTTGCTTTATAATGTTGTGTTAATTTCTGCTGTACAGCAGAGTGATTCAGCTATGGGTATGTGTATATCCTCTCTTTTGGATTTCCTTCCTGTTTAGGTCACCACAGAACATTGAGTAGAATTCTTTGTGCTATACAATAGGTCCTCATTGGTTATCTGTTTTATACATAGTGGTGTATATATGTCAATTCCAACCTCCCAGGCCATCCCCACATTAAAATGTAATAGTTCAAGAAATCAGAAAAGTGAAGAAAAAAATTAGAAAAACACTAATTGAGAAGCTGACATATATTGAAACATTTGAGAAAGGGCATTAACGATCATTCACAACCTAGTTTAAGACTTCCAGCAACATATGAACTACCCAGCTAAAGTAACTTTGAGACAGTCTATAAAGGCAACCTGAAATCTACATGAAGGTATTTAAGACTTTGAATAAAATGTCTGTTTTTAAACAGCCCACAGAAAGTTCATCAGTAAGATCACCGTTTAGAAGCAAATGTAGGCGACTTGCTCAGACATCCAGCATCCAGATAGAAAGTAGTCCATTTCCTACTGCTTTTTACCATTTTTCTTTTGATGAAATCAAGGCAATTTCTGCATTCATGTGTGATGACTTGATTTTTTCCTTTATCACTTCCACNATACAGTCGGTCTGGGATGGGACCCTGTGTCTTTTTTTTTTTTAAGTGCCTCAGGTGTTTTTTTTTAATCTGTGGCAAGAATTCAAAATTCCCCAGTCCTGTGCCCTCTTGTTAGCCTTAAGGAAGTGGAATTTCACAAAATTGAAGTGATTTGCCTAAGGTGGCGCTTCTGGGAGCACTTCTTGCTTTCTGGGGGCCCCTGTACCATGTACCGGTACCTGGGAAGAACCGCAGGCCCAAGGTTACAGCAGAGTGAGTGATCAGAGCCAGGAATCTAATCCAAGTGTCTTGATTCCTAACCTCCAGTTTGTTCCACTTCACCTCCCCCAAATGGAGACATCGTTATTGGCAAAGGCTTTTGAAATCAAAATTGCAGCAATTGCTTTAATCTCAATTTGGGCTTATTAAAACAACCCCACTGACTGGAAACGCTAGAAAGAATCTGGGAGGGTGGCATTTACTCTTGAAAATTTTTCTTGTTATGAGTAAACAAGCAAGCCTTCCCAGGTCCTTTTTCTTCATTTCCCTCCTCACCAGCCTGTCCCCATCCCCCCACTGATAAAATCTGTCTGTTGGGTTAATAGTTTTGACTTAAACTTTGTGGCATCATTGTGGCACATTTCCACATTAAATTATTAAAAAACATTTTTTTGGACTGAGGTATCGTTGCTTTATAATGTTGTGTTAATTTCTGCTGTACAGCAGAGTGATTCAGCTATGGGTATGTGTATATCCTCTCTTTTGGATTTCCTTCCTGTTTAGGTCACCACAGAACATTGAGTAGAATTCTTTGTGCTATACAATAGGTCCTCATTGGTTATCTGTTTTATACATAGTGGTGTATATATGTCAATTCCAACCTCCCAGGCCATCCCCACATTAAAATGTAATAGTTCAAGAAATCAGAAAAGTGAAGAAAAAAATTAGAAAAACACTAATTGAGAAGCTGACATATATTGAAACATTTGAGAAAGGGCATTAACGATCATTCACAACCTAGTTTAAGACTTCCAGCAACATATGAACTACCCAGCTAAAGTAACTTTGAGACAGTCTATAAAGGCAACCTGAAATCTACATGAAGGTATTTAAGACTTTGAATAAAATGTCTGTTTTTAAACAGCCCACAGAAAGTTCATCAGTAAGATCACCGTTTAGAAGCAAATGTAGGCGACTTGCTCAGACATCCAGCATCCAGATAGAAAGTAGTCCATTTCCTACTGCTTTTTACCATTTTTCTTTTGATGAAATCAAGGCAATTTCTGCATTCATGTGTGATGACTTGATTTTTTCCTTTATCACTTCCACTTGTGTAGTCATGAACGTTTTAGCTGGAAGAGCATTAAGTTTTTAACATGGGTACACAGCATATTCGGATACAAAAGAAAGATATGTC
>SJYX01015498.1:10779-24741 GCA_006410675.1 Oreotragus oreotragus | reverse complement strand
AATGAACAACTGATACAATAAAATGAATGAATCCCCAAAACAGTATGCTAAGTGGGAAAAAAAGGCAAAACAAATCTATGGTCAAGTAATATCAGACTAGCGGGGCAGCAGCTACAAAAGCTAACCAACAACAGAAACAGGATAACGGTTTGAAATGATGATAAAATTTTGTATCTTGATAAGAGGTTTGTTTTAAAAATGTACATGGAGTAGTCAAACTTGTTCAACAGTACACATAAGATATATATTTTCTGTCTATACATTTTACTTTAAAAAATAACTTTGTACAAATATTGAACCCACTTACTCATATACATGATGAAGTGTTTGGTGGGGAAGTGTACAGATGTTCACAACTGACTTTTAAATAAATTAATAAGTAAGATGGATTGACTTACAGATAGATGGATATATAGATGGTCAGATATGTGATAAAGCAAATATACTCAAACGTTGAGTGCATAATTTAGGTAGCAGTATATGAACATTTGCTGTATGATTCTTTTAAATTCTGTGCATTTGAAATTTTAATAATAAAATGTCAGATGTGGGGAGGGACCTGGTTTCCCATAACTTCTTTAAATAAATATATATATATACACATATGTATTTGTATATATATACACATATTCTGACCTACTTGACCATTTTCATTTTTTCTCACCTCTTGTACCTCTGACCTACAAATACCTCCTTTACCCTCCTTCATAATAAAACCCAAACTTATCCAATCTATAGGCTGTCCTCTATAAAACTTTTGGTGACTGAGTCCATCTAAAATGACATCTCTCTTTAAATGCAGTGTAATTAATTCAATGCTTTTCACTGTACTTAAAATATAAATTGTGATAAGAAATATTCTATCAGAGTGTTGTAGCATAGGCCGGGCTCTAGAGAAAAAGCACCTAGTTTTAAACCCAGCTCCACAATTTATTAAACCATGTAGCCTTAGGCTTGAGATATCTCACTCCTAAAACCAGAAAACTTTTATCTCTCTTACATATTATTGTAAGGAAAAGATATTTTCGTGTTAATATCTTCTGCCTGACACATAGAGCTTAATACAGGTTAATAAGTATTGTCTTTGTTTGACATAGGCACACTGTTTTCACTGCATTCCTCTGCAAAAAGGTACCATACAATAAAGGTAAAGCCACTAAGAAAAATATCTTAAAAATGAACGAATGACAGATTTTTAAAAATTAGTCTGTTTTACTAGGGTGCTACGCTGTCTCTGTCTGACCGTCCTTTCCAGAATTAAAGCTTTAACGAATCTCTTCCAAGCAGCATACAATAAAATTACTAACAAATGAAAGACTGCTCGTTAATTTAATGCATATTCTTCACTGTTGTTTTAGAAGCACATCTATGTTTTGACTGCTTTTAGGATCATGAAAAGAAATATTTGGTATGGACTGCTCCTTCGCTAGTGTTTTCTTACATACTAAGATCCAATTAGCCATTCATCTTCTAGAGTGGGGAATTCTGGAGTTCCGGAGATGCTCTACTTTAAAAGCTTGTAACACAGAACAGAATCAAACAAGCATGAGTTTTATGTCTTTGCTGTTTCTTTAGAGAAATATTAAAACATTGCCGGAAACTAATTTTATGAACTTCAAAAAGCTAAAGGAAACCAAACATCTTGCAGGATCATAGCAAGACCAAGCCTTATTCATCAGTACCACAGCAGTGATGACACAATCGTCTCTGTAGGATATAGAAGTATAAAACTTATGACCAACTGAGAGAGAAAATTAGCAAGTTACGTGGCAAGTTGGAAGGTCATATCTTACCACAAATGCAGAGAGGCCCTATAGAAATTACATGCAAATGTAAAGACTGCAGGAAGTCTACCACACGATGAGTTTCCATCTCAAAAACTTTTCTCAGAATTCCAGAACTATGGAGTAATTAGATATCATAAGTGCCTATGTGTGAACAGTCTACTTTTTATATGCCATAATGAGAATTCAAAGCTTATGCATGGATGGCTTTAAAATGTCAAGATAACTATTATGTACTTTCTACTACCTGGAACTTCTAGAGGAGCTCTCACATCTATACTTTATACAGAAATTCTGGCTAGAACAGGATTCTAAAGAAAGTCCAATGTCTTTGTTTTGCTTTCTAAGGCCAGGTACTCCAGCCTGGCCTTTTGGAAAGAATGTTCTGAGTCATGGAAAAAACTCATGAGAATGTAGAGGTATCCACAAACATACCACTGGATAGCTCAAGTTAAAAGATTACAAAGGCCTGTGGGCAAGTAAAAGGATGTATTTGGTGGGGAGAGGTTCCCTGCTGGTGCTCATAAACTAACTGGACACATTTAGCAAGCAGCAGAAATTTCTGTGCTTCCGTCAGAGGAAGAAGGCAGGCCTGAGTTGAAGTGAGGTCCCCAGGGGTTGATGCTTCACCAACACAGAGGCTCTCCATCCAGGGGAGTCTTTTGCTATTAATAAGTGCCTCCTACATGGGTCCTGGTTCTCATGGGTATTTACCAGTTGTTTACCTATGTGAGGGCAAGCACAGCTTATTGCATGCAAAGACTGGATGGCTTGCATAGGAAGTTAACACCAACATTAGCATTAATTTATAATTATCATATTTCACTTAACAGGTAAGTTCCTAGTCCACTTCCCCATCACCCCAGTCACACTTAATTGCCTAACCACACTAAGAAGTCTGTTCCCTGAATAATCCCAATTATTTGCCCTCAGTTGCATTGTTTGCCCTCAGAGTGATCCACTCAAACTCAGTCTCATCTTTTCATCTCTCAACTTTTACAGGCTGGAGGTGTTCTTTAAGGTGATTTGGCCTTTCGAAAGTTTCTCTCTGGTTTCGCTGGTGGCTTAGTGGTAAAGAATCTGCCTGCCACCGCAGGAGACACGGGGTCAGTCCCTGATCCGGGAAGATCCCACATGCAGCAGAGCAACTAAGCCCGTGAGCCACAGCTGTTGAGCCTGCACTCTAGAGCCCAGGAGTCACAACTACTGAGCTCACCTGCTGCCACTGCTGAAGTCCAGGTACCTGGAGCCCATGGTGCACAAGAGAAATCATCCCAAGGAGCAGCCTGTGCACCGCAACCAGAGTGTAGCCCCCCAGTCACCAATCAGAGAAAACCCCAAGCAGCAGTGAAGATCCAGCACAGCCAAAAAGAAATTTTAAAAATTATATTAAAAAAAGTCCTCTCATCCCTTAAGATTTATAAAACCCTTGCAGATTTCAACCACAGGAAATAGCTGCTAATCCTGATAGTGTGTATACATACAAACCCAGAAACACTTGCCAATGAGCAGTTTTAAGAACATAAAATACCAAATCTTAAAAGGGTACATTTCCCTTTTTGTTTCCTGTGGCTTCTGTAGCAAACTATGACAAACTTGGTGGTTTTGAACAATGAAAATGGACTCTGTCACAGTTCTAGGAGCCGGCACTCCAACAGCAGTGTCACTGGGCCAAGATCAAAGGCTCATCAGCTCTGCCTTCCCTCTGAAGGCTCTAGGGGAGAATTGGTCCCTGGCCTCTCCCAGTTTCTGGTGGTGCTGGGTGTGTTTCTTCTTCTGTGTATATCTCCCATGTGTATATCTTCTTCCATCAAAACCTGCTCTGCCTCTCTCTTATAAGATATTACATTTAGGGTCCATCCTGATTATTCAGGATAATCTCCCTAACTCAAAATTCTCAACTGAATCACTTCTATTGTACATAAATCTTTTCTTTCCCTTTATAAGGCAACACTTACAAGTTTCAGAGACCAGGAACTGATATCTTTGGGGGGCATTACTCAGCTTACCCCACCCTCCAATGATCCCCCCATTCTGAGTGCTTTATATAAATATCAGGGGATCATTTTGCTACTATTACTCAATAAATGGAGAAGGAAATGGCAACATGTTCCAGTATTCTTGCCTGGAAAATTCCATGGACAAAGGAGCCTGGTGGGCTACGGTCCATGATATTGCAGAGAGTTGGGCATGACTGAATGATTGAGCACACAAGCACTCTGTAAATACCATTCTTATTATAATGAATTGTATTTAAATATGTTTATATACTCAGGTGTAAGAGCCAAACTCATCCACTATGTATGGGGAAAGGGTTAATCAGATAGATGAAGTCATTTCTAGTACTACTTAGGCAAAACAAACATGCAAATTTTTAAAAAAAGAAAAACTCAGAAACCAAAGCACAGTCTTCCAATAACTGAGGAAAAACATCAGAGTACCATTGCCTCAATCATGGCCATATTAGGTCACCATAGAGAAGAGTATTTAAGCCATCCCCTTGTGGCTCAGAGGTTAAAGCGTCTGCCTCCAATGCGGGAGACCCAGGTTCTATCCCTGGGTCAGAGAGGATAACATGGCTCGATGGCATCACTGACTCGATGGATGTGAGTTTGATTGAACACCGGGAGATGGTGATGGAGTGGGAGGCCTGGCGTGCTGCGATTTATGGGGTTGAAAGAGTGGGACACGACTGAGTGACTGAACTGAACTGAACTGACCTGAATTTACTTTGATTCATGGACCTAAAATTCCAGGTTCCTGCGCAAGATTGCTCTTTACAGCACTGGAGTTTACTTCCATCACCAGTCACATCCACCACTGGGTGTTGTTTTCACTTTGGCTCCGTCTCTTCATTCTTTCTGGTTATTTCTCCACTGATCTCCAGTAGCATATTCGGCACCTGCCGACCTGGGGAGTTCATCTTTCAGTGTCGTATACTTTTGCCTTTTCATACTGTTCATGGAGTTCTCCAGGCAAGAATACCGAAGTGTTTTTCTATTCCCTTGTCCAATGGGCCACGTTTTGTCAGAAGTCTCCACTACGACCCATCCATCTTGGGTGGCCCTGCACACCATGGCTCATACTTTCATTGAGTTAGATAAGGCTGTGATCCATGTGATCACTTTGATTAGTTTTCTGTGATTGTGGTTTTCATTCTGTCTTACCTCTGATGGAGAGCTTATTGGAAGCTTCCTGATGGGAAAGGCTGACTGAGGGGAAACCTGGGTATTGTTTTGATGGGCGGGGCCATGCTCAGTAAGTCTTTAATCCAATTTTCTGTTGATGGGCTAATGGAATAGTTTTTAAAGCATCATCTGTAGGTGAATTTAGCATGTACCTTGGAAGGAGTTTAAGGAATTGACTGATACTGCCAGTAACATCGGGGAAGGCAATGGCACCCCACCCCAGTACTCTTGCCTGGAAAATCCAATGGACAGAGTTGCCTGGTGGGCTGCAGTCCATGGGGTCGCTAACAGTCGGACAGACTGAGCGACTTCACTTTCACTTTTCTCTTTCATGCATTGGAGAAGGAAATGGCAACCCACTCCAGTATTCTTGCCTGGAGAATCCCAGGGATGAGGGAGCCTGGTGGGCTGCCGTCTATGGGGTCACACAGAGTCGGACACGACTGAAGTGACTTAGCAGCAGCAGCAGCAGCCAATAACATAAGTCCCTCCATACTTATCTACTTACATAAGTCAGCAAGTTTTCTCAGGGATTGACATCTATAAAAACAAACCAAAAACATAGGTCCAAAATTGATGGCGAGCTCTCTCTTATTTAGTAATATTCATTCACAAAGATTCAGATTAAAAAAAAAACACACACACATGCTTGCATTTATCAATAGCTATATTGCCATGCCCATTTTATTTTTCCTGTTTAATAATTATGTAACAAAATGTGTGGTGTGTCTTGCTATTTTGATCAACCATGTCCCACTAGAAATAATAACTCAATCCAGAATAGATCGTGTTATTTTACGTATTTGCGCACATGTCTTAGGAAAAGAGCACTGCTGAGCAGGGTTTGTCTAGACAGTTGACTAAACTCGGACCCTACCTAGGGCTCAGGGGGAAAGGAGCTAACGGCTCTCTGGTACCCTCTGCCGTCGTCCCGTCCTGCACGGGACGGAATCCCCTCCGCGGCGCGCGGCCCTTCCCAGCGTTCGGCCGCAGCCACGCCCACCGGTAGGGGGCGCCCGCTCACAGGCTCGCGGGGGCGGGCCCGAGCGCGCCTCTCGGTCGCCCGGCCGTCTCTCGGCTTCCGTTGCGCATCGAGCAAGATGGCAGCCTCCGAGATGGTTAGGCTACGGCTTCAGTTCGATTACCCGCCGCCCGGCGCCCCGCACTGCACGTCTTTCTGGCTTCTCATCGACCTGAACGGGTGCCGAGTCGTCACGGACCTCATCAGCCTGATCCGCCAGCGCTTCGGCTTCAGCTCCGGGGCCCTCCTGGGCCTCTACTTGGAGGGGGCGCTCTTGCCCCCCGCCGAGAGCGCGCGCCTGGTACGCGACAACGACTGCCTCAGGTGCGCGGGCGCGGCGGCGCGGCGGGGCCGGGCGCGCCTGCGCACGTCGGGGCGCCGCCGGCTCCGGAGGCCGCGCGCCGCGGGCCGGCTGCGCGGGGGCTGGCGAGCGGCGCTGCGGGGAACCCGCGGCCCCTGGCCGTCCAGGCGGGCGTGGGCGACCCGGCCTGCTGTCTGCGCGGGGCCCGCGTCCCTTGCAGCCTCGGTTTGCCGGGCGCTTGCTCAGCCGTCGTTAGGGGCGCCTGCCTCGGACTGGGCCTTGCCCTGGCGGCTCGCGGGCCCCAGCGGACACCCAGCAGGCGGGTCTTCTTCACCAGGTGCGGCTTCGCCGGCGCCTGCCGTACCGCCTGGCGGGCCTGGCCCTCTGTCTCATTTGGGTTCAGTGAAATAGGGGTTTGTGACCTTTTGGCTTTGAATTGGGAAACCAAAGTTTTAAATAACGCTTTTGGAAATTAAAAAAAAAAAGACACCGACGTGAGTGTGAAGGTGCAGCTGTGTAAATTGCTCACGTGTGGCTCATATGTCTCAGTAAAATGGTAAGACAGTCGTTTTGTTCCAGGCAGGGGGACCCCTTCCAGGGCCCGAAACTGGGCTCTTGTCCAACAGTAGGAAATGAATTGTCCCAGGAGACACGTGTGCTGACAAAGCAAGAGATTTTACCGGGAAAGGGCACCTGGTAGAGAGCAGTGGGGTAATGGAACCCAGGAGAACAGCTCTGTCTCAAGACTCGCAGCCTCAGGTTTAACGGTGATGGGCTTAGTTTCTGGGTTGTCCTTAGCCAAAATCATTCTGACTCAGAGTCCTTCCTGGTGGTGCAGCCTTGTTCAGCCAAGAAGGATGCCAGAGGGAAGGATTCTGGGAGGTGGGTGGACAGGTGGTGTCTCCTTTTGACCTTTCTCAAACTGTCCTGGTTCAGTTCGGTCGCTCAGTCGTGTCCGACTCTTTGTGACCCCATGAATCGCAGCGCGCCAGGCCTCCGTGTCCATCACCAACTCCTGGAGTTTACCCAAACTCATGTCCATCGAATCGGTGATGCCATCCAGCCATCTCATCCTCTGTTGTCCCCTTCTCCTCCTGCCCCCAATCCCTCCAGCATCAGGGTCTTTTCAAATGAGTCAACTCTTCGCATGAGGTGGCCAAAGTATTGGAGTTTCAGCTTCAGCATCAGTCCTTCAATGAACACCCAGGACTGATCTCCTTTAGGATGGACTGGTTGGATCTCCTTGCAGTCCAAGGGACTCTCAAGAGTCTTCTCCAACATCACAGTTCAAAAACATCAATTCTTTGGCGCTCAGCTTTGTTCACAGTCCAACTCTCGCATCCATACATGACCACTGGAAAAACCATAGCCTTGACTAGACGGACCTTTGTTGGCAAAGTAACATCTCTGCTTTTGAATATGCTATCTAGGTTGGTCATAACTTTCCTTCCAAGGAGTAAGCGTCTTTTAATTTCATGGCTGCAGTCACCATCTGCAGTGATTTTGGAGCCCAAAAAATAAAGTCAGCCACTGTTTCCACTGTTTCCCCGTCTATTTCCCATGAAGTGATGGGACCAGATGCCATGATCTTAGTTTTCTGAATGTTGAGCTTTAAGTCAACTTTTCCACTCTCCTCTTTCACTTTCATCAAGAGGCTTATTTGTTCCCTGTTCCTTACCAGGACCTCCTGTCCTAAAACAACTCATGCAAATGGTTACTATGGTGCCTGGCCTGGGTGGGCGGTTTCAATCAGTGTGCTTCCCCTAATAGTTAACAGTACAGATTCATATATTGGAATGATTTATTTAGGGCNCTGTTCCTTACCAGGACCTCCTGTCCTAAAACAACTCATGCAAATGGTTACTATGGTGCCTGGCCTGGGTGGGCGGTTTCAATCAGTGTGCTTCCCCTAATAGTTAACAGTACAGATTCATATATTGGAATGATTTATTTAGGGCTTCTTTTTTTTTAAAAATGTTAGATTTATTTAAGTTGAAGGATGATTGCTTTACAATATTGTGTTCGTTTCTGCCAAACATCAGCATGAATCAACAATAGGTATATCTATGTCCCCTCCCTCTTGAATCCCCCTCCCACCTCCCTCACTCTCCCATCTCACCCCTCTAGGTTGTTACAGAGCCCCAGTTTGAGTTCCCTGCCATACAGCAAATTCCCCCGGCTGTACATAGGGTAGTACGTATGTTTCCATGCTCCTCTCTCCATCCCTCCCATACTCTCCTTCCCCCACCCAACGTGTCCATAAGTCTGTTCTCTATGTATCTCTGTCTCCATTGCTGCCCCTGCAAATAGGATCATCAGTACCATCTTTCTAGATTCCATATATTTGCGTTCATATATATTTGTTTTTCTCTTTCTGACTTACTTCACTCTGTATAATAGGCTCTAGTTCATCCACCTCTTTAGAGCTGGACTCACATGCGTTCCTTTCTATGGCTGAGTAATATTCCATTGTGTGTCTGTAGGTGAACATCTAGGTTGCTTCCATGTCCTAGCTGTTGTAAATAGTGCTTCAGTGAATATCAGGATACATGTGTCTTTTTCAGTTTTGGTTTCCTCAGGGTATATGCCTAGTGATGGGATTGCTGGGTCATATGGTGGTTTTATTCCTAGTTTTTAAAGGACTCTTCCATAGTGGCTGTATCAGTTTATATTCCCACCAACAGTTCAAGAGGTTTCTCTCTTCTCCACACCCTCTCCAGCATTTACTGTTTGTAGATATTTTGATGGTGGCCATTCTGACCAGTGTGAGGTGATATCTCATTATAGTTTTGATTTGCATTTCTCTAATAATGAGCATGTTGAGCATAAATATAAAGCATATTCCTGCTTTATATTCATAATAACTTGCTGATAGCTAATTGCAGTTGTACTTCATTTAATGAATCATCTGAAAATTAAACTCTTTCTAATGAAGTTAGCAATGGCAAAAGCAAACTATGAAATCTGTTGTAGGAAATAAATACAGCACCAGTGGCAGGCAGAATTCTTCCTAAACACCAAATGCACAGTTGCATATGTCAAAAATATCTCTGCAGCTGGCTTCAGTGGTAAATGGGGCAGACCTTAGGAAAAAGTTGAATTTGGAAAAGTCCTGTATGTTTTTGTGGTTTCATGTCCCCAGTCATTTGCTTGTCTTCCTCAGACAGACTCACTTTTCTTCAGAGCTACAGAAGAAAGCAATCTCTTTTCTCAACGGTACCTGATATTCTGGGAGTAGAGCAAAATAGTTTTGGGTTTCTGTGCCATGTGGACTGGGTGATTATTCTACGTTTTGCTGCTAAGTGCAGAAGACGGTTGAGAAAGGAGAGATCATGATGGAACCCAAATGATCAGGGAAGTCAGCAGTAACTGAAGGGTGGGTAGGGACATGTTGGATGGCCCTGTATAGTTGTGGAGGCAGAAGCAATACTAACTTGGTGAACAGATGAGTTTGACCAGCAGAAGGGCTTTTTTGGGATTGCCAGGAGTGTGTAGACAATTCTCATGAGGGAACGTGGAGCCTGGTTGTGGGAATCCTGAGAAATAACCCTTGAGGTTCCAGAGCGTCTCCACACTTGTCTGGCTTGGCCACTTCCTCACAGCCCCTTCTCTTGAGCCCCCAGAAGCTGACTCCTCTCCTCTGCCCCCAGGCTGCTGATGGTGGCCTCCTGAAGACGGTCTCCTTACCCGCCCCCCCCACCCCCCGCTCTGGGAAGAGGATGCACTCCTGCTTGCCTGGAGCTGTTAGTCTGCGAGGGCCACTCTGACGAAATACCACAGGCTTAAGCAACCGGAAATTCTCTGTCACTATTCCGGAGCCTGAAAATCTAAGATTAAGATGTTGGCAAATTTTGGTTTTTACTGAGGCCTCTGTCCTTGGCTCGTGGGTATCTCTCTTACTGTGTCTTCACATGACCTTTTCTCTGTTGTCACAAAAAGGCACATGACCTGATGTCTCCTTATGTGTCCAAATTTTCTCTCTCATCAAGACACCAGTCACAGTGGACTAGGGCCCACTCCAACAGCCTTGTCTTAATTTTATTACCTCTCCAAAGGCTTGTCTCTAAATATGGTCACATTAGAGTACTCTGGGCTAGGGCTTCACAGAAGAATTTTAAGGGGACACAATTTAGCCTATTACACTCCCTGAAGGGAGTTTCACAGGGGCCTGCCCGCGGCCCCTGGCTTGGAGAGCGACCAGGTGAGGCGAGATCTCTGTTGAGTCATTCTGTGAGAAAACAAAGTGCCTGCTCTCCTCTGTCACTCTTTGACTTTGTGACATTTGATGCTTATTATTAAATACAGAACATTAGAGACGAGTTCTCATTTCATGTTGCTGTGACCAGTAGCTCCTTGGATGGCCAGCCAAGCCCCTCTGACATGTCTGTGAGGCTGGCAGTGAGCATGAAGAAGACAGTGTTTGAGCCAGACTGAGAGCAGTCTATGGAAAAGAAATGCAAAAAAGCAAAATGGCTGTCTGGGGAGGCCTTACAAATAGCTGTGAAAAGAAGAGAGGCGAAAAGCAAAGGAGAAAAGGAAAGATATAAGCATCTGAATGTAGAGTTCCAAAGAATAGCAAGAAGAGATAAGAAAGCCTTCTTCAGCGATCAATGCAAAGAAATAGAGGAAAAGAACACAATGGGAAAGACTAGAGATCTCTTCAAGAAAATTAGAGATACCAAGGAAACATTTCATGCAAAGATGGGCTCGATAAAGGACAGAAATGGTATGGACCTAATAGAAGCAGAAGATATTGAGAAGAGGTGGCAAGAATACACAGAGGAACTGTACAAAAATCTTCATGACCCGGATAATCACAATGGTGTGATCACTCATCTAGAGCCAGACATCCTGGAATATGAAATCAAGTGGGCCTTAGAAAGCATCACCATGAACAAAGCTAGTGGAGGTGATGGAATTCCAGTTGAGCTATTTCAAATCCTGAAAGAATCCTAAAGGAAATCAACCCTGAATGTTCATTGGAAGGACTGATGCTGAAGCTGAAGCTCCAATACTTTGACCACCTGATGCAAAGAGCTAACTCACAGGAAAAGACCCTGGTGCTGGAAAAGACTGAAGGTAGGAGGAGCAGAGGGTGACAGAGGATGAGATGGTAGGATGACATCATTGACTCAGTGGACATGAGTTTGAGCCAACTCCGGGAAACAGAAGGACAGGGAAGTTGTGTGCTTCAGTCCATGGGGTCGCAAAGAGTGGGACATGACTGAGCAACTGAACAACAGCAACCAAACTTCCTGATTTTGTTGGCTGTATCCTTAGAGCAAGGGTTGAAGTACTGTGGTCTGAGGGTCAAATCCAACTTGCTGGCTGTTTTTGCAAATAAAGTCTTATTGTTACACAAACACACCTATTCATTCAGGTATTTTCCCTGGTGGCTTTTGTGCTACAATAGCATGTGAAGTAGTTGCAATAGATCCTACAATGCAGGGGGGAAAAAAAATTACCACCTGGATCTTTACAGATATGTTTGTTGATTCTTGACACATGGTCATGTGAAGCCAGAGTTAAGTCACAAAGATAGGCCACTGATCTGACTTCACCTGGTATCTGGAGCCAGCTCCTATTCTTTGAGTACTATTTTAAAATTTTCCAGGCAGATGGCAATATTTATGCTTTGTTTTCCACTTAAGGAAGCAGAAGCTACCTTGGAAAAGACTGCTTACATTGTATTTGTTTGACAAAGCAGGAAGAACTATACCACAAAATCTATATGAAAATTCTTATGAAAATCCTGCAAATTAACAATAGACATGAGAAATATGTTCAGGGAAGTTAAACACTTAGAGAAAAATTGGGTAAGATTTTTCAAAAATTTTCCCTTTTTTCTTCTTCTTTAGATTCCTTGATGTAAATACACAGGTATTTTAAACATAGTTTTATTGGATGCTCATCAGAGGTGGGTTTGATGCCAAAAGCTCAGCTTTTCTTTACACCACTAAATCATACCTCGGAGACAGAGTTTTTTGGGTGAAGAAGAAAAGAATATCTTTATTGCTTTGCCAGGCAAAGGGGAACACAGAGGGCTCATGCTCTCAAAACAATGTGTCTCAACTTGGGGGAAATAGTGACAAGTTTTATAGTAAAAGAGGGTGTGATCAGCTTGTTGCAGGAAAGGGGACCCCTTCCAGAGCCCAAAACTGGGCTCTTGTCTAACACTTGGAAAAGAATTGTCTGGGGAGACACGTGCTGACAGAGCAAGAGATCTTATTGGGAAGGACAGCCAGGTAGAGAGCAGTAGGGTAAGGCAACCCAGGAGAACTGCTCTGCCGCGTTTTATGGTGATGGGATTAGTTTCTGGCTGGTCTTTGGCCAATCATTCTAATTCAGAGTCTTCCCTGGTGGCACATGCATCGCTCAGCCAAGATGGATGCTAGCGAGAGGGATTCTAGGAAGTGCATGGACACGCAGTGTCTCCTTTTGACCTTTCCCGAACTCTTCCGGTTGATGGTGGCTTATTAGTTCCGTATTCCTTATCAGGATCTCCTGTCATAAAACAACTCATGCAAATAGTTACTATGGTGCCTGGCCAGGGTGGGCGGTTTCAATCAATGGGCTTCCCCTAACAAGCTCATGGACGTTTTCCTGATGGGTTGGTGGCAAGCTAAGTAGGAGTCAACATGTTCAGGTTTAACTGGTCTGGAGTTTACATGCTTGGGGCAGCATACCATAACTTCTCCCACCTGGAGCGGGTTTCGGTGTCTGCAAAAGAGCTCAAAGATAGTATTCTGTGCATCCTTATATGAGGAAGCAGGACCTTGTCTCATGGCTGCTCTTGACTGTTTCTTTCTGGTCTCACATTCCCTCCCTTCCCTAATTAACAATTGCTTGAATCTGTCCATTGGTACTCAGGAAAGGTCATGGAGGCTAAATGAAGGCTGTTTTCTATAATCAAAGAAACGAGAACAGATAAAAGCCTTGTGACCAGGAGCCCCACTATGCCCTGCATGTTATCAGATTCTCTGCAATGTATCCACTCCTGGAAGTAGGTTCACTGACAGGAGACAAGGTCCCTACCCTCAAGAAAGAACTTAGATAGTGAGAAGATTTCTCTTTGCTTTCATCCCTTTCTGGATTTTGTACCTCAGTATCGTACCATGTCATCATTGAAGCTAAGTCTTCATGAATATTATTTACTTCCTTGTAAGAGTAAAATAATAATATTGACTCTATGCTCTCACATCATGTAGTCAAGTTCATAAGAAAAATATGAATGTAGATTGTGCTGTAGGTTCAGTTCAGTCACTCAGTCCTGTCTGACTGTTTGCGACCCCATGGACTGCAGCTTACCAGGCTTCCCTGTCCATGACCAACTCCTGGAGCTTATTCAAACTCATGTCCATTGAGTCAGTGATGCCATCCAACCATCTCATCCTCTGTCATCCCTTCTCCTCTTGCATTCAATCTTTCCCAGCATTGGAGTGTTTTCCAATGAGTCAGTTTTTCACATCAGGTGGCAAAAATATTGGAGTTTCAGCTTCAGCATCAGTCCTTCCAGTGAATATTCAGGACTCATTCTTCTTTAGGATTTTATCTCCTCACAGTCCAAGGGACTCTCAAGAGTCTTCTCCAGCACCACAGTTCAAAAGCATCAATTCTTTGGCACTCAGCTTTCTTTATAGTCCAACTCTCACATCCATACATGACTAC
>SJYX01015496.1:0-43564 GCA_006410675.1 Oreotragus oreotragus | reverse complement strand
AAGGAGATCAGCCCTGGGATTTCTTTGGAAGGAATGATGCTAAAGCTGAAACTCCAGTACTTTGGCCACCTCATGTGAAGAGTTGACTCACTGGAAAAGACTCTGATGCTGGGAGGGATTGGGGGCAGGAGGAGAAGGGGACGACAGAGGATGAGATGGCTGGATGGCATCACGGACTCGATGGACGTGAGTCTGGGTGAACTCCGGGAGATGGTGATGAACAGGGAGGCCTGGCGTGCTGCGATTCATGGGGTAGCAAAGAGTCGGACGCAACTGAACTGAACTGAACTGATATGTATATGTATATATATATGACTTCTATACCTTTTAAATATTTATTCAGCAAAGAATATAATTCTGACTATATAGAAATATGATTAAAGGAGATTAAGAGCACAGTGGTTTACTTAAGAGACTGAGTCTCACTTTCTGGGTTTGAATTATGCTCTTCAGTATACTAGATATGTGATATTGAGCTATATATGTAACCTCTTAGGCCTAGTCTTTTTTCCTTATTCAATGGGCATTATGCCCATCTTCCTCTGTGTGTTAATGTGATTATTAAATGAGCTAACATGTAAAACACTTAAACAGTTCATGATACATAGTGTTTCACAAGTGTTACCTATTATGTTTGCGGTTGTTTTACTGTGGATCTGCACCTCAAGCGGTACATCACCCCACATAGAAGACCAAGCTAGTTATTCTCTGAGCCTGTGCACTTCTATTGTATATTAGATGAATGGTGTGGGAAATCAACAGCTTCATTATGACCCTGATGCCCTTTCAGAGAAGCATAGCATACATCACTTCTAAGACTTTTCAGAATAGTACTCTGCAGGTATCATTTAATACCTCTATCCAACCATTTTTCTAACCCCAAAGTACTAGGAAAATGAAGTTGAAGCTCCACACATCTCTGCACTTTACATTTTCCTCTCAGGTTTGTGCATTATGGTGATTTTGACACATATGTCATACAAGAAAAACCACACATTCCATAATTATGGTTTTTTACTTAAGAAGATACGCTAATAATAACAGCAGGAATTCAGATTAAAAGAAGAAAAATTGTTCTAAGAGAAGATGTCTATTTCTGTTTTGAAATAAAAATTATAAAAATATTCTCAACTTCCACTGTCAACAAATTTCCCTCTTTTGTTTTGAACTACTATAAATGAGTGAGCTGAAAAGGCTAGAGGAGAATCATTAGTTACCTCTGGGACACTGTGCACTCTTACTGTGGAGCAATCCAAGACAAAAATTTCAATAAGCATGAGTTTGACTTATGATTCGGGTGAAAAGTAGAGTAACATATTGCTCCTGGATTTCCCATGCAGTATTTATCTTCTTCTAGCACCAGCCATGTCAAAGACTTGACAGTGAAAGCAAAGCAAAGTTTATTGCATACATAGGATACAGTTCACAAACCAGACTTAACACTGCTTAATAGGAGAATTTCTCAGCAGTTACTGAGGAAGGGCAACATTCAGTAATGATGAAAACAGGCCAAGTGTGTCAGCTGTACTATTGTGATTTTAAAATATTCTTCTACATTATAGTCTAGTACTCTATAACACAGAGAATTCTAACATGCCTCTCTTTTTCAGAATTTTGTATTTTTCTTAGGATGTCATCGGTCTGAGTGTATACTACCATTTAACTCAACAAACCCTCTGGGACCATAATGGGACCAGTTAGGCAGCTGAAGGAGAAGGCAGAATGCCAACATCTTGAAAGGAATAGCATGTGTTTAGTGTAGTTATTTCCTGGTGAGGGTTTGATTTTTCTAGGGGAAAGAAAAGCATTTTGAATCATACCATAGCTATGGTATTCAAATATACAAAGTGAAGAATATCAGGAGTGTTTCTTAAGTTATAAATAAACCTGCAAATGTTGATTTAAGCATCTCACATTATTTCTCCTGTCCTCTGCCTTTGCTTGTTGCAAAAAGGTTAAAACATCAAAAATCATTGATTAAAAAATAAAGGTGGTAGTTACTGAAAACTCTGGGGAAAAAAAATTTTAAATGCAGCAAAAGTTTCTTGATTTCCGATTGTATAAAACCATAAAGCACGACTGAAAGTTGCTCAATCGTGTCCGACTCTTTGCGACCCCATGGTCTATATGATCCATGGAATTCTCCAGGCCAGAATCCTGGAGTGGGTAGCCTTTTCCTTTTCCAGGGGATCTTCCCAACCCAGGGATCAAACCTAGGTCTCCCGCATTNTTTAAATGCAGCAAAAGTTTCTTGATTTCCGATTGTATAAAACCATAAAGCACGACTGAAAGTTGCTCAATCGTGTCCGACTCTTTGCGACCCCATGGTCTATATGATCCATGGAATTCTCCAGGCCAGAATCCTGGAGTGGGTAGCCTTTTCCTTTTCCAGGGGATCTTCCCAACCCAGGGATCAAACCTAGGTCTCCCGCATTGCAGGAAGATTCTTTGCCAGCTGAGCCAGAAGGGAAGCCCATAAAACCACAAGATTGGATCAAAATTATAAGTGAGGTAGAATTAACCTTTCATTGACCTTTCCAGAAAGCGAACTGGACTCACATGAAGTAGCACAGCTGATAAATAAAAGAGCTCACATTGGAACCTATGTCTCTTCCAGTTCAGTGCTTTTTTTTTTTCTTTTTTCCTTCACCCAGTATGTTTTCATTGTTTCTCTCTCTGTGTTATATATTGTGCTGGATGATAGAAATAAAGTGTTGAACAAAAACTATATCACAGTTTCCTTCATAACTTAGTCAGTAGTTAATCAAGTAACCTACACAAATGAAAATTACTAAATATAAACTACAAATGTATCTCAGAGATGGTCAAGGTATAAAAACACAGAATAGGCAGCTGATCCACTGGTGTAAAGAAGAGAGGTAAGGAGGCTTCTCCAAGGAAGAGAGCATTGAGCTAAAATGTTAATGAATTGTGGATGAGACGAGACAGTGAATTGGGTTGCTGTTACACAAAATGCCATCTGGTTTTATTTTTTAGGAACACTTAGGGGAAAACAATTGTTTTTCTTTGGCTGCTACCAAGGGTGAGTCATTTCTTTATTTCATAAATATTTTCTGGGACAAACATACTTTGAGATGGCCCTGACTGTCCATACTTCCTGTAATTCAGGTCACTGTGTAGTCCCTCTTTCTTGAGTGTGGAAAGAATCTGTGACTTGCTTCTAACCAAGAGAATAGACAAAGGTAAAGGGATTTCACTAAGGTGATGGTGTTACATTAAGATTGTAACTTAACATCTTGCTAGCATGTTTCCTATTGTCTCTCTCCCTATTGGCTTTGGTAAATTAAGCTGCCTTGTAAGCTACAACATGCACTCTCTAGATGGAGAAGGCCACATGGCAGGAAACTGCGGGCAAAACCAGCAAGGAACTGCACCTCTCTCTCTGACCATCTGCCAGGAACTAAATTCTGACAACCATGTGAACTTGGAGGCAGATCCTTCCCTGCTTGGGCCTGAGATGGGACAGAACCCTGATTTGTTGACTGTAGCCATGAGTGAAAGTGAAAGTGAAGGCACTCAGTCGTGTCCGACTCTTTGTGACCCCATGGACTGTAGCCTACCAAGCTCCTCTGTTCGTGGGATTCTCCAGGCAAGAATACTGGAGTGGATTGCCATTTCCTTCTCCAGGAGATCTTCCCGACCCAGGGATCGAACCCAGGTTTCCCGCATTGGAGGCAGAGGCTTTAACCTCTGAGCCACCAGGGAAGTAGGGGACCCCATTAGGCCTTACCCAGACTGTTGACCCACAGGATATGTGAGATACTAAAATACGTATGGTTTTAAGCCACTAGGTTTGTGGTAATTTATTACAAATCAATAGATAACTAGTCTATTGCCCTTTTGAGTCGTTTCAGACTATTTGAAGTATCTTCTTTTTGATATGACATTAAGTCCTCTAACATTTTATAAAAATTTCCTGGAAGACTAAATATTTTAAAATTATTTAGATAATCATTTACTTCTTAATATATACTGTCAAAAAGTCTTTTAAAATTGAAAATTTGGAAGTATCAATACATGATCCATTTAGGAATTATATAAAGGAAGATATTCTACCACTATTTTTCTGTAATGTCATACTGTAGTCTAAAAAGTATTAGGTTGAAAACCAGACCAATAGAGATTTAAATGACTAATTTCTGTATTGAATGTGTTAATGATCCACCTGAGTATGAATTCCAGTCCATCACATACTAGCCATATGAACTCGGATAAACTACTTGTGTAAGGTTCAGTGGAAATAATAATTGTAACTTCACCAAATTATTGTGAAAAAAATGAGGTATTGTATGCAAAGTACACTAGCACAAAGTGAGAGTTCAGATATTTTAACTATTGTCAAAAAATTATAAATGCCTTTTGTTCATTTATATAAACTATGCAGTCAAGTATTTCATAATCTAATAACAGATTACAGTTTCATTTCACTTTTTGAAGTTTTAGATAAGAGTGAGAAATATTTTAAAATATAATTACATCTTTCTGCTGGCTTAAAAAAAGTTTAGAGCAATTTTCAGTGATTTGAGACATGGATTAATATATTTGCTACTTCAGATAACAGTCATTAGGACTGTTTTATTAATAGTTTCACAGGGCTCACCAGTCTTAATCCATTAATCTTTTTTATGTAGTCCTCAATCTTGTACTTTTTCCTTCTTACCTAGTGTTTTTACTGAGTTAAGAAGTACTCTGCAAGGCAGTATTGCCAAATTCATCACAAATTTTTAAGAACATTAAAATTGTATGGTTATTATATGGTATAATTATAGACGTCTGTTTGACAATAAACCAAGCTGTTTCCAACATTTACAGAATAAAGACACTACAGGACTTGAGTAATAGTAGGTAATTAGATACTATTTAGTAATTATTAACACATCAGTATGCTTTCACATTTAATATCTATTTCAAGTTTCTTTCAGAAATATGAGAATCCAACAGCCTTCTAAGGAACTGAAAAGTGGGAGAATATTGGCAATGTTAATAGACCAAAGATTAATTACTTTTAAATTATTTGCACTAAAGCAATGTTTTAACTTCACTCATAGCTTCATAACTCATGTTTCTACCCTTAAAGATGGTTAATAGTAACATCAACAAAAAGTTAAGAACATGTGCTCAAACCTTGTTAATAAAAATCCAATTTAAAGGTTTTTTAAAAAGGAGGAAAAGCTACATGGAATTTTGAATGGTGGGTTTATTTCATTAGGCCATTCTGTTAGTCCTTAGCCAATACAACATATGTTTTATTATCACACATAAATACAGTTTTTTTCAACTGTCCTACCAAGATGGGCAAATGACTAAAATTTAGGTGGTTTTCAAAAGAAAAATGTTGCTGATTTAGTTTTGTTTTCTGCTTTAAAAGGGCTGCTGCCACTGCTGCTGCTAAGTCACTTCAGTCGTGTCCGACACTGTGTGACCCCACAGACGGCAGCAAACCTTTTATTATCACACATAAATACAGTTTTTTTCAACTGTCCTACCAAGATGGGCAAATGACTAAAATTTAGGTGGTTTTCAAAAGAAAAATGTTGCTGATTTAGTTTTGTTTTCTGCTTTAAAAGGGCTGCTGCCACTGCTGCTGCTAAGTCACTTCAGTCGTGTCCGACACTGTGTGACCCCACAGACGGCAGCAAACCAGGCTCCCTGTCCCTGGGATTCTCCAGGCAAGAACACTGGAGTGGGTTTCCATTTCCTTCTCCAATGCATGAAAGTGAAAAGTGAAAGTAAAGTCGCTCAGTCGTGTCTGACCCTCAGTGACCCCATGGACTGCAGCCTTCCAGGCTCCTCTGTCCATGGGATTTTCCAGGCGAGAGCACTGGGTATCATCTATTAAATATATATTATATATTTCCAGCCACATATTACATGCTCTCTGAAATTACTGCTGCTATTATAGTCCCATTTTACATAGCATAATAAATCTTCATAAAACTGGGCATTTATCATTCTTTTAAAAATCAAAATTTATCAAATTTTAAGAGCAGAAAGAAGATTCTTAATTATGTAAGACAATGTAAAGATATGAAAGAATGGTACATATCAATGGTTAATCAGAGAAAAATTCTGATTTTGTAATATATAACTTTAAATAATACCTTTTTAATACAAGAAATCATTGCAACCAACCTGCCCCTTGCATTGTTTAACATAAGAAAGGAAATACAATTTTCATGCATGTGTAAACTATATTAGATTAGGAACCTACAAAAGAGAAGCTGAATGATAGTTTTGAAGTACTGAATATGTTAATGGTCCACCTGAGTATGAATTCCAGTCCATCACATACTAGCCATATGAGCTTGAATAAACTACTTTACTTGTGTAAGTTTCAGTGGAAATAATAATTGTAACTAATTCATAGAATTATTGTGAAAAAATGAGATATTGTCTACAAAGTAGAGGTTTGAGTTAGTGTCAGGGTCTCTTATTAGAAGGAAGTTCATGAAGAAGCCATTCTCTGTAACATAAAATATTAGTTATATATATACTTCTAGATTATCTCAAGAGAAGACATATCTCAGATCATTCATAATATAGCCCCAGGAGAGCACAGTATCATTTGGGACAAATAATTTTAATCTGAATATTGAGCAGGTATAGCAGAGAAACCTCCTAATTTGATCTTTGTGAGCCTCTTGAACAGGGATAGGATTCTCTTACAGAGAATTGGTATTCCCTGTGTCAGTTCCCTGGACAGGAAACTGGAGGTGAGATGGTCATTGGATCTGAAATTTGAGTAGTCTACTTGGATTCAAGGGTACTCCCAGATTATGGGGTTCATGTGCACCTGGTCACAAGGAGGTAGGTCAGCTAAAAAGGGATGTTGAAAGGCTGACATGTCCTCAGAGACCCCTGAGCTTTGTTCCAGCAAGAGGCAACTGTGCCAGATGCTCATATCACTACAGTTTCTCTGTGAGGCCTGTCTTGACTACCCTATCTAAAAGAGCATGACCATCCCACCTAGTTCCCTTTCATTATCTCCTGATATCTTTAGCTGCTATCATAATCACACATACTACTTATGTGTCTCATTTATTGTTTTTCTTCAGGCTGCAAGGTAAGCTCATAAAAATAAGATTTTTGTCTGTTTCATGTACATCAACATCCCCAGGACCTAGAAGAAAGCCTGCTGCTGCTGCTGCTGCTAAGTCGCTTCAGTCGTGTCCGACTCTGTGTGAAGCAGCCCACCAGGCTCCCCCGTCCCTGGGATTCTCCAGGCAAGAACACTGGAGTGGGTTGCCATTTCCTTCTCCAATGCATGAAAGTGAAAAGTGAAAGTGAAGTTGCTCAGTCGTGTCCGACTCAGCGACCCCATGGACTGCAGCCCACCAGGCTCCTCCATCCATGGGATTTTCCAGGCAAGAGTACTGGAGTGGGGTGCCATTGCCTTCTCCAGGAAGAAAGCCTGGAGTATATTAAATAATGAATGTTATGTGAATGCGTGAATGAACTATTACTTTTAAGTCAGATGAACTACTTCTACATGACTTTTTATTTCCTTTGTAAGGTTTCCTTTAAATAATTTAAGGCTAATGTATAGACTAAAGTTGTAAAGTGATTCTTCCTTTATTGTTAAATTTAGAGGGTCTGGACTTAATATTTTAGTGGACTAACTGCAAAGAAATGACCTCTCAATCAAATGCCAAGAAATTTTCTACTTTAAAAAATAAAAAATTCCCAACATCAATCAACATTTGAGTGACAGATATATGAAAAGGTTGGTCACAGAAAGAGATAATGAACAGAACCCGGAAAACTCACAATGAGGAAAATACACAAAGGTAAAACAGATCCTTACCAAAGAGGAACTATTATCACATCATTTTATAATTTAATATCTGTTACATATACTTAACAGGCTAACATGTATGTAAACATAAACTGTTTACATCACCTGTTATTCCCAGCAAATCATTCCACTGTCAACAAAAGTCCTACTTTAGGAAATCTTGCAGGTACACTTAATAACTTCATATCTTGATTGGTTAGGTCCTCACCTCCTAGTATAGTCCAGACTGTGGTGCTAAGAGTTTTCAAAATGAAGCCTATCACAACCCTAACAGAATTCTACTTTACCAAAATATATTATTTTCTAGGTGTGAAATTATATTCACTAATTTAGACAGGAAGGAGTTAGTTAAAACCATAGAGAATCCATCTGGGAATTCTTAGACATTTGTTGTAGCTTAGGAGACACATCTTAAGATTTTTCTGCTTTATTTCTTCAATCTAGCCTCATGCAATCATAAAACCCCCACAGATCTATCTTAGATATCTATGAGTCTGAAGTAAAAAAATTATCATGATTTAAAAATTTTATTTTACATGTAATGTACATAGTTATATATAGATATTCACCTGCCAACTCTTGCTCACTTTCATTCATTGTAAAAGATCTTCAGTATGATTGTGACATTAAGACCAGATACCCCAAAGTTATGCTGTACCCATATCTGCATTCTATTAATTTATTTTAAATAAAAGCTTTAAACATTTACATTCTTTTTAAGAATCCAACTCTACTGAGGAAAAAATGATCTTGACCTCTTTGTACTGACTCAGTGAAAGACTACAGAAAAGAAGCAGGACATAAATTATCTTAAACTATGTATATATCCTCTAGTGTGCTTCAAAGTAGGCCCCCAAAAGAACCCTGCTATTGTCTAGCTGGGTAATGCGACATATGAGCAAGATGATATGCCACTAAGTAGCATTAGCTGAACTCAGAGTAGGGGCCTTTTAATGAAGATGAGATTTGCTCATGAAAAGATGATTTTTAGAAATGAAAAAGTATGGGGATGATCCGGAGGGATGATGTAGGGTGGGAGGTGGGAAGGGGGTTCATGTTTGGGAGTTCGTGTACACCCGTGGCAGATTCATGTCAATGTATGCCAAAACCAATAGAGTACTGTAAAGTAAAATAAAGTAAAATGGAAGCTCTAAAAAAGAAATGAAAAAAAGTGAAGTGACTATCTGTATAAAAACACACCTCATTTTTTATAGTCATCTTGACATTGCAGGAAAAGTTATTTTATAATGTATTTTCTCAGTAAATAAAACTTTTGTTGAATATACTACTGCTCTATATCACTTTTTCCAAATGAAAAACAAGGCACGTTATATATTTCTTTTGATTCCTTTGTGGGACATAAAAGTGGGGTTTGTGTTTTGTAAAATCTGAATGTGTTCATTAACCAATAGATTCTTGAAATAAAATGCCATTTAAAAGAATTATGAAACCTCTAAGTAGACATGTCAGGTTATGCATTACCAACACCAAAAGAAAATCTACTGTGAACTCTCAAACTATTACTCAAAGAATCCAGTAGATGGAAGCCTTTCCCTTTTAAAACTCAAACTGCTTCCAGAGCATGCAGTTGGATTTGCTATTCCTGCTGAAAGAGTAGCTGGAAATAGCTGGGGAAAAAAGCTCTCCTGAGAGCATATCAAAAAGACCACAATTTACCTGTTTTGTAAGTGGTTTGAAAATTGCATTATCAAAGTCAAGTTGTTTTGACCCCTATGAGGTGAACGAGAAAGGAAAGAATAAATAAATTGTTGACTCCTGAAGCCAGGCTCTCGGTGGTTGCAATTTTGTTTGTCTTCCTGCATTACTGTCCACATTCTTGTTGCCCTTTCTCAGTGACACATTCCTTAGGCTAGTGGTTACATCTGTTTCCTTACATTAGAGTTCTTTGGAGCAATCTTCAGATAAGCAGAAAAAGACATTCTGAATTAGGCTCTCAGGAATGAGCAAAGGATTCTCCTGAAGGGTGAGGCTCACATGCATGGCCGCCCTCTTTATGGCCTCTTTCTTTCCCTTGTGTTTCAGATGGAAAAGAATCTGCCTGCAATGCAGGAGACCTGGGTTCAATTCCTGGGTTGGGAAGATCCCATGGAGAAGGGAATGGCTACCCACTCCAGTATTCCTGCCTGGAAAATCCCATGAACAGAGGAACCTGGTGGGTTACAGTTCATGGGGTCACAAAGAATCGGACACGACTGAGTGACTAACACTTTCACTTTTCTGCCTCTCAAACGCTGGTCACCTCTGCCTTCTTTCCAGACTCCTGAGCGTTATCTCTGAGAACACCCCTGGATTATCCTTACACTTGACTGTCCGGGGAATGAATGATTGTGTTCTGAAGAACTGAGCAGATTTAATCCTTAGGCAAATTAAATCAAGATTGGTCTATTAGATTGGTTATGTAGTTCTCCGTACCTTTGAAAGATGGGCTTCCAGGTGGCTGAGTGGTAAAGAATCTGCCTGCCTATGCAGGAGCCACAGGAGATGCGGGTTTGATCCCTGGGTAGGTAAGATCCCCTGGAGGAGGAAATGGCAACCCACTCCAGTATTCTTGCCAATAATCCCATGGACAGGAGAGCCTGGCAGGCTATAGTCCGTGGAGTCTCAAAGACTCAGATGTGACTGAGCATGCACCTCTGCTCTTTGAAACAGAATAAAAGCCAGGGTAGTTTAAAAATATGGGTTTAGGGCATTCCCATGTACAGTCTGAGTATTTTTTTACAGTTCAAATCTCAATATGGAATTTACACTTTGGCATAAAAAAGCACACTTTTCTTTGATTCTAAAACACGCAATGGGATGGTGTTCTCATTTTTATAAATTGAAGCAATGAAACTGTGGCAATCTGTACAAGGGCAGCCAGAATATTGAAATCAACACCACCCTCTGTTCACTGAATTGCATTACAATTAAGTACTGGCTCCTCCACTTGTGTTTGTTAACTTGGTTTTGACATTTACAGTTAAGCTTTAATTAAGTGCCTTATTTTTGGTAATGACTTCTATCAGCTTTAACTCTCATCACTTTTCCTTGTACTAATAAGCAAGAGTCATCAGTTCATGTCTCACTGAAAACTGATTTAACCATCTCCTATTATACATTTAAGGACAGAAAGGCAATTTACTGAATTAAGACTTGAAAAGCAACAAGTATAACAACTTCCACATGTTAACAGTATGTAAGTGTTCTTTCTTTAGCAGGAAGACATCTGGGTAAACTATTTGGTTGTTGTTTGCCCAGTACTGGAGCTTCACCGTGTATCTAGATGGTTCATGACAATGCAGTTAAATAATATTCCAATTTGCAAAATGGAGGATTTCATCTAGCAGAGCCCAAATTTCTGTACTGCACAAGAACTAAGGAAGAAGGAAAGAGGAAAAGTGGGGAGGAGGCCAGAAATGAAGATAATACTCTGATATAAATCGGTGAACTGTCTCAGCTGACAAGTTGGGAGGAGCAACTCACAAAACATTTTGAGGCGCTATAGCTTAAGTAAACACTGCTATAGCCCCACTACTTAAGAGACCAAAAGTGGCACTCGGGTGTATGAAATCTGCCTTAAACAAAACAACTCATACATAAACCACACAGGGCTCTGAATATCGTTGTTCTTAACTCACATTCCATTTATAAATCCTTAAAAGTCATCAATGCAATGCTCCTACCACACTTGTAAACCATGATTACAAGGCCAAATTGAGATCTATACCTAATTGGAAAAGCATTTGATGTTACCACTCTGTTCAAAACTAATTTTGTGTCTTTGACTCAGCTATTTTGTAAGACAAAGCAAGCTTTAAAAAATTAAATTGAAAAATTTAAACATAGGATGCTTTTTTATTTTAAATGCAGGTATTTCTTGTCTTTTTGATGGCAGTCTTTCTGACAGGTGTGAGACAATATCTCATTGTGATTTTGATTTGTATTTCCCTGATGATTGGTCATATTGAATCTTTTCATGTGCCTGTTGGCCATATCTGCATGTCTTCTCTGGGAAATGTCTATCTAGGTCTTCTGCTCATATTTTGATAGGGTTATTTATTTTCTGATATTAAGCTGTATGAGCTATTTGTATATTTTAGAAGTTAAGCTTTTGTTGGTCACACTATTTGCAAATATTTTCTCCCAGTCTGTAAGCTGTCTTTTTGTTTACCATTTCCATTGCTGTGCAAAAGCTTCTAACTTTAATTAGGTCCTATTTGTTATTTTTCCTTTTGCTGCCCTTTCTTGAGGATACAAACTATAAAATTATCGCTAAGACGGATGTCAAAGAGCATACTGCTTGTGTTTTCTTTTAGGTGTTTTACAGTTTCTTACGCTTAAGTCATTAATCCATTTTGATTTTATGCATGTATACAGTATAAGAAAATGTTCTAGATTCATTCTTTTACATGTAGCTGTCCAGTTTCCACAACACTAATCATTGAAGAGACTGTATTTTCTCCATTGTATATTATTGAATCCTTTGTCATAGACTAATCAACCACATATGTAGGTTTGTTTATGGACTCTGTTTTGTTCCATCAATCTATGTGTCTGCTTTCATGCCTATATAATACTTTTTTGATGACTGTAACTTGAACCATAGTACACTGTTGCTGGGAATGTAAATTGTGCAGACACTATGGAAATCAGTATGAAGAATCCTCAAAAAATTAAAACTAGAACTATCACATGATCCATGAATTCTACCTCTGGGTATTTATCAGAAGAAAATGAAAACACTAATATGAAAAAATATGCACCCCCATGTTCACTGCAGCATTATTTACAACAGCCATAATATGGAAGAAACCTAAGTGCCCACTGTCAGATAAATATATAAAGAAGATGTGGTGTGTGTATACACACACACATGTGCACACACGCGTGCACACACACATGCACACACACATGTGCATACACACGTGCACACACATACACAGACACAACCAAATACTACTCAGCCATAAGAAAGAATGAAATCTTGCCATTTGTGACAACATGGAAAGATCTGAAGGGTATCATGCCTAGTGAAATAAGTCAAACATAAAAAGGAAAATACCATGTATTTTCACTTACATATGGAAAATAAAAAACAAAACAAAAACTGTAATAAAACAGAAAGAGACTCAGATACAAACTAATAGTTATCAGAGGAAAAAGAAGTGGGAAGAAGCACAAAATAAATGAAAAGGATTAAGAGGTACAGAATACCAGTTATAAATAAGCAATAAGATGTAATATACCATACAGGGGATACAGTCAATATTTTATAATAACTTTGTATGGCATGTTTTCTATAAAAATATCAAATCACTACATTGTATACCTGAAACTAACAATATTGTAAGTCAACTGTACTTCAATAAATAAAATACAAAATAGGTATTGTTCTTATATAAGATTTTGAAGAAAAATAAATCTAATGAGGGAGCTCTGTTCTATCTCTTATTATCTTTGTGATCTTCAAACACAGAATATGACTTTTGGGACATTATTTTTTAGTAAATTGGGAGGAAGGAACTGGATTAAATGATTTTTATAATACCGCTTAGGCTTTGAATTATACAGATGTAGATAGAATCAAAGAAAGGGGCAGAAATATTCTGGTGTTATTCAGATTCAAGTCTCACTTTAAATTGTGAGGACTTACATATAATACAACTTCAATTTTGTTATGTCATTCCTGTCATTTAGTTTGACTACTAAAATTGCTAATTCAATGATTTTTTCCCTTTTTAATTAGTATGTTTTCTCACGTATTATGCCAGATGTCTTAGTCTCAGCACTAGCATCTGGTAATAAATTATAACTGGTGAAGCTCTATTATAAACTGAGGAATTCTTTTTGCACAGTATTCATTTTTCATAATGTTTTCATGACACTAATTGATTTTGGCATTAAAATACTTTTTAAAACTAAACGTTTTGACTTTGTAAAACTAAAATTCAGTTTTAGTTTATCTTAGTTCCTAGAAATAGTATTCTTAAAAAAAGCTCTAAGATATTTTTAGACATATATTAATGTTTATATGAAAGATAGAATCTTTTATTTTAACATATTGAAAAGGAATAAAAAGTGTGACTCTTTATAACATTTTTATGATTTGATTCCACTTATAAAAGTCATTACCTTTTTTTAACATGGAGAAATGTATATTCATTGTGCAAAGTTTCAGTGGAAACTTTGGAAAGAAATTTTTAAAATTGGTTTTAGATGTGTTTTGAAAGTCAGAGTAAATCTTTGCGTGTCAAACTTTTTCACTTTTATGGTAATTAGAAGGATGTAAATACTATAAAAAAGATGTAAGATTCAAATTAAATAGAAAATTATTTTAATACTTGATTTTCATTGTTTTCAACACAGTTTTGTAGGCAAGCAGTTTGCTAACTCTTCAAGATGTGTATAAGAGACAGGTTTCAGTGGAAACTTTGGAAAGAAAGGATATAAAGAAAATATACAGAAAAGAAAGAATGAAGTCATAATAATCAAGAATCCTACTACCCAAAGTGAACAAAATGAGAAATATTTTATATTTCTTTTTAGTGTTTATCATCTATATATTTTTCATCTATCTGAAAATCTACTGTATTTTGCATTTTTGGTTTTATTTTGTTTCCAAGGAAATTTCCTAATACACTGTAAATATTTCAACGTCTGCATGATAATCTATCAAATATAACATCATTTAGATACTCAGATCCCTACTGTTGTAGGACCTTATCTTGAACATTATTACAAATGATACTGTGAAAGATACATTTGTGAATAGATATTTGCATGAATTTTGCAATAACCTCTTCTTAATAGGATTTCTTTAAATGGAACGATGCTAAAACTCCAGTACTTTGGCCACCTCATGCGAAGAGTTGACTCACTGGAAAAGACTCTGATGCTGGGAGGGATTGGGGGCAGGAGGAGAAGGGGATGACAGAGGATGAGACGGCTGGATGGCATCACTGACTTGATGGACGCGAGTCTGAGTGAACTCTGGGAGTTAGTGATGGATAGGGAGGCCTGGTGTGCTGCAATTCATGAGGTCGCAAAGAGTCAGACACGACTGAGCGACTGAACTGAACTGAACTGAAATAGGGTTTCAGAGGAGATGGTGGATTCTTCCATACCCTAAGATCCTGAGATGAAATATCAAGATTATTAGTTTGAGCAAATTCTATTCTCCTTCCTAAACAAACCAAGTTATCATGACAATAAAGCCTCACTCAATTTGATGACTCTTGGAAATTTTGAATCAAACCGTCCAGTTTATGTAAATCCAAGTAATTTTTTTATAAACTGAAAAAAGGCTTATTTGTTTTTTATAAAGCCATTAATCTTTAGAATCTTTACAAAGATGCCTGGACTAAAAAGTAGCCTATTGTATCTGCCAATTTTGATGTAAGCACCTCTTCTTTTCTCATTTATCAAATTTTATTTTAGCGAATGGATTTTCATTCTTGTTTTATGTGTTTGTCTGGGTGAAGTATAAGCTCAAGTGTATGCTCTTAAACTCTGAAAAACTTTGTACTGAAAAAATTGTTTGGTCCTTTTTAACTAAGTATGGGATAGATGAATGTTTCTGTTTTATACCCAGGCTCTTGATAATAAAGACCCCAAAAGACTAATGTTTCTATGGTAAATTTTTATCCAAAGAACTAACATGTATGAAGGCTATCTTTTAAAATTATTTTTTAAAGATATCGAAATTTGAGACAGCTTTTAAAATTGCTTTTGAGAAAGCATTTTTTTTTAAAATTAAGGACTTATTTCATACATTTTCCCCACTCGGGATCAGACAAGAGCTACAAATCGGGCAAATGTATTCCTCCAGTGATAGGAATAAAAATATTTACTTCTGCTAAGAGAAGATAAGATGCTTGAAATTATACAATTCCTGTCCCCTCTGGGCTCCTCAAGGACTTTCCTCTTGCTATTATTTATCTTTACCCTGAATCATCAATTTGTCCCTCTTTACTAGATCTTCTCATGAATACTTAAATATCCTCCAGTATTTCTGATTTAAAAAATACTCAAGACTACAATAATAACAAAAACAAATACTTTCTTGGCACACTGTCATGTTTCTGCTCTCTCACACACACAAAAGAACAACTCCAAAAATATTTTTTGATAAAGGTAATTCACAATGCCGGCAGCATATTAGAATTACCTGGGAATTCTTTAAAAATACTCACAGCTCTTAAAAATGCTTCCAAGGTCCTCCATCTCCCTCCCAGAGGCTCTTTTATGATTGATTTGAGATTAGTCTGGTCTGAGATCAGGTACTGGAAATTTCTGGAGTTCAACGGGTGATTCTAAGGTGACTCAGTTTGAAAAATGGGTCTAGATTGTTTGCAATCTCACCCTTGCCATTCCATCTTCAGTCTTCTCAGAAGACTTCCTACAATAGCACTCCACTGAAACTAAGCAAGGTTATTTGCCCACTTGCCTACTACCAAATATAATAGTCACTATTTATCCTCACTTTATGTTCTCAGCAGCATTCCAGGCAAGTGATTATTCTCTTTCTGCCAGCTGATCTTTTCTTGGAGTCTACAAACCACACTTTTCTGGCCTTGTTTCTATCTCAAAAATGACCCTAGATTCTCTTTGGTGCCTCCTCTTAGGCTTGCCTTCAACACATTGCTGTGTCCTAAGATTCAATTCTGAGACTCTCTTTGTTTTAATCTAAACTTTCTCGTAAGTAATCTCATTGAGTGCAATGGGTTTAAACACTATACATATGCAAATGACACTCAAAGTGTTAACATTAATCTTAATAATGCAAGATTTGAGTCCAACTGTCTATTTGACACCTACACTTGAATACCTAGGAAGGACCTCAACAAATCCAAGACAAAACTCCAGATTCAGCCCTACAGAACCTGAAACTGATCTTCCAATCTCTCCTTCTTAGCAAATGGCACCTCCAACCACCCAGTAGATCATAACTAAATTAATATAGAAAACCTTACTTCCATTTCTCCTTTTGGTCCAGTTAGCAAACCCTGTTGACTACCCCTGTGACATATATTAATTCAGATCACTTACACCCTCCTCCTTCTTACTGTGCCAGTTGAAGCTACCATCAGTTCTTTTGAATGTGAAAGTAGCCTTCACACTGATTTTCTTATTCTCCTTCCCCTTTACTTTCAATATTCTACAGAGCCACCACAGTAATTTTTCAAAAATGTCAGTCAGACTTTAATATGCTTTACAAATCCTCCAATGAGTTTGCATCACTTAGGACAAAAGCAAACTACTTAGAATAATCTAGAATGCCCTGCATGACCAAGTCCCTTTCTACCTCTACACCTATATGTTATATCAATCCCTCCTTCACTAATTATGCCTCACTAGCTGCTACGGGCTGATGACTCCCCCAATTCATAAGTTCACACTCTAACCTCAAATATGACTACCCTAAAGATGTCTGTGTTAGTCAGTCATATCCAACTCATTGTGACCCCATGGATTGTAGCTTGCCAGGTTCCTCTGTCCATGGGATTCTCCAGGCCAGAGTACTGGAGTGGGCGCCATTCCCTTCTCCAGGGGATATTTCTGACCCAGAATCAGACCTGGGTCTTTTGCATTGCAAGCAGATTGTTTACCAGCTGAGGTACCAGGGAAGCCTGTTCTGCAGATACAGCCTTTAGAATGTCATTAATGTTTGGCAAGTCATTAATGTGGGGTCCTAATCCAACAGGGATTATAATCTTACAGATTTTATAAGAAGAGGAAGCGAGATACAGAGGGAGAGATCTCACCAGGCACCCACAAAGAGGTTTAGAGCACATGGCAAGATGGCTTCTGCCTACCAGCAGAGAGAAAAGGCCTCAGAATGGAAGCTGTCTTGCTGACACCTTTATCTTGGACCACTCGGCCTCTAGAACTGAGAAAATAAATTTCTGGTATTTAAACCACCCAGTCTATAGTTTTCTGTTATGGTTTTCTGTTATAGACAAATTCTATTATTTTTCCTCAGAAATATCAAGCTCATCCTTATCTAAGGGTTTTGCATTTTGTCTCCTGCCATAAACATTCTCTTCCAGATTGCTATATGGTAGCACCTATTCATTAGTTAAACGCGACTTTCACTGAGAAGTCTTCTTGAACCATTCAACCAAAAGCAGCTATCTCCTCTAATTGCTCTTACATTATTTTCTCAGCAGCACTTTGTCTTTGAAACTGTCCTATTTATTTTCTTACTTGTAAATTATTCATCTACTCCAGTAAATCTGAACTCTCTGAAAGCTGAAACTGTGTCTAGCCTGTTCACTGTGGCATCACTAACATTTAGAACAATGTCTAGTATATAGTAGTAGCTTAATAGATGATTGTTGGATGAGTAAATATCTGGAGCACAAATAAAAAATTAATAAGGCCAAAAGACCTTGTTCAAAAGGAGACAGATTCCATGATCTGGAAAATATTCAAGTGATCTGAAAGAGCTATCTGAGGTTGGCAAATATGTGATAATTACACAGAGGTCATTGACTTTCTTTCCTGAGAGTTGGCATTGACTGGATAAAAATTTAGTATAGTCCTTATATACCTGCTTTTTAAATAATTTTCACAAGTTGCAGGCATATATGTATTATGAATTCCTTTCACATAAGGAAACTGAAACTCTTAGAGTGAACCTTAACCTAAGTTACTAGTAAGGAAGCAGGATTTAGCATGGTCTGTTTAATAAGTGTGTACTCTCTGAACAGTGCCAGGTCACGTCTCTCAAAGTCCCTTTTCAATACTAGACGCAATATTATCTAAAAGAGACTCAGTCTCAAGCACTTAGGGTTCCCCAAGGAAACATTTGCCTTGGATAAATTAAATACAACTCTCAAGAAAGTAAACTTCGTGGCCTTTTAAAGTCTTCTCCAGATATTTTACAATTCTAGAACACAATGGAATGTTCACCTGAACAATTGAGTACTGATTGCAAACAGCAAGATCTGCCCTTAAATGGAAGTGAAAGAAAGTGGTACCCCTGTAGCATCTTGTTGCCCTCATCTCTTACTAGCTTCCAAAAAGTTGTGAAGAATTTCCTGGATGTTACACTGAAGTTATAATGAAAATAGGCAACATTTATTGAGCATTTCTTCTGTCCCAAGCCCTGTTCCTATAATTGTATCATGTAACTGTTACCTCTATTTTAGTAATGAGAAAACTGAGGTTCAGAGAAATCAACTGTGAACCATCCAACAACAAAGGAATGAGGGAAACAGGAGTCAAGATGACAAATCTGACTTCAGAGTTCTGGCTCCTGTAGCCTCCACTTTAGGCCAACTCAATCCATCTCCTTCACTCTGATTAGTAGAATACTGCAAAGTTAAAACTCAGTAAGTTTTTACTCCACGATGAAAACATGAAGTATTGTAATATCAGGGAAATATCTGACTGAATGTCCTTCACAGAAGAATTTTTTTCACCCCAACATGAGCAGCACCCATGATTCCTTAAGAGAAAGATAGGTCTGCACTGGTTAGCCACTCACCCAGGGAGGGCTTTGCTGGTTTCTCAGTGTTGGCAGGGATTTCTATGTTGCGACCAGCTTTTCTGAGCAATACTGGCTTTTTTATCATCTAAACGCCTATGGAAACAAGCTCTTATCAAAAAATCAGAAAAAATTTTTCATGTAGGCTTCTTATTATTAAGAAGTAATAACATGCTGTAGTAGCAAGTGTGTGAGATTTTTCATCAGAGCCAGAAATATATTTTGTCACACGTGTTACACAACTTATTGCCCATTGCATTTTCTTGTAATCAAAGTGAATTCATAAGAGACAGACACAAATAGTTCATTCTAGGAGGAAAAAAAAAAAAGAAACCCAAACATCCACATTTTAAAATTAATTCTTTTCCCAAACTCAATCTTCCCTATCTGTATTACTGGCCTATTGACTACTACAAGCTACTATTTCTGATTTTTTATTGTACCACATTTCTGAAAATATTATGAGAAACTCTGTTATCATAAATTTTCATGTTTTACTATTCAACTTTCGTTTTATCCCCCAGTATTTCCATTTCCCATAACAGATGTTTTCATCCTTAAATGCTTTTGTTCCATAATTATTCTACTTTGAGCAATTTTGTATCCATACTTATCATTTAAAAATGTTTCTGGATCATCTCTACCCTTTCTGCTCTTGCTTTATCAATAGAGAAAATGACAAGGTCCTAAAAATTCAGCCTTATTTTTTCATTAAGATAGAAGTTATAGTTGTTTTATAGTCAAGACTGGCATTATTCATGTTTGCAATAGAAATCAGGAAAACTTTATTTTTCAAACTATGCAGATTGGAAAAACAGTCAATTTTGTTATTTCTTACTCTTGAAATTATAAATAATGGAATTGCATATTAGGTTTTAAAAAAATAATGCTGACCTTTGGGTTCAGAGAGTAAACCTTCTTCACAATCTGCTGGTAACCAGCTAGTGTTATCAGGAAAGCTTACTAACTACTTGGTTGAGAACACAAGGAACCAGCTGTATGTAACTAGTGGCTAACAGATTCATGCTTTCTGTTGTATGACTCATTTCTGAACCTTTTGTCTACATTATCCATTCCTTTCCTTAACTTTCTTTTAATTTCTTAAGATTTTCTTTCTTTCTTTTTTTTTTTGGTTGTTCAGCTTGTGGGATATTAGTTCCTCAGCCAGATACTGAACCTGAGCCTTTAGCAGTAAGCACAGAGTCCTAACTACTGGACCACCAGGGAATTTCTGCTCTTTTCCTGTTTCCAGGA
Source organism: Oreotragus oreotragus (assembly GCA_006410675.1). Lineage (NCBI taxonomy): Eukaryota > Metazoa > Chordata > Mammalia > Artiodactyla > Bovidae > Oreotragus > Oreotragus oreotragus. Next base: position 23,003 of record SJYX01015496.1, on the reverse strand, counting down.
ACCACATTCAGATTCTCGGTGGAGAGGTTTGAGGTGGTTAATTTCCCTTTCTTTGCATCTATGAAGGTTCTTAAAGTCTTGAACTCCTTTGTTGCCTGCCAGTAAGCAGAATGCTTTTGCTTAGATTTGCATCACTGGTGCTTTATCTCGTCATTCATTTAAACCTCCCTTGTTTCAAAACCAGGAACTTTCCAAACTATATAAAGAAAATTCTGTTTCTACCCCATTACTGTGAAGAAAGCTGAGCGCCGAAGAATCGATGCTTTTGAACTGTGGTGTTGGAGAAGACTCTTGAGAGTCCCTTGGACTGCAAGGAGATCCAACCAGTCCATTTTGAAGGAGATCAACCCTGGGATTTCTTTGGAAGGAATGATGCTAAAGCTGAAACTCCAGTACTTTGGCCATCTCATGCGAAGAGCTGACTCATTGGAAAAGACTCTGATCCTGGGAGGGATTGGGGGCAGGAGGAGAAGGGGACGACCGAGGATGAGATGGCTGGATGGCATCACGGACTCGATGGACGTGAGTCTGAGTGAACTCCGGGAGATGGTGATGGACAGGGAGGCCTGGCGTGCTGCGATTCATGGGGTCGCAAAGAGTCGGACACGACTGAGCGACTGAACTGAACTGACCCCATTATGGAAATTTCAATTAAAAAACAAAGTTCATTTCTTCATTTTATTTTTTTTAATTTTTTTATTTTTATTTTTTTATCTTTAATGTTCTTTATTATTTTTTTTGTAATAATTGATTGATATGTTTCTCTTTGAATTGGGACATGTTGCCTTCCATTCTTGTAGGATCCTATCTTTCTGTCTTTAATTTTCTTAATGTGTATTTTTAATGGTAATCTCTAAAACCAGAGGTTACACCACTAATAAATAATCATTTATTGAGATTTCACTATGTTCCAAGCTTTGTGGTGAAATCACCTTACTGGTTCATTTAATCTTCTTTCAAATCTTTGTGATAAAATTTTCTTCATTTTATACATAAAAAAGCTGAATATGAAAAGGCAATATTTCCTTCTGAAATTAATATAACTAATAACTGACTGGAGTCTGAATCTAAAGGTAGATGTTCCTGATCCGTACTCTTCACTACTTTGAGTCCTCCAAAAATATAGTCATAAATTCTATGTGCAGACCAAATCAACTTTGGATTCTATTATGTAATTTGGTTATGGATACCCAGAATTTAAGAAAGATACCACATTACCTGTGGTACCTAGATAATTGAAGCTAAAAGATAGCAGCAATGGAATTCATTCTTCTCTGTTTCCAACCAGACATCAGGGAAAGAGGACTCCACACAATATCTTTATTTACATCACCCATAATCCAAACTAATCAGTCCCCACATGCTTACTTTCAATATTTGACCCAGTTTAGGGTTCATGCACCTTTAGTGACATCTAGGAAGTGACTCATACATGACTGTATGACCTCAATTTGGCCTTCCTTTTCTTGTGCAACTATTCTCTCCTTCTTTCCTTCCTGGTAACTTCCTTTCACACACTGGTCGTTGTTCACCCCAGTCTTTCCATCTCCCATTGTTTGCTATGTCCTATGTTTCCATCTCCCTATGTCCTTTACAGATCACCGTGATTTGCCCCTGATAATTTTCACTTGATTAATCGTGCTCAGAAATCTTGATATTATATAACAAATTTTGAAAAGTAGTGTTGATTTGGAGCAGATTTGAATTTGTTTTAACAGCTTAATTAATTGTACTTCTCATCCTATTAGCCAAAAAGAAGAGATGTCAGTTGGTTTACTCAGTCTTCCTACAACGTTCTGGTAGTCAGAATCACATAACTGTTTTTAGTATATGAACCTAGTATGACTTTTGTCTGAAGCTATGTGTATGACAGGCGTGGGGTTCATGATTAAATTCTGTTTTATATAGATATATATATATATAATCTGTAACTGAACTGAACTGATATATATTTATATGTATAGAGACAGGCACACACATATATATACAAATTATTATGCAGTACTTTCTAAACTATGTATTTTAGACAAAGACACAATTTTTGAAATCTTTTTTTTTTTTTTTTTGAAGAAGGCAGGAGCCATACTTTCAAAAAGAATATCATATTAGTTCATTCTTGGTAACTGGGACACTTTTTGATGGGTAGGGAAGAAAAAGATAAAGGACTGACCTTGGCTGTGATATGCTGCAAAATTCTTCCTAATGGCTTTGGCATAAATTAATGTTAAATGATGTATGTGCACATTTTTTTTTTTTTTTTTGAAGAAGGCAGGAGCCATACTTTCAAAAAGAATATCATATTAGTTCATTCTTGGTAACTGGGACACTTTTTGATGGGTAGGGAAGAAAAAGATAAAGGACTGACCTTGGCTGTGATATGCTGCAAAATTCTTCCTAATGGCTTTGGCATAAATTAATGTTAAATGATGTATGTGCACAGCACACAATCAGGAAATATTTCATGTATTATTAATTAAGATTAATCACAGGAACACATCAACAGACTTTAGTTCTTATTGATGATATTTATTTCTTAAGTACTCTAGTAGAAAGGATAAAAGCATTTGATGACTGTCTGTAGCATTGACTTTACAATAATGGACAGGGGTCTAGATCTCTTCATCAAGACTATACTAGATCAGATTTCTCTAGAGAAAAATACTCATTCTTTTCATTGACGACTTCCTTCAGAAGATTTGGGTACAAAAGGGGTTCCTTTTTATAGAGAAAGTTCCCTCAGTGCAGTAAATAAGACTGTTTTCCCAGTCAGTCAATCTAATTACACATACTGACTATCTAACAGGAAAGAACATAGGTGATGGAATCCTAGGTATTATGGCTATTCCTACCTGTTCGGAGTAAAACCAATGAGAATGTCAAGTCTTGGTCCATTTACAGGATCATCTTGTCAGAGTAGTCCACATCACTTTATGAAACTGATTTTTGTAACCTCAACCTTAACTTTATTAGGAAAACTTATCCTTTCAAGTTATTTGGTATGAGAGTCTTTATAGTGCACAAAGGACTTGGTGTGATACACATAGCACTTTCCAACACAAGTTTAACATTTTTTTGTTCTCTTTTCTAAATATTTTAAGCTTATACACAGAACAATTATTTTTTTTTGGACAGGGAGGCCTGGCGTGCTGCGATTCATGGGGTCGCAAAGAGTCGGACACGACTGAGCGACTGAACTGAACTGACCCCATTATGGAAATTTCAATTAAAAAACAAAGTTCATTTCTTCATTTTATTTTTTTTTATTTTTTTATTTTTATTTTTTTATCTTTAATGTTCTTTATTATTTTTTTTTGTAATAATTGATTGATATGTTTCTCTTTGAATTGGGACATGTTGCCTTCCATTCTTGTAGGATCCTATCTTTCTGTCTTTAATTTTCTTAATGTGTATTTTTAATGGTAATCTCTAAAACCAGAGGTTACACCACTAATAAATAATCATTTATTGAGATTTCACTATGTTCCAAGCTTTGTGGTGAAATCACCTTACTGGTTCATTTAATCTTCTTTCAAATCTTTGTGATAAAATTTTCTTCATTTTATACATAAAAAAGCTGAATATGAAAAGGCAATATTTCCTTCTGAAATTAATATAACTAATAACTGACTGGAGTCTGAATCTAAAGGTAGATGTTCCTGATCCGTACTCTTCACTACTTTGAGTCCTCCAAAAATATAGTCATAAATTCTATGTGCAGACCAAATCAACTTTGGATTCTATTATGTAATTTGGTTATGGATACCCAGAATTTAAGAAAGATACCACATTACCTGTGGTACCTAGATAATTGAAGCTAAAAGATAGCAGCAATGGAATTCATTCTTCTCTGTTTCCAACCAGACATCAGGGAAAGAGGACTCCACACAATATCTTTATTTACATCACCCATAATCCAAACTAATCAGTCCCCACATGCTTACTTTCAATATTTGACCCAGTTTAGGGTTCATGCACCTTTAGTGACATCTAGGAAGTGACTCATACATGACTGTATGACCTCAATTTGGCCTTCCTTTTCTTGTGCAACTATTCTCTCCTTCTTTCCTTCCTGGTAACTTCCTTTCACACACTGGTCGTTGTTCACCCCAGTCTTTCCATCTCCCATTGTTTGCTATGTCCTATGTTTCCATCTCCCTATGTCCTTTACAGATCACCGTGATTTGCCCCTGATAATTTTCACTTGATTAATCGTGCTCAGAAATCTTGATATTATATAACAAATTTTGAAAAGTAGTGTTGATTTGGAGCAGATTTGAATTTGTTTTAACAGCTTAATTAATTGTACTTCTCATCCTATTAGCCAAAAAGAAGAGATGTCAGTTGGTTTACTCAGTCTTCCTACAACGTTCTGGTAGTCAGAATCACATAACTGTTTTTAGTATATGAACCTAGTATGACTTTTGTCTGAAGCTATGTGTATGACAGGCGTGGGGTTCATGATTAAATTCTGTTTTATATAGATATATATATATATAATCTGTAACTGAACTGAACTGATATATATTTATATGTATAGAGACAGGCACACACATATATATACAAATTATTATGCAGTACTTTCTAAACTATGTATTTTAGACAAAGACACAATTTTTGAAATCTTTTTTTTTTTTTTTTTGAAGAAGGCAGGAGCCATACTTTCAAAAAGAATATCATATTAGTTCATTCTTGGTAACTGGGACACTTTTTGATGGGTAGGGAAGAAAAAGATAAAGGACTGACCTTGGCTGTGATATGCTGCAAAATTCTTCCTAATGGCTTTGGCATAAATTAATGTTAAATGATGTATGTGCACAGCACACAATCAGGAAATATTTCATGTATTATTAATTAAGATTAATCACAGGAACACATCAACAGACTTTAGTTCTTATTGATGATATTTATTTCTTAAGTACTCTAGTAGAAAGGATAAAAGCATTTGATGACTGTCTGTAGCATTGACTTTACAATAATGGACAGGGGTCTAGATCTCTTCATCAAGACTATACTAGATCAGATTTCTCTAGAGAAAAATACTCATTCTTTTCATTGACGACTTCCTTCAGAAGATTTGGGTACAAAAGGGGTTCCTTTTTATAGAGAAAGTTCCCTCAGTGCAGTAAATAAGACTGTTTTCCCAGTCAGTCAATCTAATTACACATACTGACTATCTAACAGGAAAGAACATAGGTGATGGAATCCTAGGTATTATGGCTATTCCTACCTGTTCGGAGTAAAACCAATGAGAATGTCAAGTCTTGGTCCATTTACAGGATCATCTTGTCAGAGTAGTCCACATCACTTTATGAAACTGATTTTTGTAACCTCAACCTTAACTTTATTAGGAAAACTTATCCTTTCAAGTTATTTGGTATGAGAGTCTTTATAGTGCACAAAGGACTTGGTGTGATACACATAGCACTTTCCAACACAAGTTTAACATTTTTTTGTTCTCTTTTCTAAATATTTTAAGCTTATACACAGAACAATTATTTTTTTTCTATTTTCTAATAATGTATAGTTGTGTTTTTTGGTTTGCTTAAATTGAAGGTTATAGGAGAAATGATTATATGAAAACTATTTGTTAATATCCAACAATTGATCAGATTATGTAAAGAACATGCCCATTCTTGTATTTCCAGAACCTAATATAATAACAGAGTTGACATAGGCATTTAGTAAATGAATAAATAGAGCTTTGATGAGTTTACTGATTTTACCTACTCAAGAAGAAGAAAGCCGTAGACTAGGACAATCACCCCAGCTGAATGGGATTCTATTTCTTGTATGTAAAGTAAGGGGCATTGAATTAAATAATCAAGGAGCTACAAAATTGCCACTTATATTTTTGCAGAAAATATAAAAATGCAAATGCACATTAAAAAGGTAAGATAACAATCCTTATAGTCAGAGGGAAATGGATTAAAAGTTAATTTCTAAAATACATCATGAGAAAACATTTTAGGTGAGATCTGGTTTCATTGGGCCCAAGGTAGTCTTTCTAGGATATTACTTTGCTGTACTTTCTAATTGCTATCACACTATTCACATAGCCTTGGTGGAATTACTGGAAATGTTATGTTATCCCTTGAACCTTTAAGGCCACTCCTCCTTAATCATCACATTTTGCTGATTTCCCACAGGAGAAGTGATATTGAACAAATATGTTAATGAATTATACAGTCAGGTTAAATGTCTTCTTGCTAACAAAGAGATTGTAGTATTAATGCTCTCAGAACTGAGGTTAATTGAAAATTTATATTTTACTCCATGAGATAAAAATTTTTAATTACCTTTCTATAATTATCAGTTACAAATTATTTCTTTGTCTCTCAGTGGAATATTGCTTGCTTACAAATAGGGATTCTGTTACCATTTGAATTCTGTAAAGACAGCAAACAGTTTCACATCTCTATTTACTCAATGTACTTTTCATTGTACTCCATTCAATACATAACCTGTGTGATTTTTAGCTTATGCTATTTGCAGCTCAAGGATAGTGAATTTTAAATGCTTTTCACATCAAAAAATAATTATTGAAAGGTAAATGACTGAGACTATTTCACTTTTTAGACCCCAGTTAGTTTTCTCTGATGGTTATAAAGGGATTGAAACTTTTATAGCAACCCACTGAGCAGTGCTCAAATGAGATTCCTTTGTAGATGGGATAAAGCATCCAGGTGATTTTTTCAGATGAATAAAGACATTGACTTAAAAACACAATTGCATAAACATGATGTGGAAGCACAGGTCTGCAGAGTAAATTCAACACTTCGATTTAACTGTAGTCTTTATCTTTTATATGTATTCTAAAAGAGTTTCACATAAAAACTCCCTACAGACAAAGAATTTGCCCAACATTTAAATTTCAGGCTATAGACATAACCATTTCATTTCATCATGCTGCTCTTAGTTTTTTTTTTCATATTTCAGAGTGCAGTTTAATTTCTTTCATTATTATAATGGGTCAGAATGTGCAGAACAGTGATGGCAGTGAAATTGCATTTTTAAGAAAAGGTCGTACAATTAGCTGATGGATGAGTAGAGATAACTATGGCTGGCAGAATCCTCACTAGGTCCATCACAGAAATCCATAGAATAAATGATAATTTACCCCCCACAAAAGATAAATGCCATAGACATAATTCAGAGTGCCGCTCCAAACAAGCTGGAGATAAGGCAAAGTTTGAGAACATCTAAAGTATAATGGGAAGACAGGGATGAGGAAACAGCAGTGATTCAAAATGGGCTGAACAGGTTGGACAAGCACACATCTGGCTTAGTAAGACTACTGGGTTTTTTGACACAAAAGTATGACACAGCTAGAGAGTGTCAGAAGAAGAAAAATTGGATTTAGAAAACAGATCCATAATACTTGGTGTGAAAGCAAACAAATATAACAGAGAAACAAGCTTTGAATTCAGTTAAGCCTAGAAAATAGGGTTAAAGTAAGTCAGACATGAAAATGAATACTGGACAATGACACTTTAAAAAGCTGCATAATGGAATTTGGTACCCCATAAAACACACCCAAATTTTGTGATTTACATGTTACTGTGCTCCTAGCACCCAAACCCACAGGTGGTACAGGAAGGACAATAAAGTTCTTATTTAGAGGTTGGGGATGGAATACAACAGGGGTGGAGGGAGGAGACTGTCAGGGAAAACAGCACAAAACCCAGAGCAGGAAGTGGAGTTTAACTCCCGCTAGCTCACGATCTGCCATCTCGATATTCCCAAACTGGGCCAATACACACTTGTTGCCATCTAGCCAGCAATCTCCTATGGGGAAAAATCTGTTATAGGGAAACCTCAATTAATGCATTTAACATTTTTTAAGGACTTTAAAGGTTGACCAAAGCTAATTACTAAGCCAATAAAGTCTTCTCAGTCATGAAAATGAATATGGGGACAAGGAATGGAATCTCTTTTTGAATGTAAAAGCTAGTTGGCTGCTGGTGGAGGATGTCTGAGAGGTGATTCATGCATTGCTAAGTGTAGCGTTAGTTTTTGCTCCTGCACAGATCATCCTGAAATTAGTGCCTAAACCAGTAACCGATTGCTTGGCTCACAACTGTGAATCCGTTAGTAATCTCACTGGGTTTAGCTGGGCTTTTCCTCTTCCTTTCTTTTCAGGTTCAAGTTCCCTCTTGCATTTGTGAGGAGCTGCTAGGTTGCTGGGGGCTGCTGGCTTATGATGATTTTGACTGTGGAGGCAGGGGGATAATAAGGCATCTTTCCATGTGCCTTTCAGAGAATCCAATGGGCTAGAACTGGCTCCTCCTCACATGGCAAGCCTTCTCTCTTTCTGGAGGGAGAGATGAAGTATTCAGTTCTCCTTAATTCTAGGCTCACAACTTACTCTATGTCACTTATGCTACAAAGGCAAAGTTATAAGACCAGTCTAGATTCAAGAGGTGGAAAATTAGATTCACTTTTGATGGGAAGGGGTAGAATTTATGGTCATTTTTTTTCCATCTCTCACAATGTATGTCAGAGTAGAAACTTCTAAGGACCACGCCGATCTTTTGTTTCTGGGAAAATAATGTGTCAAGTTTCTCTGTGGTCACCCAATTGTTTACCCATCCTCACTGCCTACTGTACTGCTTCTTTCCCGTTTCTGAAGTGATACCCTAGTCAGTGTTAATTCCACGTGACTGGGCTTAATAGTGGTGGCACCTTTTACCTTGAACGCAAACAACTACATGGAATTTGGCAGTTAAGGAAAAGTAACCATAAGAAATGGATCTAATTAGTTTTCCAAAAATAAATGGAACCTTAGGGGGAGTACCAAAAGCTAAACTGTGAAGTCCTATGAAAGTGAGAACTAAACTCAGGCCTGAGGTGTTACTACCCAAGGCTGAGGTGAGTAATGTTGATAAAGAGGTTTCAGGCTAAGAAATTAAGTGGATGTTGTTATTTTACTAATCAATGAAGTATCATAATAATAATAATGTGCATTTGTTAAGCAGTCACTCTGTGGCAGAAAGTAATCCAAACACTTTATATTCATTCTGAAGGCAATCTTGTAAGGAGGCACTTAAAAATTTTTTTTTAATTAGTCAATTTATTTTAATTGGAGGATAATTTCTTTACAATATTGTGGTGGTTTTTGCCATATATCTACATGAATCATCCTCAGGTTGCACATATGTCTCCCCATACTGAGACCTATGTGGTCCCCTCCCACCTCCCTTCCCATTCCCTCCCTCTAGTTGTCCCAGAGGACCAGCTTTGAGTGCCCTGCTTCATGCATCAAACTTGCACTGGGTGATCTATTTTATATATGGTAATATACATGTTTCAATGCTATTCTCTCAAATCATTCCACCCTCCCCTTCTCCCATATAGTCCAAAGGCTTCTCTTTACATCTGTGTCTCTTGCTGCCTTGCATTTAGGATCATCATTACTATTTTTCTAAATTCCATATGTAGGCACTTTTTAAATCCTATTTTATATAAGAGAAAATTGAGAATTAGAGAGTGCCTGATACTATAGCAAAATAAAAACATTTACATAGCTGCTAAGCATCAGAGCTAGGATTTGAACCTAAGACAGTCTGACTTCAACTATTCCATTCTGAGCCAAATTTTTGAAATAAATATTAGAGACCATCTAATTACATTGCAACTGGACAACTCACAAGCTGGAATCAAGATTGCTGGGATAAATATCAATAACCTCAGATACGCAGATGACATCACCTTAATGGCAGAGCAAAGAGGAACTAAAGAGCCTCTTGATGAAGGTGAAAGAGGAGAGTGAAAAAGGTGACTTAAAAGACAGCATTCAAAAATGAAGATCATGGCATCTGGACCCATTGCTTCATGGCAAATAGATGGGGAAACAATGGAAACAGTGACAGACTTTATTTTGGGGGGCTCCAAAATCACTGCAGATGGTGCCTCCAGCAATGAAATTAAAAGACGCTTGCTCCTTGGAAGAAAAGCTATTATGAATCTAGCCAAGTAAGTCTAGTGGCTTAGTGGTAAAGAATCTACCTGTAATGCAGAAGATAATGGTTTGATCCTGGGTCAGGAAGATCCCAAGGAGAAAGAAATGGGTACCCACTTCAGTATTCTTGCCTGGGAAATCCCATGGAGAGAGGAGTCTGGAGGGCTGTAGTCCATGGTGTCACAGAGTTGGACTCAACTGAGTGCAGTATGCAGCACCATGCTCCTTGGAAGAAAGGCTATGATAAACCTAGACAGTGAATTAAACAGCAGAGACATTATATGTCAACAAAGGTCCATATCGTCAAAGCTATGGTTTTTCCAATAGTCATGTACAGGTGTGAGAACTGGACCATAAAGAAAGCTGAGCACTGAAGAATTTATGCTTTCAAACTGTGGTGCTGGAGAAGACTCTTGAGAGTCCCCTGGACAACAAGGAGATCAAGCCAGTCAATCCTAAAGGAAATCAACCCTGAATATTCATTGGAAGGACTGGTACTGAAGCTGAAGCTCCAATACTTTGGCCACATGATACGAAGACCTGATCACTGGAAAAGACCCTGATGCTGGGAAAGATTGAAGGCAGGAAGAGAAGAGGGCAACAGAGGATGAGATGGTTGGACAGCATCATCGCCTCAATGGACATGAGTTTGAGCCAACTCCAGGAGATACGAAAGGACAGGGAAGCCTGGCAAGCTGCATGGGGTTGCACAGGGTCGAACATGACTGAACAACTGAACAACAGTTACATTCCAAAGGGGTAAACAAGCAAAAATTACTTACTTGACCAGAAAAATGGTAATTACTTACTTGACCAGTGTCAGATATGCAAGTATAATCTAATTAAGCTTACACACTCATCAACCTGGAAAGGAATGTTTACACCATAAATATATGTAAACTGTATATAAAGATATTGTTAAGTCTATGGATCTACCCCACCCCAGTACTCTTGCCTGGAAAATCCAATGGACAGAGTAGCCTGGTGGGCTGCAGTCCATGGGGTCGCTAACAGTCGGACAGACTGAGCGACTTCACTTTCACTTTTCTCTTTCATGCATTGGAGAGGGACATGGCAACCCACTCCAGTATTCTTGCCTGGAGAATCCCAGGGATGGGGGAGCCTGGTGGGCTGCCGTCTATGGGGTCACACAGAGTCGGACACGACTGAAGTGACTTAGCAGCAGCAGCAGCTTTTCACCAATCTCATCTTCACCCTGCTATACCAGTCCTCCAAAGTATGATTCATCTTTATGACCCAACTTAAATGCTATGACCCTCCTTGGCTGGATTAATATCACACCTTCTCTGAGTTCTTCGGAAATTGTATTCACACATCTTGCAAAGAGTTTATATGGCTTAATTGTTATGACCCCACACTAAAGTGTGGGTTCCTTGAAAGCAGGAGCTCTGCTTATTGTTTCTTTAAATCCTGTATGTGCAGCATACTGCACCTACTTTTCTAAGTATATATTTTACACCAAGTAGTGTGCTTTATTGAGCTTACAAAATATGTACTCAATAAAGACTTATTGAGTAGTCTCATTTATGAAAATGGACTTTGGCAGGGGACATCTTTCCACACATAGGCACACTGTTGCAAATCATTCTCAAATGGACATGGGCTCATAAGCACAGCTCATCTGATGAGTACATCAGGTAGAAAACCAAAAGCTCACAATCATTTTAGAATGTATTTCGCTTCTGTGTCAAAGCAGTCCACTATACTGGGCTATAACCACTGTCTACTGCACACCCTCTAACACCTTCCTCCCCTGCATATCCTTTCCAAATCTCCAATGTTTATTTAGAAAAAGACTTGGACAAAGAATAGTTTATTCCCATAATATCAATAGATAGACCTTTTTCATGTGAAAGGAAAGAAGTCACCTGAATAGGGAGCCAATGGACTGTACACAGATTATCATTTTCTTTACATTGTAAGCAATAGCAGTAAACAAGGACATAAACATTAATGGTTTTCCTTTAACCGAAGCCATCCAGTCAGCACTTCTGCATTCAGAACAGTACAATGATTAAACTACTGTAACATATGTATATGTCAATATTTGCAAATACCCAATCTAGGAAGAAAAACAGTTGATGTAATACCATATAATGTAATAGAACGTTATCATCTTTCTTTTGTATAAGATTTATTGCCAAGCATTTTTTTTTTCCTGAGATCTGCTGAAATTCATTAACTACACTTTCAGAGACACAATATGGTCCTTTCATCAGATACGTATATCTCTGTTCATTAAATCACACGTTTCTTCTGCAGTGCTGACTCTTAAGATCAAGGGCTACATTTTGAGTCAGTCCACCTTAACAGATTGCCTTAGCATTCTATCACATTATGTTTAAGAAAATAGCCATTCTAACTTATAATCTATTTTACTGGGGCGCAGCAATCTAATTCACATTGATTTTGAGTAAACCTTTACATACCCACCTGCTGCATTTTAAGTTGGGCTTGTACAAATCAATGCATCCGTGCCATCAACATGCACTCAGTAATCAATGGGTAGGGAAAATCATTATTCACTGCTCAGTAATTGTGTTTACATTCAAACAAAATATAATAAAATGTGCAAGGCCAATTTGGAGAAAGAGCAAGTGACCCATGAATCACAAGCAGATTGTCTTCCTTTAGTCTGTCAAATGAAGCAGAATAGCTGAACAATTTTATCAGAAAAGTTAGGGGAAAGTCCTGTCTCATTTTTGCCTAGTTTTAATCCTCAAGTACTGAGGCAGTTGTCAACAGTTTCATGATCTTTTAATCCTAGGAACCCTCCAGTTCAAAAGTAGTAGTTCTAGCTACCATGGATCCAGGCAGCAATCCTCTTTGCTGCATTATGACCAGCTTCAGGGCTGATCTGGTCTCTGCCCACCTGCTCACTCTTGGCTCTCAACCCTTGCTTTCATTATCCCTCTTGTCATTTGCAGTATATAGTTGGTCTCTCTAGTGTCTGAATCACAATTGTCCCTAGTGGATTGGAGCTGGATTCATCCCACTAATGATCTGAGGTCAGGGCCATCTTGAGCAGGATACCTGGTTTAGTTCCATTCCATTTGAACTCTCATCTCCAGCATTACCAGCTACCTGCCTTAGCGCTGCTGTGAAGGGAGGGGAAGGGGAGTCAACCAACAGTGATCGGAGTGGAAATAAATGAACTATGTTGTTCTGATTCTCTACACTTTAGTAAGGCAGCCCTACAAGCAGCAGGACAGATAAGCCCAGGTTTCTGCCTCACAGCATAACCGAACAGATGGGCTGAGATGAAATTGCCCATCAAAATTTGTTTTGTCCTATTTTATTACAGTTATTCAGGCAAGGAATTCAGATTGAAGTAAGGAATGGCTAAAAATAGGTTCTGTTTTTAGTGAATTTCATTGAGCAAAAAAAAAAAAAAATTTCATAGTACCATGAATGCAGCTCATGAATTTCTTTCATTGTAGCTTCTCGTAGACTTAAAAATGCTGAAGACTGCACTTGGCAAGTATCTAAGTACTATACTTAGATGTATAAAAATTGGAACAATGTAAAGAAAATGAGCAGGTCCTTTGTGAAGAAATCATACACATGTGTGAATCAAATCAGCAAATGAGGAACTATTCTGAAAAATGGTAAGATTCATTTTTTTAAAATTCTAAAAAGAAATAAAAAGGAAATAAGTAACAAATAAAATCAAAACAGCACCAATTAAGGTTCTTACTCTTTTAGTCTTGTGTAGCCTTTTCCCAGTTTTTACAGTAAGTTCTTAGATTGCATGGAAATATCAATTTAAGTGATTTTGAACCTAGACATTTTTAATGTAAAATTTTACATAATAATGAAGATAGTCCTATGGATGCTCACAGAAACATCTTAGTATTATGAGTGGTCTCTCAGTTTGTTGATCTGTAACTGAGGCATTTTGTAATGCCTCTCTCAGTGGGAGAAGAGGGAGGGATGATTGGAGAAGACGGCGCTGAAACATGCATTGCTGTATGAAACATAGGTAGCCAGTGGGGATTTGCTGTGTGACACAGAGAACCCAAAGCCAGTGCTCTGCAACAACCTGGAGGGAGTGGTGGAGCGGGGAGGGAGGGGGCACCTGTTTGCATATGGCTGATTCATGGTGATGTATGACAAAAACAATCACGTTATTGTAAAGTGAATATCCTCCAATTAAAATGAATTAATTAAGGAGAGGGTGGGATGTATGGAGAGAAACATGGAAAGTTATATTACCATATGTAAAGTAGACAGCCAATGGGCATTTGCTGTATGCCTCAAGGAACTTAAACCAATCTGTAACAACCTGGGGTGAGGATGGGGAGGAAGGTGGGAGGGAGGGTCAAGAGGCAGGGGACATATGTATACCCTTGGCTGATTGATGCTGGTGTTTGACAGAAATCAACAGAATTCTGTAAAGCAATTATGCTTCAATTAAAAAATAAATTTAAAATTAATTTAACTTAAAAAAGAAACAGCTCTGAGTTCATATAATGAAAAGTAGAAAAAACAACTTCTTTGAAATACCACAATTCACCTGAAATAAATCACCTTATGAAAACAATGACAGATTTTTCTGAATAATTTTTTCAAATAAATAAGAGGGAGGAAAAATAATATCACAGATAACTGGATCACTCTTCTATGGTAATAAAACTTGCTGTTTGGAAAAGCAGCATTCTTGCTTTTAATATGTATATTTAGAGCACCATGTAACTTGTGTCAGGGCAAAGCAAATCAGAGGATGATTTTCAAAAGTCAGGTATTCCTTAAGCAATATGTAAAAATATTCACACTCTACAGAAATGTTTACAGTTTGCAAGGGCATAGTCTACTTAAAACTCAGATATACTCAAAATTTACTGATGTGAGTAAGCTGGAACCTAACTACAGAGGACCAAAGAAAAATGAGTAAATTTAAATAAAAGGAGAAGTTAAAATATATAATATTTTTAACTTATCTTAGTCATTTAATTAGCAGTCTCCTTTATAAGGCCCATTTGAACACAACAGAGGTGCACATTGTCATTCTTTGTCATTTATATGGCACACACCCAAAGACCAATGATGTCTACCTACCACTGCCATCACTCCATGTGAACGTCAAACATAAGTGACACCGTGGTGTTAAGAGAGTGTCCTGATCATCCCCACTGAATGATCCGCTCTTCCTTGACCAACACTCTCATGGCAGTTTTAATAAATGTAGCTTTGTTACATGTGAGAATATGCAAGACTGGAGTACTTGAGTAGCTTACCCAATGTTACAAAGAATATCTAAGTCAAGTCTTTCTCCAGCTGTTTTCTGCCAAAGCACAGTGCCTCATCAATGCCTCCTGGGAGTGATTCAAATCAGCTAACTAAAGAATTTGCATTCCTTAAATATCAGAAGTACCCTATGATCGACGCCAAACATGTAGCTAAATGAGAAAGCAAGAATAGACTTGTGATCCCAAGGTAGACAGTGAACTCTAATGAGGTTATAAGAACTCAGATGGATTATTAAAGAGTACTAGAGTACTACTTTTTTGTAGTACTCTTATCAGTACTACAAAAAAATAATAATAGTAATGCAACTTTTAAAATGCATTGCCAAAAATACAACACTCATTTTTCAAGAGTGCCATAAAGCATTTTTGACTCTCCTAGAAAGTTAAAAGCTAGAAAGAATCTTAAAGATTCCCTTAGTTAATCTCTACTTTTAATGTGGAGATGCAACAACTGATTTGGCCTCAGAAAAAATATGAACTCAAAATCATATTGCAAAAAAGAGATACAGAGGCAATTAGAAGGTAGATCTAATTTATCTAATATCCAATATAATATTATTTTCAACATACTGCCTGAGTATCCACATCTTTGTTTTCAATCAATCATCAGATTAATACAACCAGGTACTGTCAAATATGTGAATTTATATAGAGCACATAAGACAACTATAAGCTCTTTTTAAACAGAGATACCTGCACCACTAGTGGAAAAAAGGATGACTTTTAGGTAGTATATAGATATCATTTTATATCCTGATAGTTAAGTATTTACTTAATATGTATCAACCTATATTTTCATAGTTTAAGGCTCAGTTAAATGGTGAGGATATTTAAAATAAATTTGTGTTAAAAACAAATATATATTAGGATATGTGGAAAATTCTTAAAGAGATGAGAATACCACACTACCTTACCTGTCTCTTGAGAAAACTGTATGTGTGTCAAGAAGTAACAGAACATTACATGGAACAGCTGACTGGTTCCAAATTGGGAAAGGAGAACAAAGGCTCTATATTGTCACCCTGCTTATTTAACTGATACACAGGGTATATCATGCAAAATGCCAGGCTGGATGAATCACAGGATGGAATCAAGACTGCCAGGCGAAATAGCAACAATCTCAGATATGCAGATGATACCACTCTAATGGCAGAAAGTGAAGAGGAACTAAAGAGCATCTTGATAAGGGTGAAAGAGGAGAATGAAAAAGCTGGCTTAAAACTTAACATTCAAAAAACTAAGATCACGGCATCCTTGAAGTCCCAACACTTCAAGGCAAATAGAAGGGGAGAAAGTAGTAACAGTGACAGATTTTATTTTCTTGGCCTCCAGAATCACTGCAGATGGTGACTGCAGCCATGAAATTAAGACTCTTGCTCCTTGGAAGGAAAGCTATGGCAAACCTAGAGAGCATGTTAAAAAGCAAAGACCTTTATTAGGTCACTGTGGTCAAAGCTATGGTTTTTCCAGTAGTCGTGTACAAACATGAGAACTGAACCATAAAGGAGACTGAGCGCTAAAAAATTGATGGTTTCAAATTATTGTGCTGGAGAAGCCTGAGAATTCCTTGGACTGCGAAGAGATCAAGCCAGTCCATCCTAAAGGAGATCGACCCTGAATATTCACTGGCAGGGCTGATGCTGAGGCTGCAATAATTTGGCCACCTGATGTAAAGAGCTGACTCACTGGAAAAGACCCTGATGCTGGGAAAGATTGAAGGCAAAAGAAGAGGCCGGCAGAGGATGAGATGGTTAGATAGCATCACTGGCTCAGTGGGCATAACGCTGAGCAAACTGTGGGAGAAAGTAAAGAACAGGGAAGCTAGGCATGCTGCAGCCCATAGGGTCACAGAGTTGGACACGACTTCTTGACTGAACAACAGCAAAAGTAATGACATAAATTAAAGACATAATTTGAGGGAATACTGATCTAAAGTAGAATATATTGGGTATATATAATTGAGAAGAGTAATTATTTAGTAGAAGTTGTACTGGTTACCAGTTTCCTAAATAAAATAATTCAGCGTGAGTAACAACTTACTTAAATATGAAATGAACTAGGATACTCCATGATATCTACCCTATATATTTTCTTCAAAATGGTTTATATCTCATATATTGCTTTATTGCATTATTGATTTCAAGAACTGATTAAAAAGCACTTTTTCCTTGGGTCTAGATTTCTTACAACTAAAATTTAATCTGAACACACTGAAAACTGGCAATTCATAGGCGCTTAAATGAAAACAGGATTTTGGGATCTGAGTTTAGAAAATCAGAATAATACGCCAGAGACACACTTCAACTGTTTTTTTTTTCAGGGAGTGTTAAGAAAAATCTACTTAATAGCAGTTAGATTTAAATTTACTCACTTAATAGCAGAAAGCTAATAGGAAAATCTGTATATAATTTTGTCAAAAATAAAGCAAACTGGTTTTAAACCAACACTGAGCGACTTTGCTCACAAATAATAATAGAGTGGTGATCAAAGAGAAATCATTAGAAATTGTGTTTAGTAGAGATTTAGTGAACAATATCAGGCCTAACTGAAGTCGAATAGAGATGCTTGGAACCATTTTAATTTCAAGGGGAATGTGTTGACAAACAAGAAATTCTGTTCAACTGAAGACTAAACAAACTGGCCAGCAGAAAGGCAGAATGCTGAGAATCTAATAAGCAAAATTTTAAGTCCTCTCCTTGATCTGCTGGTAGCAAAAGGAAAACGTGACCTCACAGCCCATTATCAAAAACAATTTAACCTCAGAACATAGTGTCTCACATACTAGAATATTTTGAAGTAGATAATATTGCTTGAGGAAAGTACTCTTTTTATGCAGTTTCTCAAAATAAACCTGTCCTGTGGATGCTGTGAGATTTTATCATTACATTTATAAATAAATTCTGGGATTATCAGAGTTTATTTATCATGAAGCTTATTAGCAATTATGAAAATGAAAAACATGTTTCATTCTTCTATAATAAACTTTTATGTTATTGTACATATGTTTATGTTTCATATACGATTTCAGAGATGATTTTAAAAGGCAGACTGCACTGTAATATGTAACGTATATTCTGAGCTTTCATCCTGCAAAATCTGAAATATATTTTCTAAAGACAAATTTAAAACAGTGGCAACCAGAGTTGCGATTTATCTCACATGGCTTAAGGAAAACTCTACTTGCCTAAAGAGACAATAACCACATTATCTAAAATAGTGAGAAATCAATCTGTAAATATCTACAGTAGTGATGAAGGTTCAAGGAATATGATGCTTTCATCAGTAGTACCTTGAACACATCCCCAATACCTGTTAGGTTCCTAGAAAGAATATGTCTCATTCAAAACTTTGGGTTTTCCAATCAATTTCATTAAGAATACATGGCATCTTCTTTTAGACTCAATAGTGAAAATAATCTATAAGGCCAATAAATTAGGTCCATGAACAACTGCTAGTTATCTTAGGAGTTGCAATAGTACAGAGATGAATAAGAAATAGACGAAATACATGAACATTTCAAGAACTGACATTACATTTACATAATCAGAAGTCTCTTGTATTCATTCCTATACCAAAATCATGTTACTTTTCAAACTTTGAGAAGCTTTTTATGTTTTATTACTTTAAATTGTGTTTAAATAATTGAATGGTATCTTATTAGAAACTTTAAAAAAAATCCTTACTTTCTAGGGAAATATTTGAAGCATTACACTTTTCTAAGATGACCAATCCATTAATGAGAAAACTCTAAATTTTTACATATATGTGCATGGGTGCTAAGTTGCTTCAGTAGTGTCCAACTTATTGAGACCCCATGGACTGTAGCCCGCCAGGCTCCTCACTCCATAGTATTCTTCAGGCAAGAATACTGGAATGGGTTGCCATTGCCCTCCTCCAGGGGAATCTTCCTAACACAGGGATCAAAACTGAGTCTATCTCCTGCATTGGCAGGAGAGTTTTTTACCATTAGCGCCACCTGGGAAGCCCTTTAGATATGCAGACACTTAGAAACAAAAAGGTATTCATATAAAGTGAATATTTTTTGTCAGTACCTGCTATATCTCCGAACAATGTAAAAGGCCAATTATTATTTTTGTGCATGCTAAGTCACTTCAGTCATGTCTGACTGTTTGTGACCCCACGGACTGTAGCCCATAGGGCACTTGTGTCCATGGGATTCTCCAGGCAAGAATGTTGGAGTGGGTTGCTATTTCCTTCTCCAAATTATTATTTTTAAATGGACTATTACAATGACAGGACATACTCTACCCAACATAATCTTAAAAAAAAACCAGCAGTTTTTAGGATTTTAACTACCTGATTTCAAGACTTGTAAAGCTATAGTAATCAAAGTAGTGTGGTATAAGCAAAATCAAAGACACACAGATGTGTAAAACACTGAGGAGTCTAGAAATAGTCATTTAAACAGCTGTTCAATTTTCAACAAAAGTGTCAAACCAACATGATGAAAAAATAAATTTTCAAAAATGGTGCTTAAATAACTAACTGTACAGACAAAATGAAGCAAAATACTCAAATCTTACCTTATACTACAGTTAAAAAAATAAGATTGGTCACAGATTTAAATATAAAAGCTAAGCCCATACAGTTTTTGGAAGTAAGCATGGGAAAATAACTTTGTGACATGGTTATAGGGGAAAATAATTCTTACATATCACCAGATAACTTTGATAAATTAGGTTTTGCCAACATTTTAAAAATTCTGCTCATCAAAAGACACTTAAAAAATAGATTAAAAAACCCAAATAGAAAATACTTCTGAAGCATATCTGATAAAGGATTGATATGCAAGATACATAAGGCCCTCCTATAAATCAATAATATAAAAAGACAGCTCTTTTAAAACTAGAAAATATCTAAACAGAGATATTTCAAATAAAGGCACTCCAATGGCCAATAAATATACAAGTACTCAATATCATTATGTACCAGGCAATTAAAATCACAAAGAGATACCACCATACATACCCCAGAATGGTGAAACAGAAATAACTTAAGTGTCATCAGCTACCTGATTGCTGCCTTGGCACTGCTTGTTCATAAATATTCATAACATTTTGATTCATAATGGCAAAACAAAACAAAACAGAATGGCAAACTACCCAGACATTCATTAAAAAGAGAATGGATAAACAAACTCTAGTAATGGCATTTGACTTAGCAATAGAAAGAGACCACTGAGACATGCAGTATCATAGATATGTCTAAAAAAAAGCACAATAAAAGAGGCTTTCAGGGACTTCCCTGGCTGTCCAGTGATTAAGACTCTGTGCTTGCAATGCAGGGGTTATGAGTTCAGTTTCTGATCGGGCAGCTAAGATCCCACATGCGTTATGGCATGGCCAAAATTTTTCTTAAAAAAGGAGGCTTTACTATATGACTTCATTTATATGACATTCTAGACCAGGTAAAACTAATCCATGGCTCAAAAACATCAGAGCTGTGGCTGACTGGGAATGTGGGCTGACAAGTAAAGGGCCCAGGAGATTTTTCTGCATGATGTTAATGTACTATAATATGAATAGAGTTTTGGTTTATACAATTGTATATTTTCAAGACTCAAATATATGCACTTAAAATATTTATATTCCACTGTATGTAAATTTCAGCTCAAGAAAACCTCTAGACAAATATTGACTTTAGTTGATATTTAAGTATTTAGTAATTTTAAAGTATCGAAGTGTTTGATATTAAATATTTAGTATCTACATAAAGTATTACATTTAAGTATTTATGGGCAGTGTATTGATGTCTTCAGTTTACTTTGAAGTTGAATAAAAACAGGAGGGATTATTAAAGAAACCTAGGTAAATGGCTATGTGATAAAGGAAGTAATCAGTAAAATGTTAATAGCAGATTATCACTGGTTGAATATACCATTGTTCTCTGCAAAATTCTGTCAACTTAGTTGTGTGTTTGAAAATTTGCAAAAAATTTTGAGGAAAAAATATACTATTTTATCTGCAATAGAATAGTAAACAGGTAAAAGCACTGCTAGGACACTTAAAAATATACTGGATAACATATGACCACAAAACACAATTTATGATGCTCTTCCTCAATATGGAGAATATATGGACAGTGATAACATTCATTAAATTTGGCTTGATAATAACATACTAAAAACTTCTACTTTCCTCATTAAACACCACACTCACCAATAAGATTTTACTTATTTTTCTTTCTTTTTTTAAAATTCCAGAAATCATTTAAATTCTGTAATAACATCCTCAAGAGGAGGTAGGAGGCACTCGGTGTCTTCTATAAACTAAAGCATGAACAGTATTTTTGTATTACTTGTCTATGTATCTTTCATCACAACTTCAGTGAAAGGGTGTCATATGAAAACTGCCTTTGCTTTTGATTTTAAATGCAAGCTTTGAATTTAATTAGAATATAATCATAATTATTATTTGCATTTAGAAAAAAAAAACCTATGAAATCCTCAAGAATATTGTTCAGTAGTGCTAAGAAGTTCTTATAAAATAAATAAATAAAAACACAAATGCTTTTAAGTGCTTACAGCACAATGTTGAATTGATGTATGGTATCATCATACATACATGATGTATGCTTCTCTACCTTGAGAAAATTAATGTTTTGGTCACATGGATTAGCTAATATCATACAAGAGGATATTGCAGAACACATATATTTCAGAAATCATTTACTTTGAGGTCTTATTTTTAACCACAGAATAGATATGAAACTATTTTACATAAGAAAAACTTAATATACTTACAGTACTCATTAAGTTTACATGATTAAGTTATTTTATTTAATCTGTTTATCAATTCATTCACAAAGATTAATTTTGCAGTTACAACATGTCAGTTAACTGTGCTAAGAAGGATATATTACTAATAATATGTTTTATAGGTTTACAGAAAGATTACCAGTTCTTCTCATATTAAACACTTAACAGAGAATCATTAAAGGATATAAGTCTAGTAAAGAACATCTAGACAACCTTCCAAGTATGACCAGGAATTTAGCTCCTGAATTCTACAAGAATTCTATAAGCTAAAGAGGGTTTCATAGTATGCCAATTGAAGACATTAAGATGGAATCTATCCCTTGGAATCTCATGTTTTGTGCCAAAGGAGAAAATTAACGATGGCTTCTCTCATTTCAGTGTGGCAAATACCATAAATATGAAGTGTGGCATTTACATGTACCTATGCTGATGCACTTCTGGATCTAGAAAAAGAACTCACTTTCTGCATGTTTAGGAAGGTGTTAGACTGAAACATCCCCTTCATTAATCACAATCTTCTCATAACTCACTGATGCTATGAGCCAGGCTGTGCAGAGCCACCCAAGATGGATGAGTCATAGTGAAGAGTTCTGACAAAATGTGGTCTACTGGAGGAGGAAATGGCAACCTATTCCAGTGTTATTGCCTCAAGAATCCCATGAACAGTATGAAAAGGCAAAATGATATGACACGAGAAGACGAGCACTGCCTTTTACAGGTGGAAGGTGTCCAACATCCTACTGGGGAAGAGTAGAGGGCAATTACTAATAACTTGAGAAAGAAAGAAGCAGCTGGACCAAAGCAGAAATGATGCTCAGCTGTGGATGTGTCTGGTGGGGAAAGTAAAGTCTCGTGTTGTGAAGAACAGTATTGCATAGGAATATGGAATATTAGGCCCACGAGTCAAGGTAAACTGGACATGGTCAAGCAGGAGATGGTAAGAGTGAACACTGACATCTGAGGAATCAGTGAAATAAGATGGATGGGAATGGGCAAA
>SJYX01015495.1:261682-271860 GCA_006410675.1 Oreotragus oreotragus | reverse complement strand
AAAAAAAAAAAGATACAAATAAACTTATTTACAAAACAGACTCACAGACTTAGAAAACAAATTTATGGTGGGGGAAATAAATTAGGGGTTTTCTTGGCGGCTCGGTGGTAAAGAATACCCCTCCAATGCAGGAGATGAAGGTTTGATCTGTGGGTTGGGAAGATCCCCTGGAATCCCCCAGAGAAGGAAATGGTAACTCACTCTAGTATCCTTGCCTGAGAAACCCTAGGGACAGAAGAGCCTTGCAGGCTACAGTCTGTGGTGTTGCAAGAGTTCGACATGACTTTGCAACCAAACAACATATATAAAATAGATAACCAACAAGGATCTACAAATAGCATGGGGAACTATGAGTGATATTTTGTAATAACTTATAAGGGAACAGAATCTAAAAAAGAACATGTATCTATCTATATATATCTATAGAAAGATATTTCAGCCCCTGTGGTATATATCTAAAGTTAACACAACATTGTAAATCAACCATACTTCAACAAATACATACATAAACATAAAGCAGATATCTTACTCAAAAGCATTTCTGATCAATTCCCTAAATTAAGCATCTTTACACATTTTAAATTCTTCAAAATTTGAAATTTATACAATACTAAGTGTCATATTTTTCTGTGTGAATATGAATTCTTCCAAGGCATCATGCAGGCTTGGCTTTAAAAAAAATTACTATGTTTTTTACTAATATTCATTGTAATTTTTTCCTGATTATAGAGGTGATACATATTCTTTTCAGAAAATATAAAAAATCATGAAGGTGACATTAAAAATCACTCATAACCCTACACTCCACATCTTCATGCTTGTCATTAAAAAAAGACAAGTCCTAGTCGTTTGGCCAATGAAGAAATTAGGTTTAAGAGCTAGTAACATCCCTGTCCTTCGTCCCATACACACATTTGAGAGACAAGACCAAGAAGAGTTAGTCTTCTGATGGCTATATTTGATGTTCAGAGGAGTTTATCGTAACTGGTAACTAAATTTCATAAGCAGCCAAGCTAAAAAAAAAAATGCAGTAATCTTCTCAAGTTTTAAAATAATGTCAACAAAACACAAATACATTTCAAAAATTATTTTTGCTAAATAAAAATATTTGGTAGAGAATTAATTTGGGGGCTACTATATTATTTGGTGGACTGACTTTCTGGTTATTTGACTTCAGCAAATTGGCCATTTGGCATATTGAGGATTTGGGTCACAGTGTTGTAGTGCCTCATGCTTAAGAGTTGAGACAAGTCTAGGACACTTTTGTTTAAGGTGCTCAGAATGTTGATAATTGACAAGGTGCAACCAGACATTGCTGAGAATATAGGACAGGACCACAAGTGAAGACAGCCTGTGTGAATACTGAAAAGATGGGGTCAGGGTGGGTTTTTACAATCAGTAGTTCTGTGTTGGGTGGAAGAGTGATTGCAATGAAGGCTAGCTGGCAATAAGCAGAAGTGGTAGGTCTGGTCCCAGTAGCTGCCTTCAAACCCAGCTGGTACTTGTGGCTCCCCATCTGGGTAAACAGGCCCAGGGCACCCTGACCAGGTAGGCTGAAGGATGAGTGCCTGCACTGGCCTATTTTAACGTGTCGAGAGCAGGTCTAACACCCAGAGTTGCTTTTCAGCAGTAATATGTCAGTCAGTTCTTGCAGTTCTCACTCAGTTTCAGGTCACTTGCCCTCCTCTCTTGTACTTATGTGGAGATAGGAGAGGTACCATATTCTTGTGAATATATGTGGGAGAGGGCCTGTATATACAGACTCAGTTTAATTGTCACTAAATATATCTTTTGAAAGTTATCTTTGAAATTAAGTAGACATGAGGAGCTGCTTTCCTGGGGGGCACTCAGGCAGGAGAGACAATATGTGGCTGAATGACATCTATGATTGGCAGGATCAATCCTGGATGAGAGGAGAAGCAGTGAGGTGTGGGGATCTGAGGGAAAGTGAGCAGAGAGCACCATGCAAAGGGATGAGGATGCAGGGAGGGATGCTTTCCTTTCAGAAATAAGGGGAAGATAAGAGATGAGTGAGAATCATTGACTAGGAGAACTGGAAGGAACTTGGAGATTAATCAATACAAAACCTTCCCTCTACAGATGAGGTCTAGTCAAAGCTATGGCTTTTCCAGTAGTCATGTATGGATGTGAGGGTTGGACCATAAAGAACACTGACCACCGAGGAACTCATGCTTTGGAACTGTGGTGCTGGAGAAGACTTGTGAAAGTCTCTTGGACAGCAAGGAGATCAAACCAGTCAGTCCTAAAGGAAATCAGTCCTGATTATTCATTGGAAGGACTGATGCTGAAGCTGAAGCACCAATACTCTGGCCATCTGATGTGAAGAACTGACTCATTGCAAAAGACTCTAATGCTGGGAAAGATTGAAGGCAGGAAGGGAATGGAACGACAGAGAATGAGATGGTTGGATGGCACCGTCAGTTCAATGGATATGAGTTTGAGCAAACTCTGGGAGATAGTGAAGGACAGGGAAGCCTGGCATGCTGCAGTCCATGGGATGGCAAAGAGTTGGACATGGCTGAGCAACTGAACAACAACAACAGATAAGGTCACCACATCACCAAGATCCCACAGGGGCTTGCTGGCAGATCCAGGCCCGGGCTTATGATGCCAGTCTAGGAGACCATAGAGGAGATTTAAAGGTACAAATGGAGACTCTAGAGGAAGCAGAGGGGTTTCCCTAGTAGCCAAATGTAAGAAGACTACTTGCTGGACAAAGATAGCAAAGAAAAGGGCAAGAATTAATTTTCTTCTTCTTGGAGAGCTGAGGTGTGCTCACTCACAATTGCCCTATGTGAATCCCACAGTCAGCATGGAAGCAGCACTGCTTCCCAGGATTCCTCACCTGGTCCATGGGAGCCAAGAGAGTGACATTTATTGATAACATCATCACTCATGTGGCTTCTTCTTGCAGTAATTCTGCGAATTAGAGAAAGCTTTCCATGTAAGCAGCAGAAAGAAAATGAGTTGCCTATCTTAAAGTGTAAATTTGACTTCCCTGGGCCATCAGTCATGAGGATACCGTATGTTATGTAGCAAGAAAATCAACCTTGGGAATCTCACTTTGGACTTTACATTGAGTTTGCATAGCACCCTCTGCACCATCAAACCTCCACAGTGCCCACTGATTGAGCCCATCCCAGCCTGAAACCAAATGCATGTAGATCATTGACAGCTTGTGGTCTGCAATCCTTTCAGGAGTCACTGTGGCTTATCTAATCCTAACATTCACTTGTGTCAGGAGAGGCACCAATAGTCTAGATAACAGGTTCATTCAACTACATTGAGTGGTTAGGAGAAACAAATTTGGAAATCAAGATCCTCACTGAATGCATGCTTCTTTGGGTGACTGTACACTTTATGAAGTAATTTTTTCCCTGCTCTCCAGATGTTTTCTTTATTCTCCTTAATTTCACTAGATAATTGCCTCCAAACATTAGTTCTTTTGTTATTAAAAGATGTACTATCCAAGATTAGCATTCCTTCAGGTTAGCATTCCTCCCCCAAGACTCTGGGGCTGCTGCTGCTGCTGCTGCTAAGTCGCTTCAGTCGTGTCTGACCCTGTGAGACCCCAGAGATGGCAGCCCACCAGGCTCCACCATCCCTGGGATTCTCCAGGCAAGAACACTGGAGTGGGTTGTCATTTACTTCTCCAATGCATGAAAGTGAAAAGTGAAAGAAGTCACTCAGTCGTGTCCGACTCTTGGCGACTCCATGGACTGCAGCCTACCAGGCTCCTCTGTCCATGGGATTTTCCAGGCAAGAGTACTGGAGTGGGGTGCCATTGCCTTCTCCAAAGACTCTGGGTCAGTGATTCTCAAAGTGTGACCAGCTGCATCTCTATCATCTGGGAACTCAGAAAGGCAAGTCACTTGTATTATCGCTAAAACTTCTGAATCAGAATCTCTGAGAGTGGGTCCCATACTCAGTGATTTAATAAGTCTCAAGGTGACTCTGATAAGTTCAAGTTTGAGAACCCCTGCTTTGTGGGAAGATGGCACATGATTCTTCTCTCATGAATAAGAGTCAGAGTCCCCAGAGAGTCTCAGACTCCTCTGAGGGCTTAAAGATTTCCTGCTCACTTATGATGACAGGAAGTTCTTGGTGTTAACATGTATTCTCTGACATTTAGAGGAGAAATACACAAAAGAACAGTCACAGGACAATGAGGAGAGGACTCCACATAGTGTAACTGTCCTCCCAGCCATGGAGGAAAGAAAATGCCTGCAAAAAAAAGCAATGATGAAATTCAGGGCAATCACTAAAGTTGGATAATGGGCTTATACAACATTGTCGAGGGTGAAAAGACCAGAAAGGACCATCTCTGGGTGCTGAATTTGTAACGTTATTATTTTGTGAGGTTAATACATTATTTAAGAAGTCAGTCAGTTCAATCGTGTCTGACTCTTTGCAATCCCGTGGACTACAGCATAACAGGCTTCCCTGTCCATCACTGAACTCCAAGAGTTTGCTCAAACTCATGTCCATTGAGTCGGTGATGCCATCCAACCATCTCAATCTCTGTCATCTCTTCTCCTGCCTTCAATATTTCCCAGCATCAGGGTGTTTTCCAAGGGGTCAGTTCTTCACATCAGGTGGCCAAAGTATTCGAGTTTCAGTATCAGTCCTTCCAATGAATATTCAGGATTGATTTCATTTAGGATGGACTGATTGGATCTCCTTGCAGTTCAAGGGACTCTCAAGAGTCTTCTCCAACACCACAATTCAAAAGCATCAATTCTTTGACATTCAGCTTTCTTCATAGTCCAACTCACACATCCATACATGACTACTGGAAAAACCACAGCCTTGACTAGATGCACCAATGTCCACAAAGTAACGTCTCTGGTTTTTAATATGCTGTCTAGGTTGGTCATAACTTTTCTTCCAAGAAGCAAGTGTCTTTTAATTTCATGGCTGCAGTCACCATCTGCAGTGATTTTGGAGCCCAAGAAAATAAAGTCTGCCACTGTTTCCATTGCTTCCCCATCTATTTGTCATTAAGTGATGGGACCAGATGCCATGATCTTAGTTTTCTGAATGTTGAGTTTTAAGCCAGCTTCTTCACTCTTCTCTTTCACTTTCATCAAGAGGCTATTCAGTTCCTCTTCACTTTCTGCCATAAAGGTGGTGTCATCTGCATTTCTGAGGTTATTGATATTTCTCCTGGCACTCTTGATTCCAGCTTGTGCTTCAATTCTTAAAACACTGCACTAAATATGCCAGCAAATTTGGAAAATTCAGCAGTGGCCACAGGACTGGAAAAGGTCAGTTTTCATTCCAATCCCCAAAAAAGGCAATACCAAAGAATGTTCAAACTACTGCACAATTGCACTCATCTCACATCTTAAGAAAATAATGCTCAAAATTCTCCAAGCCAGGCTTCAACAGTATGTGACCCAAGAACTTCCAGATGTTCATGTTGGATTTAGAAAAGGCAGAGGAACCAGAAGTCAAAATCCCAACATCTGTTGGATCATGGAAAAAGCAAGAGAGTTCCAGAAAAACATCTACTTCTGCTTTATTGACTATGCCAAAGCCTTTGACTGTGTGGATCACATCAAACTGTGGACAATTCTGAAAGAGATGGGAATACCAGACCACCTGACCTACCTCCTGAGAAATTTGTATGCAGGTCAAGGAGCAACTGTTAGAACTGGATATGGAATGACAGACTGGTACCATATTGGGAAAGGAGTACAGTCAAGGCTACTGTCACCCTACTTAGTTAATTTATATGCATAGAACATTATGCAAAATTTAAGAAATCATGTTATATCTAAAGTGAATTCATTACCATCTTTCTAAATTCCATATATATGTGTCAGTATACTGTATTGGTGTTTTTCTTTCTGGTTTACTTCACTCTGTATAATCGGTTCCAGTTTCATCCATCTTATTAGAACTGATTCAAATGTATTCTTTTTAAGGACCCTGTATGCAAGACAGCAAAAGAGACACAGATGTTTAGAGCGGACTTTTGGACTCTGAGGGAGAAGGAGAGGGAGAGGGAGAGGGTAGGATGATTTGGGAGAATAGCATTGAAATATGTATACTATCATGTAAGAAATGAATTGCCAGTCTATGTTCTGGTGTATGGGGATGATCTGGAGGGATGATGTGGGGTGGGAGGTGGGAGGGGGGTTCATGTTTGGGAATTCGTGTAAAAAATAAATAAATAAAAAAAAAATAATAAAAAAGATGGGGAAAAAAATCTTAAAAAAAAATAAATAAAGTGAATTCAGTGTGCAAATCTTGAGGAGAGATAACCAATGCTATTTTTCACCCCAAGAGGATTCCTATATTGCCTCTATCAATTTTGTACAAGATAAACTTAAAAAAAAAAAAAAAACCCAGCAAGGTAAACTCCAATATGGATTTACATTAATAGCCACTACATCATAATTTATAGTAGTTAGCAATAAGCTATTAGGGTAAATTGAAAAGATCCTGAGGGCCTTAGCAGCCCAACAAGATCTGTATTGAGATTCTAGCTACTCATGCAACTACATGATTTTGAAGAACCCACCAAGCTTTACTGTATCAGCTTCCTCAAATGGAAGTAGAGATAATGGTAGTATCTACCTTGCAGGGATGCTGATCAATGAGTTGAAGTCTAGTGAGTACCCAGGCCAGTGGCTGGTAAATAAAAATGCTTTCTAGGTGGTGCTTGTGGTAAAGAACCTAACCGCCAATGTAAGACTCATAAGAGATGCCTGCTCGATCCCTGGGTCCTGGGTCAGGAAGATCCCCTGGAGAAGGGCATGGCAATTTACTGCAGTATTCTTGCCTGGAGAATTCCCTCGACAGGGGAGCCTTGCAGGCTACAATTCATGTGGTCGCAAGAGTCAGACACGACTTAGTGACTAAACCACCACAAAGAAAGTTGGCTGCTATGTTTATTATTTTTATTATTTCTGACTCACTGTCCACTGTATAGGTGCATGACAGAGTGGAGAAATATGGGGATTAATGAATGAGTTTATAAGCAGTGACAGAAAATGAAGGCATCACATTAAAGGTCAGCTTGGATCATTGAGAACAAGATGGCAGAATGATACGTAGACATGGAGTACATCTCTCTGCAAGGATATATCAGGAATATACTTTCAGATACTGAAGATCTTGAAGAACACCAGTTGAGGGTGGGCAGGAATACCTGAGCACTGGAAAAGAATATATAGGCTGATGCAAAAACTCAGTAGAATCAAGGAAGGAAAGGAAAAAAGAAGAGGAGGGTAAGGACAGGACCTGCACCTGGGGTGGGGGTGGGATGGGGGAACTGAAGTAAGGGTCAGTCCCCAAACCAGGGCAATTGTTTGGGACAGAGGAGAAGCATTTGAGGCTGTTGGAGAGTGAAGCTGCTGATCTGTGACAGTTTGAATGGAATGAGAATCACACAGACAATCCTTGCCACAGCCCTACATACCCTGGACAGGGATGCAAGGCCCCTAAAAAGTGCAGTTCCTGGCACCTGGAGTGTAACAACTGAAGAGCAATCCCAGGGCAAGGTCTGCTGTTGACTGCCAGGAGATGGCACGAGGGGGGATGTGAGGGAGGAGACTGTGGTGGGAAATGCCTGTGGAGGACAATCAGCAGCCACAGAGGCAAAGCCATACCACTGAGTCATGTGCAGAGGCGGGGCCATCACTATAGCCACACCAGCACTGGCAGCTGAACAACAAAGAAGACCCCACAGAGGGTGGTCCTTTAAGTGCCTAACTCGTGGAGCAATAGTGGAGGACCACAGGAGACCTGGGTTCAATCCCCGGTTTGGGAAGATCCTCTGGAGAAGGGAATGGCTACCCACTCCAGTATTCTTGCCTGAAGAATTCCATGGACAGAGGAGCCTGGGGTCCACTGGGTCAGAGTCAAACACAACTGAATGCCTAACAGTTTCATTTTGGGGCTTCCCTCATAGCTCAGTTGATGAAGAATCTGCCCTCAGTACAGGAGAACCAGGTTGGATTCCTGGGTCGAGAAGATCCACTGGAGAAGGAAATGGCAAACCACTTCAGTATTCTTGCCTAGAGAATGGCATGGACAGAGCAGCCTGACAGGCTACAGCCCATTGGATTGCAAGAGTTGGACACAGCTTAGCAACTAAACTACCACCAGTCAGGTGGCCGTTAGAAGTGCCTGCTGCTGCTGCTACTGCTACTGCTGCTAATCAGTATTCTTGCCTAGAGAATGGCATGGACAGAGCAGCCTGACAGGCTACAGCCCATTGGATTGCAAGAGTTGGACACAGCTTAGCAACTAAACTACCACCAGTCAGGTGGCCGTTAGAAGTGCCTGCTGCTGCTGCTACTGCTACTGCTGCTAAGTCACTTCAGTCGTGTCCGACTCTTTGCGACCCCATGGACTGCAGCCCACCAGGCTCCTCCATCCACAGGATCTTCCAGGCAAGAGTACTGGAGTGGGGTGCCATCGCCTTCTCCAAAAGTGCCTGCAGTACCAAGCAATAGAGAAGGACTCCAGCCAGGGTAGCCATTTAAATGCCTGATGTGCCAAGCAACAGAAGGACCAGCCAAAGAGGCCCTCTGATTGCCAGCTAGCAGAGGCTATACAAGGACTCTATGAGGCCATAGCTCCTATGGCTGAGGCAGTCAGTGTCTCTGGACACTTGGCACCACCAGGGTCCCCATGAACCAAGCAGTTGTGCCACCTCCACACTCAATCTTCACTAGGGCAGAGCTGTCAGAGGCCAGAAAAAATAGCACCATATCTTCTGTGATAATAGAGGCCCTCACCCATGTGTACCAGGCATTGTCAGGATCCCTGTGATCCAAGCAATCACACCACCTTCACAGTGGATTCCCACTGAGACACGGCTGCCAGAGACTAGGAAAAAGCCACAAGAGCACCATATTTCCTGCTGCCCTAGCTGCCAGCTCCCCTGCACACCTAGTGCTGTCAGGGTTCCTGTGATCCAATCAGCTGTGCCACTTGCAAACTTGGTCTTCACTGGGGCAGGCCCAAGTCCTCCTGGGCAACCTCAGGAGCAAACCGCTGTGGATGACTCATATACAAAGGTGGAGATAAAAACACAACTGAAACCCAGGGGCAGTGTGGCTAAGGGAGAGAACTCAAAACCTTCCTACCAGCTATATAAGCTGCAGATTAAATCCACATGATCAGCTAGGCAGAGTGTCTACGGAATATGTGAAAGGACAACGAGAGTTCCCACAAAAGAAAACTCACTAGCTCTGGCAGCTGTGGACCTTGGAGGCGAGAACATGCAGAGATAAGATCAGATTAGAGTCTGAGCTGCCCCCACAGCAGGTCTGAGACCAGTGGAGTATTGGATGGCATCCTAGGGAGGTGAGGTAGAATGTGGCTCACAGCAAGGGAAAGGACTCTGACAGTTGAGATCCAAGAAAAACATTTTATTATTATTCATATGTTTTGACAGTTGAGATCCAAGAAAAACATTTTATTATTATTCATATGTTTTGACTTGTTCTATAGCTGCTTCTGGATTTTTTCTTTTTCTTTTTCTCCCCTCTCTGTTGCTGTGGTTATTGATTTAAAAAAAAAATTTATTTATTTATTTATTTATTTTTTAGAGCTCCCATTTTACTTTATTTTACTTTAAAGTACTCTATTGGTTTTGGCATACATTGACATGAATCTGCCACGGGTGTACACGAACTCCCAAACATGAACCCCCCTCCCACCTCCCACACCACATCATCCCTCCGGATCATCCCCATACACCAGCCCCAAGCATCCTGTATCCTGTATTGATTTTATTAATACTAGATGCTGTAAAGAGCAATACTGCATAGGAACTTGGAATGTCAAGTCCATGAATCAAGGCAAATTGGAAGTGGTCAAACAAGAGATGGCAAGAGTGAACGTCGACATTCTAGGAAACAGCGAAATAAAATGGACTGGAATGGGTGAATTTAACTCAGATGACCATTATATCTAATACTGTGGGCAGGAATCTCTCAGAAGAAATGAAGTTGCCATCATGGTCAACAAAAGAGTCCAAAACGCAGTACTTGGATGCAATCTCAAAAACGACAGAATGATCTCTGTTTGTCTCTAAGGCAAACCATTCAATGTCACAGTTATCCAAATCTATGCCCCAACCAGTAATGCTGAAGGAGCTGAAGTTGAATGGTTTTATGAAGACCTACAAGACCTTT
>SJYX01015495.1:229688-255013 GCA_006410675.1 Oreotragus oreotragus | reverse complement strand
GCAATCTTGATTCCAGCTTGTGTTTCTTCCAGTCCAGTGTTTCTCATGATGTACTCTGTATAGGAGTTAAATAAGCAGGGTGACAATATACAGCCTTGACGGACTCCTTTTCCTATTTGGAACCAGTCTGTTGTTCCATGTCCAGTTCTAAGTGTTGCTTTCTGACCTGCATACAGATTTCTCAAGAGGCAGGTCAGGTGGTCTGGTATTCCCATCTCTTTCAGAATTTTCCACAGTTTATTGTGATCTACACAGTCAAAGGCTTTGGCATAGTCAAGAAAGCAGAAATAGATATTTTTCTGGAACTCTCTTGCTTTTTCCATGATCCAGCGGATGTTGTAAAAGAATGAAATTAGAACACTTTCTAACACCATATACAAAGATAAAGTCAAAATGGATTAAAGACCTAAATATAAGACCAGAAAATATAAAACTCTTAGAGGAAAACATAGGCAGAACACTCTATGACATAAATCACAGCAAGACCCTCTGTGACCCACCTCCTAGAGCAATGGAAATAAAAACAAAAATAAACAAGCTGGACCTAATTAAACTTAAAAGCTTTTGCACGGCAAAGGAAACTGTTAACATGGTAAAAAGAGAGCCCTTAGAATGTGAGAAAATGATAGCAAATGAAACAACCGACAAAGGATTAATTTCCAAAAGCAGCTCATGCAACTCAATACCAGAGAAACAAAAAAAACAAACTAGCAATCAATCAAAAAGCAGGCAAAAGACCTAAGTAGACATTTCTTCAAGGAAGACATACAGATGGCTAACAAACACATGAAAAGATGCTCAACTTTGCTAACTATTATAGAAATGCAAGTCAAAACTATATTAGATATCACCTCACACCAGTTAGAATGGCCATCATCAAAAGTTTACAAATATTAAATGCTGGAGAGGGTGTGGAGAAAAGGGAACCCTCTTGTACTGTTGGTGGGAATGTAAACTGATACAGCCACTATGAGAGACAGATGGAGATTTCTTTAAAAACTAGGAATAAAACCAGCATATGACTCAGTAATNCCAGTTAGAATGGCCATCATCAAAAGTTTACAAATATTAAATGCTGGAGAGGGTGTGGAGAAAAGGGAACCCTCTTGTACTGTTGGTGGGAATGTAAACTGATACAGCCACTATGAGAGACAGATGGAGATTTCTTTAAAAACTAGGAATAAAACCAGCATATGACTCAGTAATCTCACTACTAGGCTTATACCCTCAGGAAACCAAAATTGTAAAAGGCACACGTACCTCAGTGTTCATGCAGCACAATTTACAATGGTAGAACATGGAGGCAACCTAGATGTCCATCAGCAGATGAACTGATAAAGAAGCTGTGGTATATATATAATACACACACACACACACACACATATATAAAGTGGAATATTTCTCAGCCATAAAACGGAACATATTTGAGTCAGTTCTAATGAGGTGGATGAACCTAGAGCTTCTTATACAGAGTGAAGTAAGTCAGAAAGAGAAAAACAAATATTGTATGCTAATGCATATGTATGGAATCTAGAAAGATGGTATTGATGAACCTATTTGTATGGTAGAAATGGAGGCACAGACAATGAGAACAGACATATGGACAAGGGTTGGGAGGAGGAAAGCGTGGGTGGGATAATGGCATGAGTAACATGGAAACATATACATTACCATATGTAAAATAGATAGCCAATGGGAATTTGCTGTATGACTCTGGGAATTCAAACCAGGGCTCTGTAACAACCTACAGAGGCGGGACGGGGAGTGAAGTGGAAGGCAGGTTCAGACGGAGGGGGCATAGGTATACATATGGTTGACTCATCTCGACGTTTGGCAGAAACCAACACAATCTTTAAAGCAATTATATTTCAATTAAGAATAAATAAATTTATATAAAATAATAAAGAAATACAGTTAAAAAAGAAGGTTGGCTTGCTGTTCGAGATGGTGAGGGGTCGAGTTTCTCCCTAGCATGCTCTCTGATGGGTGCAGCACGAGCAGGGTTTAGTTTCTGGTCTTCTTTCAGCCAACAGCAACCGAAGGATGGTCTCCACACTGACAC
Organism: Oreotragus oreotragus; assembly: GCA_006410675.1. Taxonomy (NCBI): domain Eukaryota; kingdom Metazoa; phylum Chordata; class Mammalia; order Artiodactyla; family Bovidae; genus Oreotragus; species Oreotragus oreotragus. Next base: position 252,951 of record SJYX01015495.1, on the reverse strand, counting down.
AGAAGGCATACACAGCTTTCTGAGCACTCTGCATCTATGATTCGCCCTCTTCATCCATCTGCTGAGAACACACAGTTCTGCCTTGAGTGCTTTTAGAGGACATGAACCTTCATCTGGCACCACCACTCAGTGCTAAGTCACTTGTGCTGCTGGTGCCCAATGTTATGGCCAATGCCAGTTTCTAGCAGGCTGAGGGCTGCTATTTTCCCTCCCCAAATACCACGAGCCCTGCTGATTCACATGGCAGAATGGAAATGTGACAAATTCAGACAGAGTAGGTACTTTAGAGGCTCTGAATGTGTGACTTTCTGGATGGGTTTTGGGAAGTTATTTTATCTTATTTCTTGGGCTTCAGTTGAGGAAGATATGATCAGGAACATATGTCCCAGACTATTTCAGAGACACCATTTTTTTTTAAACTAAATGTAGCTTGATAAGAGTAAATATTACACACACTGAATCTTTAACTATATAAATTATGCAACAAACTTAAGGCAAAATTATAAGTTCAGTTTTACTAACTGCCCAGGACATGGGTTCCATCATAACATTTTCACCTGTTTTCCCTTCCACATTTACTCCTGAAACAATGTTGGTCCCTACAAGTATCCATAGTGGTGTCTCCTTAATAACAGGTTTCAGACCCTGAACGCCAGGGACGCTGCTTAGCACCTTATATGTATTTTTTCCACTTGATCGTCACACTATTTCTTGAGGTCAGAACTATTATAATCTCCACTGTGCAAATGAAGAGACTGAGGTTTAAATGGCTGTAGGAGTTTGCCTCTGGACATACAACTGAGCATGGCTGAGCTGGGATCTGACACTAGTCCGCTCAGCTCCATGAAACAGCGCCTTGGGCCCCCACCACACTGTTCCTGCAGTTCCCATGTCCACCATTCCCTACTCAACTAAGCAGTGCAAGGAAAAGGAATCTTCTCTCACTGCTGAAGTTACGAAAAAGGAAGATGTTGATTTTTTTTTCTTGATCACATTAGAGAGAAGAACAATTTGGAAAAAGCGAGAAAATTCCCATTATCACCAAGGGTAACAGTCAAACTGTGAAGGCTGAAGGAGTCTGCCTACCCTCTGCAGAGCTCTCATGACAAATGCATTTGTCTGTTGTATTACTCTGTTCAGGGTGCTGGTTTAGTCGCTAAGTCATGTCTGACTCTTGTGACCCCCTGGACCTCTGTCCATGGGATTCACCAGGAAAGAATACTGGAGTGGGTTGCCATTTCCTTCTCCAGGGGATCTTACTGACCCAGGAATCTAACCCAGGTCTCCTGCATTGCAGGCAAATTCTTTACCTACTGAGCTATGAGGAAAGCCCCCTTTATGTAGTGTAGCAATATCAAATCTTGTTTCAATCACATGTCTATTTTACTTACCCCATTCTAAATAACCATCCAAAGAACTCTACATATAGAAAAGGATTTTGATTTTCTACTACTAACTACCAAATCTAGGGAGTTAGCTCCCAAATCTGTGTCATCATCAGATCCATGTGGTAAAACCACCAAGTGGCAACCTCCTCTGGACTTTTCACAGACATCCTGAGCTTAAAGTGTTGGGACCACATCCTACTTCCCATCTCATTCCTCAATCTGATTCCCCTCAACAACAGCAAGTTGCTCCTCCAGTAACATTTGCCAGATGCCAGAAGACTCCACACCCCTCACCCAGGTTTGAAAACTTGGTTGTGCTCCCAGACACATTCCCCTCTGCATGTCCTGTTCTCAACTTTCATCACCACTTTCCTTCCCAACTCTTCTTATGGTTTTAACAGCCTCCTAATTTGTTTCTCTGCCTCCACATCAGTCCTCTCCCATCCACCATTTACGGGAATGCCAAAGTGATCTTTCCAGTACACACATGCAGTCTTGGCCCTCCCCTTGTTAAAGTCCCTCAGGGGCTTTTGTGCATCCAGTCCGAGCTCTCCAAACTTTAATGAAAGGCTCATAAAAATGTGCGGTCAGCTCGGTTCACCCGTTCCTGTCTGGCCTCCTTTGTCCCTTTCCCAGTTCTCTTGCCCATCCCACCAAGCTGAGTCACTTAGAGTTCTCTGACATTCTCATGCTGCGTGCATTGGTCATTTTGCCCAGAGAGTCCTTATTTCTTTTCTCTGCTGGTAAATCCCTACTCACTCTTTGAGATTCAGGTCCAGAGGGAAACAATTTTCTTATGAGACCTCCTTGATTGCCTTTGGGCAGAGGTAAGTCTTTCCCTCAGAGCCCTTGAAACACAACTCATTATATAACACTCAGTAATATGCATTTTGATGATTTCTTTACTAGTGTGTATCTTCTAGCTAATTATAAGCTCTTCTGGAGCAGGGCCCCTGTCTTTTTCATCTTTATGCTTGTAGCACCTAACATGGCATTTTTATGCCTGGGGTCCTTCCTAAAAGTTTGCTGGAAAAAAAAAAAGAATAAATAAAAGCATTAAATTTATCCTGTCAAAGTATAAGTTCATACTGATCTGAAATTTTCAAAATTAACTGTTGGATAAATTTGACTTGAGCACATGAAATATAAAGCATGATGCTGCTTTAGACCCAAAGAAGTGCTAAATGTGGCCTGTGGTCTCTGGCTTTAAAAACTTGTAATCTAGGAACGGACCAGGTAACTATAACAGTAAGTGCTAATTAAGAGAGAAATTATTTTAATGAACTGATACAAAGGAACTTCTCAGTGCAATGTAGAATGATTTACATGAATGAAATGAAGTTGGATTATAGGAGTTTGGAGTTTAAAGAGATCACTATGGTCCGGGAAAGGGGTTCTGTGGAATATAATTCAATATGTTAGACTTCACTTTGTAAGCGGCAAAATGAATTAGCTTATAGTGGTGCAAACAGCAAAGAGAAGATAATGATTGAAATGCTGAGGACAGGCTGGCTTCAGACAAGACTCTATCTAGGGTGCAGAGAACACCACTTTGTCAATGTATGCCAAATCCAATACAGTACTGTAAAGTAAAATAAAGTAAAAATAATAATAATAATAAATTTATATTAAAAAAAAGATCAACAGCTCTTGACTTCTGGTCTTGGCTCTATCAAGGCGTGGAATCTTTCTGATTCTGTTTTCTCAACTCAGATGCAAACTAGCATATATCAGATGGATAAAGAACAAAGTCCTACTGTATATCACAGGGAACTATATTCAATATCCTGTGATAAACCATAATGGAAAAGAATATACTGTATATACATGTATAACTGAGTCACCTTGCTGTACAGCAGAAATTAACACAACATTGTAACTCAACTATACTTCAAAAAACATAAATTTTTAACAAGCCAGAGAAATGATCATTTTGAAAGCCCTTTCAAAAGCATCAAAGTATACTTAGGAAGGGCTATTGGTAATTCACCTTAAGTGCACAGGTCTACATATTTCTTGTCTTGAGAGATTAAGAAGATTACGTGAATGAACCCCTCAGATTATCTGTTCCTTCCACTCTAGGCCATCTGGCTATTTCTCCATACCAACCCTGATGCTTTTCACTTAAGTAATGGGAAACCTCACCATAAAGGGCTTAGGCAGCAGGACACCTTATTCCCTCCTGAGGAGAAGTCCACAAGAAGGTGGGTTCCCGGGATATTCTCCATCATATATTATATAATGATCATTGTATATCTCTCTCGTAACTTTTGGGAAGAGTTGAAAGCACGCAGTTCTTGATAGGTACGGTGCACAATAAGTGGGCAATGGATGAAAGAATGAATAGTGGATTTGAGGTGAAATTCTGTAATGTATAAATAAACTTAAGTAAACTTAAATAAATAATAAATAAACTTAAAAGGTGATTAAAATGGCATTTTGCAGATAGAAAAGAATCATTTTAAGATTTTTACTTAGCAATGAGCATCCCGCCTATGCATAAAAGTTACATGCTGTCCCAAGAAGTAAATGTAGATCCACTAAGTCATGTGAATAAAAGATCTTGTTTATCCAAAGCTTTCACAATTTGTGTGAATGATCCTCAAAATTACTTCTTTTGTAAGGCTTATCTTCCTATGTCCAATCAGTCCTTGACCCTTTACCTTATGCCAGGCAGTGTGCCAGGGGCCAGTGACACTGTCTTTGCCTTCAAACAGCTCACAACTAGTTGGGGATAAAGATGTAAAACAAATAATTACACAAATAAATCACAGCCATTCTTAGGTAGAAGCACAGAAGAGGAAGCAAACATTGAAAGGATGGTATCAAGCAGACAAGAGCTCAGAGAAGGCTCCCAGAAAGAAGTGACATTTCCACTGAAATTGGGAAGGGAACATGAGTGTGAGCAGGGAAAGGAAGCACATTCTGAGCAGATGGGAACACTGCATACAGTCTCTGGATTCAGGAAGTCTGGCATATGTTGCAGAGTATCTTTGCTTGGATTTCCCAAAAAACTGACTCTGAGACTGAAAGTGAAAGGAGGTGAAGGAAGCACCACAGTGGAGCAGAGCAGTAAGGCAGGAAGAGGAGTGTAGCTTTATGGTCCAACTCTCACATCCATACATGACTACTGGAAAAACCATAGCTTTGACTAGATGGACATTTGTTGGCAAAGTAATGTGTCTGCTTTTTAATATGCTGTCTAGGTTGGTCATAACTTTTCTTCCAAGGAGCAAGTGTCTTTTAATCTCATGGCTGCAGTCACCATCTGCAGTGATATTGGAGCCCCCCCCCACTCCCCCAAATAAAGTCTGTCACTGTTTCCATTGTTTCCCCATCTATTTGCCATGGAGTGATGGGACTGGATGCCATGATCTTTCTGACTGTTGTTTTAAGCCAACTTAAACTCTTTCTTACTAATTTCTAAACAATATCCTTACCTCTACATGGGATTAATGCAGATTTTGTGAGGTTTGAGGCTTATCTAATTTGGAATCTTTCTTTGTGGAAAAAGTACAACACTACAAATAAAAACCTGATACAGAACTTTGGAAGGATCCACCTAAGTGAAGGCCTCTGAATTTTAAGCTGCACTAGTTTCCCAGTAAATCAGTCTCTGACCTTGATTAAGGGTGGCTAGTCCTCATCCCTTAGCTCTGCATGGCTGCTCTGACCTCAATGCCTTGTTTACATTGCCTTTTTACCCGAAGACATCCCTCCTCCTCCTCCTTCAACTCCTGGACCATATTTTTTCAAAGTTTGGTTTCACAATGCCTTTTGTCATTCTCCCCAGCAGAAAGCTCTCCCTTCCCTGCAGGCCCACAGCCATATTTAGAACCCAGGATGAGTTGTCTCATGAGAGCTTAGAGAACATCATGAGTGGCTCTGTTTGAGGGGCACACACTGAGCCTTCTCCAATTAGTCATGAGCACAGGGATTATTTCTACTTAGATTCTACCTCAGCACTTATTCAAGTTCTGGGTACAGCAGAAAGGAAGGGAAAAAGGAAAGGTGTTACAAAGGCAAAATCATGGGGCTTGGAGTAAGGCCCACTTGGGTGTAACTCTGCCCTAGTTAGTGTGGGGTCTCTGACAAGTTGATTGCTTCTGAGTCTTAGTTTCTCTCTGACAAATGAATGTTTATTTCCCAACATTGTTGTGAGGATTAAGTAAAGCATTTATCATTCACCATGTATCTATTTAGCCTTCTCTTGGGCTGCTTTTGGCACCAGAGGCTTGGGATAGCTGTGACTGAGCGATACTCCCTGTGTAATGGTTCCCATAGTTGAGTTGGGAGAGGGAAGATTGTGATGTATCAGGATAAGGCAAGAGCAGATATACAACTGGAGCAGAGCAGGTGCTCCATAAATAGTTGTTAAATACATGACTGACAGAATGAAGGAATTCAGAAACAAAAATGATCAACTTTGCAAAATAAGTAACAGCTGACATATCTGCACCATCATCCACGTGAAAGTGTAACACTGAATATAACGGACACGGCAGTGTATGTCACACAATGCTACATGTTAAAGGAAATAAAATCAACAGGAGAAAGAAAGCAAGGACTGAGTGAGGGGAGAGGGGAAAAAAGGAAGGAGAAAGGCCCTCAGACGGCTAAAGGGGAGGAAGGGCGTCATGGACCCACCTGGCCAAGCGTGCACTCCATGCCACCCAGAAAGTCGGCCTCCTTCAGCCCATTGTGGGTGCTGCTGATGTCATGGACCTCAAACCGCAGGCGCTGCACCTCCTCAAAGTAAAAGTCCACTGTGAACAGTTTTGAATAGACTGGGTTGATGCAGGTGCGAATCACCTCTGTTCTGTCGACCTGCAGGACAGAGGAAGAGAAAACCCATCAGGGATCAGGGCCTTGTATCGTTATCCTTCAGGAAGCTTCATTTTATGGTGCTCTGTCTCCTTCCAAACTGTCAGTGCCCTCCACCAAGTCACCACGGCGAGCAGTCTGGACATCTTCAAGGATACATCTTCTGAGAATGAGTCATGGTTCAAGGAGGAAAATCACAGAATAATCTGAGCTTTACGTGTAAGGGTTTTAGAGCACCTTGTATTGTCAAGTAATAAGGCAAGATGGGTTATTATTAGGAGCCACCTGGAGCCTTAGGAAAAAGTCTGAAGGCATGTTTTGGCTCAGGAGGAAAAAAAATCTGCGCTCAATTCCTGATGCCTTAGGGACAAGGTTGGGCAAATAACCTCATAGATGTCCCTTTTAGCCAACCTTATTCTAGTGTTGGTGTCATATAAATTCCAGTGTCATACGAATCCCTGTCTCAAGTGTGTCTCTTACTGGGTTCACACGTGTTGACTCAGTAGTTTCAGTCCCTCTCAGTTCCCTCATCAACCAGTGAGGGCTAGAGGATTAGGGCAGTGGTCCCCAATCTGTCACTAGGGACCGGTTCCCTGGAAGAAATTTTTTCACAGACCAGGATAGGGGGGAGGGGGTTTGGGGATGATTCAGATACATTTATTGTGCATTCTACTTCTATTATTATTAGATTGTGATATATGATGAAATAAACATACAGCTCACTATAATGCAGAATCACTGGGAGCCCTGAGCTTCTTTTCCTACAATTAGACTCTCCTGAGCAATGGAGAGTGGCGGTAAGTAAGATGAAGCTTTGTTCACTTACCTGCTGTTCACCTCCTGCTGTGTGGCCCAGTTCTTTACACGCCATGGACTGGTACCAGTTCATGGCCTGGGGGTTGGGGACGTCTATATTAGAGGTTGAAAAACCCCTAGTCTCTAATGTTCCAGGAGTGAAGATTTCCCCAGGCTTCTGAGATAATAACTCTCATTTCTCCCTCACTCTTTGCCCCATTCTGTGCCCTAGGAGACTGACTGGCCTCTATGGATTCCTGGGCTCCCTGGGCCTCTGGGTGTTGGAGGAGGAAGGAAGCCGGAGGAGGGACTTGGCAGGAGATCAGAAGAACGTGGCCAGCATCTCTGCACCTCTCCACACAGTCTGCTAGCAACTCCATTCCATAGAGGGAGCTGCCACCAGAATCTGGTGATGCGGACCTGACCTGCAGATCAAAGGATGGTGATGACTTTCTGCATCTGCCACAGCACCCTTGGTTGACTCCCTTATCCCATGCCCATGCAAAGAGCTTCTGTGTAAAGAGTTCAGCCTTTTGAGGGAAACTCTGGGAATGCCAATAGGGTATTCTGCTCTCTGCTAGTACCCCAACCACTAAAGTTCATCTCTTCCACATCTGTCCCAAATGAGAATACCCAACACCACTCATATTCTGTGAAGCCTTAGAGGACCAAGTTACAGATAACCCAAGATCCTACAGTAGTTCTCAGCTGGAGATACCCATCACTCACATTTCATAGGTCAATTGGAGCTTACATGTATTCTCAGATTTCAAAAAGAAACATCATTTTGTCAATGAAAAATATTGCCTGCCATACCAGCAAACAAAGGATGTTGCAGCCACCAAGCCATCACAATACAGTCACCCTGATGGTGAGCCCTGAGGGAACTCAGGATGGAGAAAAATGGGCTGCCAGTTGCCAAGCCTTCAGCCACTGCACAGCCCCACGGGGTACCCTGAAGGGACTCAGGATGGAGAGAAGCAGGATTCTGGACCCAGGTAGCTGAGGTGCACATCAAAGGAGTGGTTTCAGTGAGCCCTGACTTTTGCATCTTCCCATACATAGGAAAGTGCTAAACTTCATTAGTTTGAGACAGCTGTTTTTCTTTAATGAATAGTTACCTTTTGATGTTCCCACCACCTGATTTTTGTTGCAAAAACTCTTATATATACTAGCTCCTCACCTTGCTTCTTGGGGGCAGTTTCTCAGAGTTATTTGAGGTGTTATTTCTCAGGCTTGAAGTGCTCAGAATGTTCTCTGAATAAAACATAATTCTCAACTTTTATGTTGTGCAATTTTTTTCAGTCGACAGTTTATTGGATACTCCCCAAGAGTCATTCCTTAGCACCAACTGTGAAAAACACTTCCCCACTTTCATTACAGTACAAGGAGAGTTGCTCAATAAAATGCAGGAAGTCATTCCACTTAAAAGTAGTTTTCAGCCTCTCCTTTGGCGTCAGCCTGCCCTTGTGCCTTGAGTTTTTCCTAATAAAACTGAACTGTAACCTAGCTGTAAAACTGGTCTGCCATTTCAAATCTTTGCTCTGGTGAGACAGAATCAAGGAAATTACACACTCTTCCAACATATATGGTGCCATTTCTCGGATTTAACCTGGCTGAATCAACATTGGCTTAGCCCCTGTGAAGCAGAGGCCAAGCACAGCAGAAGCCCAACTTGGTGATATCTCACACAGTAGAAGCTGAACATGAGGAAAACCCAGTGCAGTGGAAGTAGCAAGAAGCCCAGCAGGTTGGAAACCAGGACAGCAAAAACACACTGGACAGAAAGCTCACGCGGCTCAGTCCCAGATTCCAAGAGGCCTCTAGTTAAGAAACCTTGGACCACTGGACAAAATCCAGAGAGGGATTGTCAGAAGATCCTCTGACCAATCCTGGGGAAATCTGGTACACTGATGGAAGCAGCTTTGTCTTGGATGGGAAAAGAAGAGCTGGATATGCAGTAGTNCAAGAGGCCTCTAGTTAAGAAACCTTGGACCACTGGACAAAATCCAGAGAGGGATTGTCAGAAGATCCTCTGACCAATCCTGGGGAAATCTGGTACACTGATGGAAGCAGCTTTGTCTTGGATGGGAAAAGAAGAGCTGGATATGCAGTAGTCTCCAATTTCGAGATCATAGAGGCCAAACCTTTGCCACCAGGTACTTCAGCCCAATTGGCTGAGCTCATAACCCTGACTTGAGCTTTAGAGCTGGGAAAAGGAAAAAGAATAGCCATTTACACTGACTTCAAGTATGCCTTTCTGGTGCTACATGCACATGCTGCTATTTGGAAAGAGAGAGGCCACTTGACCACCCAAGGGTCCCCAATCAAAATTGGTGATAAAATCCTTAGGCTTTTGGAGGCAGTTTATCTGCCTGCTGAGGTTTCAGTCTCTCATTGTAAAGGACACCAAAACAGGAGCATGGAAGTGGCACGAGGGAACCAAGCAGCCAATCAGGCAGCTAAGTGAGCAGCAGTACAGAACAATGACCTAATAGGGGTTGCCACCTTAGTTCCACAGACTAATTTGCCAGAGACTCCTTCACATACTGAAGGTGATACTGAGGGCTTTCAAGAAGATCATATGGGGTGGTTCCAAAAGGAGGGACTTCTTTTTCTGCGTGGGAACCTCCAGTGGAAGTTGGTTAACTCCTTACAAGCCACCACTCATTTAGGGGAGAAGGCCCTCCAAAGATTACTAGAAAGGTTCTTTAGAGGAACAGGCCTCCAAATAAGTATAAGGCAAGTGGCCTCCTCTTGTCCCACTTGCCAGTTAAAAAAACCCCAAGGAGCTTGAAGACCCCAGCTGGCCCAGCCTGTCCAATGGGGTGGGACCTACTCAGGAGAGGACTGGCAGATGTCAGTATCTCAAGGGTATAAATACCTATTAGTTATGACAGACACATTCACAGGATGTATTGAAGGCTTTCCCACCCAGATTGAGGAGGTGTTAAAAAAAAAACAAAAAAAAAACAACAACTGCTCCATGAAACCATTCTGAGATTTGGTCTGCACAGGTCATTACAAAGTGACACCAGGACACCATTTTCTTCTAAGGTCAGCCAAAGGGTCTCTAAAGCACTGGGCATTACTTATTACCTCCATTGTGCCAGGAGGCCTCAGTCTTTAGGAAGAGGAGAAAGAGGCAACCAATTCTTAAAATCAGTGATAAAAAAGTAACCCAGGAGACCTCCCTGGGATAAGAGGCTTTACCAATAGTTCTCCTCTGCACGCATATTGCCCCTAAGGAATACGTTGGTCTTAGTCCTTATGAGATGGTATATAGGAGACCTTTTGTTTATGTCAACGACCTCTTCCTAGATCCAAAGGCAGNGAATAGCATTGAAATATGTATACTATCATGTAAGAAACGAATCGCCAGTCTATGTTTGATGCAGGATGCAGGATGCTTGGGGCTGGTGCATGGGGATGATCCGGAGGGATGATGTGGGGTGGGAGGTGGGGGGGGGCGGTGTTCATGTTTGGGAGTTCAAATAAAAAATAAATAAATAAATAAGCATACTTTTAAAAAGTGAAAACTGGAATCTAGAGGTAAAACAATCACCCAAAATAGGAAAACAAGTGCTAAAAAGTATAAAAGAGAAGAGACATAAGGGATAATTTAAGAGGCACCAACATACATCTAAAAGGATACTCAGAAGGAGGGACTAAGAAAAAGAAACTAGAGACAAAAAGTTTAAAATGCAAGATCCAGCACAGTTGCTGGTCTCTGGGAACTGAAAGTTTAGCAGAAAAGTACAGCTGGGGCTGAAATCACATCAGGCACCCCTGGCTCCTGGGAAGGACTCTTCCAAACTTGACCCTCTGCCTCCCTCAGGTGCCATCAGCTTGTCTCACTCTTCATTCTTGGTGGATATAATTTTGAAGTGGAGAAGTTATTTTGCCCTACAAGCCTGACAGAGTCAGAGCTGGGGGTAGAGATCTAGTTCTAGGATCAGTACTCTAGTTTTTACTTTCCCTTCTTGCTCAGATAAGCCAAATGGTTTACACATGTTGAGACCACTGGGCTTCTGCTTTGAGTGCCAGTAAGAGAATCGCTGGTTTGGCCAGCCCAACATCCTCCTCCTCCTTTGTCCAGCTTCTTGATCTTTATCCAAGAGAGCCTCATTCCAAGACCACACAGTTCCAGGGTAGGCAATAACCCTGAAAAAGCCAACTCAATTAAACCCTCCTGACCACAGTAAGCATTTCAAGGACAGACACACAAACTAAGACAAATGAATTCGATTTGATTTCAGGACTCTGATGGGAAATCTTGGGCAGATATATTTGATAATCTTCTGAGATTCTCAAAATTAGTAGAAGTAAGTCTGGAGCTGCAGAGGCCGCCGAGAGCTTCACTGAGACCAAAGCCAACAGTTGCTGTTGTTCACTTGCTCAGTCGTGTCTAATTCTTTCAGACCCCATGGACTGTAGCACTCCAGGCTTCCCTGTCCTTCACTATCACCGAGAGTTTGTGAAAACTCATGTCCATTGAGTCGATGACGCAATCCAACCATTTCATCCTGTGTCACCCCCTTCTCCTCCTGCCCTCAATCTTTCCCAGCTTCAGGGTCTTTTCCCATGAATTGGTTCTTCACATCAGGTAGCCAAAGTATTGGAGCCTCAATTTCAGCATCAGTCCTTTCAATAAAACTCAGGGTTGATTTCTTTTAGGATTGACTGGTTTTATCTCCTTGCTGTCCAAGGGACTCTCAAGAGTCTTCTGTAGCACCACAGCTCAAAAGAATCAATTCTTCAGCACTCAGCCTTCTTTATGGTCCAACTCACCCATCGTACATGACTACTGGAAAAAAATAAAACTCAGGGTTGATTTCTTTTAGGATTGACTGGTTTTATCTCCTTGCTGTCCAAGGGACTCTCAAAAGTCTTCTGTAGCACCACAGCTCAAAAGCATCAATTCTTCAGCACTCAGCCTTCTTTATGGTCCAACTCACCCATCGTACATGACTACTGGAAAAACCATAGCTTTGACTAGACGGACTTTTGTCAGCAAAGTGATGTTTCTGCTCCCTTGTGGCTCAAACAGGAAAGAATCTGCCTGTAATGCAGGAGACCTGGGTTTGATCCCTGGGTCAGGAGGTTACCCTGGAGAAGGGAATGGCAATCCACTCAAGTATTCTTGCCTGGAGGATTCCATGGACAGAAGAGCCTGGCGGGCTACAGTCCATGAGGTCGCAAAGAGTTGGACACGACTGAGGGACTTTCACTCACTAGGTCTGTCACAGCTTTTCTTCTGAAGAACCCAGAGAGGAAGGCAAAATCCAGTGCTGAGGGTGAAGAGCACCTGAATCTAACCATATCCAATCCAACACCACACCAAGACCGCTTAGTTTTATGAGCTAATAAAAGTCCCTTTTCTGCTTATGCCAGATGGTGTTGGATTTCTGTCATTTGCAACTGAAAGAGTCAAGACTAATAAAAATGTTAGAAGTGAGGAAGCAGCACTGGCGGCAGCAGCAGAAAGTGGACAGCTGCTCTCTAAACTGCTCCCCAATTTGAAGCACTGGGAAGGATCTGGATTGAAATACCAACATTACTCCAACTCATCCATCATATTGATACTCTGAATGCAGCCTGGGTTTTATAAAGTCTTACAGTTGTTCCGACTACCTTCAAAAACTTCACAAAATTATAAATGATGACTTCAAAACAAAATCATTTTTAGTTCATTATTTGGGACTTCAGAAAATATGACGTTTTTAATTTTAGCGAAATCAAGAGATGACACAAAACAAAGGTATTGATTAAAGTTGAAAAGATTGGGAATCAATAATAATGATAATGAATGGGTTTGGGAGGTGCAGAGCAATAGTAGGTGAGATATGGGGCACAGGCTGACATAGGGAAAACACAGAACGATGACTGAGTCACAAGTGAGTTAGTAGAGGTGGACACTGGAGGAGATCAAGTTTTAGAAAAGCCCAATCCAACTTACTAAGCTAATATCCTTTTATATAAATAATTAAAAATATAAATAATATATATACATATATAATAAAAATAATAAGAATATGCTAAAGTAAGAATAGAAGAATCCTTTCAATAAAATACAAATTCTTAGTGATGAGAAAACGTTATATAACTCTGCTTTGGCATTTTTTCCCTTTCCACTGGCCTTGAAACAGTGGTATGTGTGTACTAAGTTGCTCAGTTGTGTCGACTCTGCGATCCTATAACTGTAGCCCGCCGGGCTCCTCTGTCTATGGGGTTCTCCAGGCAAGAATACTGGAATGGGTTGTCACTTCCTTCTCCAGGGGAACTTACCAAACCAGAGATTGAACCCATATCTCTTGGGTCTCCTGTATTATTGCAGGTGGATTCTTTACCCGGGAAGCCAATAAAACAGTGGAGTAGCTTACAATCAGTGTGTCTTATCTGAGATGAAACGCAGTCGTTTCCACAAAGAAGTCATACATAGCAAGTCTACTGTCTAGTCTGTGGAAAGCATGGCTTGTCCTGGAGTAAGGAATTTTGTGATCACCAACAAGATATGATTTCCTTATGTTACTGCTCGTGTAATTTTACCTCCCTGTTGACATGGGTCTTTGTATCGCTGATCTGCCAAAGTTGTACCTGGGGTTAAATAAGACCATTTCATTTGTTTCTGAAATGCCCTCTTGGAATACGGTCAAAATCACTGAAAGGAAAATAAAATCTCAACAGCACTACAAAAAGCATCTACTAATTCCTCTTCTGAACCACTGAGGTTTTACCTTTGTCTCTCCACAATTATCTTGCTAAGGTATTGAGGTTCTCAGAAATCAATTGCTCTCTTGGAGAAAAAAATAATATGTTTCCACAGCACACTAATTATATAGGTATTAGAGTTTCTTGACTGCTCGAAAATCAATAGGAGCTTACAAACAAAAACAATGCATGTTTCTTTATTCTTTAGAAATGCCTTAAAAATCCCCTATCAAATTTGGCTTATACTTCCAAAGGCCATATGTAGTCAATCTTTAATTTAATCTACATCTATTACTTAATGCATTCACTTACAACAGTCCATTCACAAATTGGTGCTCAATCAATGTTAAATATTATTATTTGTTCAAATGGGTTGAGAACCTATTACGACAAAAACAAATTCTCACACATTAGCTAAGAAAACTTCTGAATGGCATGCTCTAGCTTCTGATCTGGAAAAATAAAATGGTAGATAAAATTAATATTAATTCTATTGTGACCATGTGTCATTTGTAGCTCCCTAACATCTGGGCAGAAATAGATGTTTTTCTACTCCTCCAGGGGGTCTTCCTGACCCAGGGATCAAACCCAGGTGTTCCGTATTGCAGGCAGATTCTTTACCATCTGAGCCACCAGGGACGCTCACAAAGCAACAGAGATGAACTCAAAGCTCACTTTGGACAGCACGATCTAAGGAACCATGTGACCTGTGGCCTCTGTGGCACAGATGTCCACTCTGCGGTCAGATCTCCCCCTACTGTGGAAGGAAGACGGGTGGGGAGCAGTAGTGGGACACCCCAGAGGTGGATGCCAGTGCCTTTGGGCGACTACCTGGTCACTTAGATGGACATGAGGCAGTTAGGTGGTAGAGGGTGTCATGGGGGTTCCTGCAGTCATAAATAATTTCTATGCCATTTTAAAGAACCAACCCTAGAAATATTAGATGAATTGGGATCCAACTTAAGCCAATAGGATTTGAAATGTAAGTTTCTGTAGTTTACACCAATCTAGACAAAATAGATCCGAACTCTGGTTTCTGTAGGGTTCCCAGCAAGGGGTAATTAGTAGGGGGAAAAGCCAAAGACAGACCTTTCTTAAAAAGCTAAAGAGAGAGCGACTGCCTTTCCTAATTCGTCCAACTCAGTAAGTTTTTCAGGCTGCCGGGAAGGCTAAAGCCAACCACTCCCTCTTTTGGCATCACATAACTACAATTAGTCAGTTCTAGGACATTTAGAAATTTACCAGGATATGGAATCTCTTTTTCATTAAATCCATATGCTTGCCAGAGCGAGCAGAGGTCATAATAAAATGATGAGACAAACAGTACGAATCGAATTACACTTTAATTTTAGTTGTACTAAAACCACAAGTTGTCCTTAGGATTGGGGAAGAAGAACCTTAGAATTAATTTGTTAGGTGTGAAGTGAGAGGCCTCTGACCATGAGCTCTTCATCAAGTGTCTGGGCCTGATATATTGCCCTCAGATTCTTAATCAGTCTCATATGAGGCTGTGAACTAAGTAGTTACTTCAGTTACTGAAGAGTTTAAGTGATATTGTTGAGTTAGTTTTAAACCCTTGTTTAGCTGAATGACTTCCTCAGAACACTTCTTCAGCTCCTGGATTTGATCACTGATGGATATTTAACCACTTCTTTTCCAGAATCAGTGGCTTAGTACACTTTCTCATGGAAACTATCCAGATAATTTTGTCTCAATGATATTTGATTGGGTGACAACACCTACCTCTATGTAGCATATTAAAGGTAAGGACTGTGTTACCAGCATTTAGTTCAAATTTAGAAAGTGCCCAGTACATACTGATGGATTAAAATTTGAGACAGTTTAATAAGATAGCCCAAAGGGTAAGGAGACCTCATGTTCTTCTATTCTTTTGCCTCAAGAGATCTTTCCTATTTGCTTATTGGGGTATAAAAGGAAATGACTTACTGCTGCTGCTGCTGCTAAGTCACTTCAGTCGTGTCCGACTCTGTGTGACCCCGTAGACGGTAGCCCACCAGAGGTCTGCATTTCATGTGGCACTGCCCAAGGTGACCAGAATGGCAGGGGGGAGGGGCGGTTGTTCTCAGAAGAACTGGGATGTAAGAGTGATGATTACAAGACCTCAGTTTAGTAATCAAAACACTCACCAGATTTAGACTCAATGAGTCTAATCAGCAGTAAGCCCTGGCTCTACCCACTATCCAGTTCCATGCTGTCTTCTCCTTTCAGAGACCCCTAATGAGACCCCCTGAAAAAAGGCCTCCACGTTGGCTTCTGGCCACTTCCCTAGGATGAAGAAATTCTTCTCTTTATCTCTGTCCCTGAGCCTCCTTGGTACCTTTCCTTCTTTGCTGCTGCTGCTGCTAAGTCGCTTCAGTCGTGTCCGACTCTGTGTGACCCCATAGACGGTAGCCCACCAGGCTCCCCTGCCCCTGGGATTCTCCAGGCAAGAACACTGGAGTGGGTTGCCATTTCCTTCTCCAATGCATGAAAGTGAAAAGTGAAAGTTAAGTCGCTCAGTCGTGTCCGACTCTTAGTGACCCCATGGACTGCAGCCTACCAGGCTCCTCCATCCATGGGATTTTCCAGGCAAGAGTACTGGAGTAGGGTGCCATTGCCTTCTCCGTTTCTTCTTTGAGAGACTTGATAATAATACTCTAAACAACTGGAGTTTGTGTGTGCATGTAAAACAATCTCAATTGTTCAGAAAAACTGCAAGAACAGTACAAGAATGTTTTTTTCTGAACTGTTGAAGAGTAACTTGTTAACATGATGCCCCATCACTCTTGAATGCTTTAGTATACAATTCTTACAAACAAGGACCTTCTCCTATAGGATCCAATGTGTATGTGCCCCTGCATGCTCAGTTGTGTCCCCACAGGCTCAGAGAACCCTGCAGGCTCCTCTGTCCATGAAATTCTCCAGGCAAGAATACTGGAGTGGGTTGCCACTTCCTCCTCCAGGGAATCTTCCCAACTCAGGGATCAAACCCATGTCTCTGGCATCTCCTTCATTGGCAGGTGGATTCTTTACCACTGAGCCACCTGGAAAGCCCCACATGACTCAATACAACCATCAAAACCAGGACTGTAACACTGACATACCAGTGCCATCTTATTTTCAGATCCATTGCAGTATCACCTGCTGTCACAATAATATCATTTATAGCAAAATAAACCAGTCTGAAATCATAAGTTGCATTTAGTTACCATGTCTCTTTAGTGCTCTTCAATTTGAAGACTGTTCAGTCTTTCAGATCATGATCATTTAAAAATTACAGAAAAGTTATTTTGTAGATTGGTCCTCAATTTGGGGTTGTTGATGACTTTGCACAATTAGATTCTGATTATGCATCTTTGGTTTTGGCGGGAACGACACCAAAGCGATGCTGTGTTCTTTTCACTGCATCCTATTAGGTGGCATGTGATTTCAATTAGGTGGAAAAGTGATTCAACATCACATTACTGATTGTCAAGTAATAATCAGCTGATCAGTTGTCTGTCTGCTCACTGCAGATTTACCTTATTTCCTTTGTGTTTAATAAGTATTTTAAGGTACTTTGAGCTTTTATATTCTACTCTTTATCAAACTTTCAACATATTCATTTGCTTATTGATATCCATATGGACTCACAGACACCTCACATTCAGTGGCCTATATTCAATTACAATCAGGATTTAATTTGATGCTCAAATTGTCCCAGTTTTGTTCAATAGGAGCCCCTCAGGCTACATTCTGTGTCCTTTGACATGTCCTATCATTCATCAGGTATATCATTACTTTCTGGCACAATGTAGTGTTCTGAAATTACTTATAATTTCTCTGCCCCATTTCCAGGGCTTCTTCAGAGATCTTTTGAATGGAGAATGACATTTAGTTTCCAAGATCTAGACATTTGATGTGTTTATTGCTACTGGGTTGTCACTGCTCCCAGACTCTTTGTGAGCAGAGCTAGAGAATATATGCACAATGGCACCCCACCCCAGTACTCTTGCCTGGAAAATCCAATGGACGGAGGAGCCTGGTGGGCTGCAGTCCATGGGGTCGCTAACAGTCGGACAGACTGAGCGACTTCACTTTCATTTTTCTCTTTCATGCATTGGAGAAGGAAATGGCAACCCACTCCAGTATTCTTGCCTGGAGAATCCCAGGGACGGTGGAGCCTGGTGGGCTGCCCTCTATGGGGTCACACAGAGTCGGACACGACTGAAGTGACTTAGCAGTAGCAGCACACATTTACACCCAATTATATATCAACAACTCTGATTTCACATCAATATCTCCAATTTCAATCTAACACCATACGGTTCACTCTAATTTTTTTTTTCTCTTTTCATATTTATAACTACCTTCCCTGCCGATGAGAAACCTTGTTCCTATTATCTTTAAAATACTTAGCTATTTGCCCAAACCGCCTGTCTGTATCCAACACCCTGTTGCTACTAGATTGATTGCCCTCTGCTGCATAGACGCCCTCTTTATCCCATTCAGACTCTTGACACCACTTGCTGGGCCGTGTCTCCCTCACATGCCCCTCCCTCACAAGATGTCCTCCTCGGCTGTCTCAAGCTCCAACAACCCCACATCAGGCCATCACTGATGTTACTGCCCTGCCTGAGGCTTTTCTCTCTCTGTCCCACCACCAGCACTGGCCCTTCCTATGTATACACAGGGAGAGCATCCTCATTCTCCTCAGGTTCTGACATCCTGCACCACACACATTCACACGCAAAACTTCCTCACTTCACTGAGCCTCTGATACCTCTGTACCTCTGTTCAGTCACTCAGTCGTGTCTGACTCATGAACTGCAGCACACCAGGCCTCCCTATCCATCTCCAACTCCTGGAGTTAACCCAAACTCATGTCCATCGAGTCAGTGATACCATCCAATCATCTAATTTTCTGTCGTCCCCTTCTCCTCCCACCTTCAATCTTTCCCAGCATCAGGGTCTTTTCAAATGAGTCAGTTCTTTGCATCAGGTGGCCAAAGTATTGGAGTTTCAGCTCCAACATCAGTCCTTCCAATGAATATTCAGGGCTGATTTCCTTTAGGATTGACTGGTTGGATCTCCTTGCAGTCCAAGGGACTCTCAAGAGTCTTTTCCAACACCACAGTTCAAAAGCATCAATTCTTCAGCATTCAGCTTTCTTTATAGTCCAACTCTCACATCCATACATAACTACTGGAAAAACCATAGCCTTGAGTAGACAGACGTTTGTTGGCAAAGTAATGCCTCTGCTTTTTAATACGCTGCCTAGGTTGGTCATAACTTTTCTCCCAAGGAGTAAGCGTCTTTTAATTTCGTGGTTGAAGTTACCAACTGCAGTGATTTTGGAGCCCCCCAAAATTAAGTCTGCCACTGTTTCTACTGTTTCCCCATCTATTTGCCATGAAGTGATGGGACTTGATGCCATGATCTTCGTTTTCTGAATGTTGAGTTTAAGCCAACTCTTTCATTCTCCTCTTTCACTTTCATCAAGAGTTCTCTTTAGTTCCCCTTCACTTTCTGCCATAAGGGTGGTGTCATCTGCATATCTGAGGTTATTGATATTTCTCCCAGCAATCTTGATTCCACTGGTGCTTCCTCCAGCCCAGCATTTCTCATGATGTACTCTGCATATAAGTTAAATAAGCAGGGTGACAATATACAGCCTTGATGTACTCCTTTTCCTATTTGGAACCAGTCTGTTGTTCCATGTCCAGTTCTTACTATTGCTTCCTAACCTGGATACACGATTCTCAAGAGGCAGGTCAGGAGGTCTGGTATTCCTTCCTCTTTCAGAATTTTCCACAGTTTATTGTGATCCACACAGTCAAAGGCTTAAGCATAGTCAATGAAGCAGAAATAGATGTTCTTCTGGAACTCTCTTGCTTTTTTGATGATCCAGCAGATGTTGGCAATTTGATCTCTGGTTCCTCTGCCTTTTCTAAANAATGAGGACCCTGTATGCAAGACAGCAAAAGAGATACAGATGTGTAGAGCGGACTTATGGACTCTGAGGGAGAAGGAGAGGGAGAGGGAGAGGGTGGGATGATTTGGGAGAATAGCATTGAAATTTGTATACTATCATGTAAGAAATGAATTGCCAGTCTATGTTCAATGCAGGATGCAGGACGCTTGGGGCTGGTGTATGGGGATGATCTGGAGGGATGATGTGGGGTGGGAGGTGGGAGGGGGGTTCATGTTTGGGAGTTTGTGTAAAAAAAAAAAAAAATCTCAGAGAAAGGAACACTTCCAAATTCATTCTGAGGCCACCATCACTATGATACCAAAACCAGACAAAGACAATGGAAAAAAAGAAAACTACAGGCCAATATCACTGATGAGCATAGATGCAAAAATCCTCAACAAAATTTTAGCACACAGAATTCAGCAACACAATAAAAGCTCATACATCATGATCAAGTTGGGTTTATTCCAGGAATGCAAGGATTGTTCAATATACGTGAATCAATCAATGTGATACACCATATTAACAAATTGAAAGATAAAAACATATGATCATCTCAATAGATGCAGAAAAAGCCTTTGGCAAAATTCAGCACCCATTTATAATTAAAACTCTTCAGAAATTGGGCATAGAAGGAACCTACCCCAACATAGTAAAGGCCATATATGATAAGCCCACAGCAAGCAAACATTATTCTCAATGGTGAAAAATTGAAAGCATTCCCTCTAAGATCAGGAACAAGACAAGGGTGTCCACTTTCACCACTATTACTCAACATAGTTCTGGAAGTCCGAGCTACAGCAATCAGAGAAGAAAAAGAAATAAAAGGAATCCAGATCAGAAAAGAAGAAGTAA
Source organism: Oreotragus oreotragus (assembly GCA_006410675.1). NCBI lineage: Eukaryota > Metazoa > Chordata > Mammalia > Artiodactyla > Bovidae > Oreotragus > Oreotragus oreotragus. The sequence goes on along the minus strand of SJYX01015495.1, from coordinate 232,425 downwards.
AGCTCTCACTGTTTGCAGATGACATGATACTGTACATAGAAAACCCTACTAAAGATAGTATCAGAAAATTGCTAGAGCTAATCAGTGAATTTAGCAAAGTTGCAGGATACAAAATCAATACACAGAAATCACTTGCATTTCTATATACTAACAATGAAAAATCAGAAAGAGAAATTAAGGAATCAATCCCATTCACCCTTGCAACAAAAAGAATTAAATATCTAGAAATAAGCTTACCTAAGGAGATGAAAGAGCTGTGCATAGAAAATTATGACAGTAGTGAAAAAAATAAAAGATGACATAAACAGATGGAAAGGGTAGGAAGAATCAATATTGTGAAATGACTATACTACCGAATGCAATCTACAGATTCAATGTGATCACTATCAAATTATCATTGTCATTTTCACACAAACTAGAACAAAAACGTTCACAATTCACATGGAAAAACAGCAGACCCTAAATAGCCAAAGCAATCTTGAGAAAAAAGAATGGAGCAAGAGGAATCAACCTTCCTGACTTCAGGTTATACTACAAAGTTACAGTCATCAAGACAGTATGGTACTGGCACAGAGACAGAAATATAAACCAATGAAACAAGATAGAAAGCCCAGAAATAAACCCATGCACCTATGGGTACCTTATTTTTGACAAAGGAAGCAAGAATATACAATGAGGCAAAGACAGCTCTTCAATAAATGGTGTTCAGAAAACTGGACAGCTACCTGTAAGAGAAGGAAATTAGAACACTTCCTAACTCCATACATAAAGATAAACTCAAAATGGATTAAAGACCTAAATGTAAAACCAGAAACTATAAAACTCTCAGAGGAAAACATAGGCAGAACACTTGATGACATAAATCAAAGCAAGATCCTCTATGATGCACCTCCTAGAGCAAGGGAAATAAAAACAAAAGTAAACAAGTGAGACCTAATTAAACTTAAAAGCTTTGGCACAGCAAAGCAAACTACAAACAAGGTGAAAAGACAACCCTCAGAATGGTAGAAAATAATAGCAAATGACACAACTGACAAAGATTAATTTCCAAAATATACAAGCAGCTCATACAACTCAATACCAGAAAAATGGACAACCCAATCAAAAAGTGGGAAAAAGACCTAAATGGACATTTCTCCAAAGAAGACATACAGGTGGCTAACAAACACATAAAAAGATGCTCAACATAGCTCATTATTAGAGAAATGCAAATCAAAACTACAATGAGATATTACTTCACATTGGTCAGAATGGCCATCATCAAAAAGTCTACAAACAACAAATGCTGGAGAGGGTGTGGAGAAAAGGGAATGCTCTTGCACTGTTGGTGAGAATGTAAATTGATACAGTCACTATGGAAGACGGTATGGAGATTCCTTTAAAAACTAGGAATAAAACCACCGTATGACCCAGGAATCCCACTTCTAGGCATATACCCTGAGGAAACCGAAATTGAAAAAGACACATGTATCCCATTGTTCATTGCAGCACTTTTTACAATATTTAGAACACGGAAGCAATCTAGATGTCCATCAACAAATGAATGGATAAGGAAGTTGTGGTACATATACACAATGGAATAGTACTCAGCCATAAAAAGGAACACATTTGAGTCAGTTCTGATGAAGTGAATGAACCTAGAACCTATTATACAGAGTGAAGTGAGTCAGAAAGAGAAAGATAAATACTGCATTCTAACACATATATACGGAATCTAGAAAAATGGTCCTGAAGAATTTATTTACAGGGCAACAATGGAGAAACAGACATAGAGAATAGACTTATGGACATGGGGAGAGGGTAGGAGAGGGTGAGATGTATGGATAGAGTAACAGGGAAACTTACATTACCATATGTAAAATAGATAGCCAATGGGAATTTGCTGTATGGCTCAGGAAACTCAAACAAGGGCTCTGTATCAACCTAGAGGGAAGGGGTGGGGAGGGAGTTGGGAGGGAGGCTCAAAACGGAGGGGACATATGTATACCTATGGCTGATTCATGTTGAGGTTTGACAGAAAACAGCAAAATTCTGTAAAGCAATTATCCTTCAATAAAAGATAAATAAATTTAAAAAAAAAGGATATTGGAAGATCTCCTGAAGCTCAGAAAGTCAGGTGTTAGAGTGCAGAGCAAAGAAAAGAACATAGAATATATGGGTATTCATGTTGAGGTTTGACAGAAAACAGCAAAATTCTGTAAAGCAATTATCCTTCAATAAAAGATAAATAAATTTAAAAAAAAAGGATATTGGAAGATCTCCTGAAGCTCAGAAAGTCAGGTGTTAGAGTGCAGAGCAAAGAAAAGAACATAGAATATATGGGACAGAAAGAAAGCACATTGTAAAATGGTAAATATAAATCCATATGCATCTATAATTATACTGCAAGCAAGGGAAGTATTGGACTAGACTTTTAAATAACAATTTTCTGTTTATAAGAGTACATCTAAAACATATAGTAAATTTGAAAGAAAAATAATAGATAAAATATACTAAGCAGACACTGACCTCTATAAAACTTGTGTCATTGTATTAACATAAACAAAATAAACTTCAAAGCATATATATTTTAGATAAAGAAGAATACTTCATAATTATAAACTCACTAGGATAATGATAAATTCACTAGGAATATATAGTAATTCTAAATTTATATTTATTTTATGTATTCATTCATATAACATTATGTATTATGTTTATTTTATGTATCCACTCATCTCACATGCTAGTAAAGTAA